>JANZLQ010000056.1:32574615-32585662 GCA_026212715.1 Elanus axillaris | reverse complement strand
TTTTCTGTTCTATTAAACTGTTCTTATCTCAACCCACGAGTTTTACTTCTTTTCCCGATTTTCTCCCCCATCCTGCTTGGGGGGCGGGGGGGTGGCGAGCAGCTGCGTGATGTTTAGTGGCTCGCTGGCATTAAACCACGACAGGACATAATGAGTCTGCAGTAGCCAGGACCGTATCAATATCTATACTGATATTTAGTTATAATCCTTAGGCAAAGAGAAACCAACATTATCCTGATCCCAGGAGGAGAATGAAACAATGGCACTCACTGGTGCTCCCTTTAATTGACCATCAACAGATGGCTTCCCACAAGCACTCGCTTGTACTGTGAGCGAGTCAAGAATTCTTTGCTGGCAACTGCTGTCCCATGGCTGCAGTTACAGATTTGGGGCATCGGACAGTTCTGAAGGGAAGCCTATAGCCCTTATGTGCCCTGTCATCCTGTAAGAGTCTGCTCACAAGGAAGATTCCTTACCTAGGGAGGTGGTTGTAGAAGTAACTGCACTTCTGCAGATGCAAAGAGCAGTTCCAGATGTATTGTGTAGGTAACACAATTTCCACAACAGGTTAGGATTTAATACAAAATGAAAAATACAACAAAAAAAATCACAGTAGAGCTATATGCACTATACGGTTTTTGGATTGCAAATAAATTTTAATTGTAAACCTTCTTGTCAACACCTAACAGCTTACTAAAACTACCCTAGTTACAAATAGATTTCATAGCATTGCTGAACCTCTATAAAACGGACCTGGAGTATACACTGAACTCTTCTTCTGCAGAGCTCCTTGCATTTTCATAAATTTAAAATCTGTTGGTAGATTTTTCCTCTCAAATGGTTCTGGCTGTTTAGCTCCTCTGTGCGTGACCTCTTACCATTCTGTTGAAATCAGAAAAGCTTTCCCCTCCACAGTGGGTGAATAGCATCCCCAGCAAGCAGTTATAAAAGTGGTCTAGCTGGGGCTTCTAAAGTTTTGTAAGTCTTTTAAGCAATGTGATACCTTTCACATTTATTTTTCCAAAATATAAACTGATCTTCCGATGTATTTCTTGCAAAATACGGTCTTGAACTAACCGACATTTGTCCCGAGTAAGAAGAGAGTATATACAGATAATGCATTGCATTTGCTGTAGAATGCAGCATAACTGTGTAAGTAGACATGTTCAGAGTTGTTGCTGCACCATACAGTACTCTACTTCTGCGTTGGTGACTGACGAAATGATCAGACCTTTTTCTTTTTAGCTGTAGACATAGTTTTGATGAATTTATGCTTTCAGTATGTCTGGAGTGTAGTCAATCAAGGACTAAATACAAAGCCATCATTTATTTGATTCAGCCCACATTCTTTATGTATGATAATCAAATGAATATGTCATACTTATTTCTGGCAATCCTGTAAATTGCTAAGCACCTTAGCTTCTCTTATTCTGATAACAATCGAACCTTGAATCTTTGATGGCTTTGGGTCTAAGCCTTCATTATTCCTTGTGCTTCAAGAGCTGAGTTGGTAGGACCACAGATAAAATTCCCAGCTAGTGTTTGGACAGTCTTCTTGGCAAACTTCAGTTCACTGGAATTAATAATTCTCAAATCCTGATATATTAAATGTTCCTTTGCCAGGAGGGTTTCTATGGAATTTCAGGTTTTTTTCTGCATTGGTGAGACTTTCAGTTTTTCTTTGTTTACTTATCATCCTAGTTCCAATTTTATTTTTTTTTTAAATTCAAATAAAGAAGTTTCATGCTAACCTGGCTGTCTGATTCAAAGGTACGCCTTTTTTATCTTACTCTGCTATCCCTCCCTCAGAATTTCATATAAGTTTGGATAATGTTTTTCACTTACATTTTAAAAAGAAGCACAGGTTAGAATCTGTGCAAAAGAGTTTTCACAATTATGACTAGAAGGTGGGGATGAGGTAGGATGGGGCCCTGTATACAGAGGCAAAGCACAACGTTAAAGTGAAGATCGCACAGATCTGCACCTCAAGATCAAAAAGAAAAAAATATGATGGAAAGGGGAGATCTGTTGGTTTTATTTCCATGAATAATTCTTCCCAATGTGCACTGGTGCATCTGTTGAAGATTTGCCTATATTTATACTGACAGCTTTAATTTATGCAGGTGAGCATCTGTAGATAAAAGATCCTAGCAGGCAGCTCTGAGGTGAAACAAGGTGGTGAGATGCTACTATCATAGCTACATATTTAACATAATAAGAAATAATGTAGAAAATGAAAGGAATTTTTCAGAATTTAGGCAGCAGGTTCTCTCCCCTCCCAGGACATTGATAACATTTAGTTCCAAAATGCCCCAATTTTTGCAGTAGTCTACAAAACAACTATTGGCAAGATTCTGTCCATCTGTGCAGAAGATATCTATGGCAAAATGGCTTTTATTTTTTAAACTTGTTATTAATTATATTGGTGAAATGCTAAGAAAATCTAATTTACAAAATGCGATCCCAGCATTAGATTCAGCCAGACATGATTTTATTTTTAGCTGATGTAAGATGAATAATAATAATATCACTCTCTTGACATGATCATCTGGCTTGTCTTGTGGGGAGGGAAAGGGTATCTTTTAAACCACAGAGCAACAGGAGATCATTCAGCTTCTTTTCTGTTTTTTAAGGATGATAGAAACTTATATATAATTTCATCACATACTTCTGCAGTCAACAGCACCTTCACTGCTAAAAAGTGACCTTCATTTCTCTCACAGAACAGCATCATAAATCCATTTCACTGTTTGATATGGTTGGTTGAATTACAAATCATTTCCTTAGCTACAGTTTGATTTCAGGCAACACTATGGCCAGCCTAGGTGCCATCACTGGGCATTCCTGTCTCACACGTGGTTGGCACAATAAATCCAGAATGATTAAATAGGTGGTTTAAAGTTTACAGTCCATTTTATGCGCACTGACCTACCATATAATAATAAGGTAATAAAATGTAGTACAAGTTGAGTTTTAGACCTGTGTCCGTATCATGATATTATTTAGTAATAGCAAATGTGAACACATTTAAACACTGTAAGAATGTGACCTACAGGTCTAGTTCAAAAAAATCACTCCATGAGTCAGTGCTTTGCTCCTGCCATTGCTGTACTTTCTGGAGCATACATATGGATTGGGGTGGGGGGAAGGGGACTGACGTCATCACAACATGTCATTTATCATGAGCCTGTTGCTGATGTCACTAACATTAGGTATGCTTTGGCATATTTTCATCAGTGTGACTAAATCTATTCCCATTTTACATCAGTGCTGATCAGGTCACAGCTGGTTTCCACACTACTGCACTACTTCTGATATTCACCACAAGAAAAATATGGTTGTAGGGTATTATAATTGCCATAACAGTTACCACTAATTCTATGAGATCTACCTTGGTCACTATCTAGGGACCTAGAGTTATCCTTGTGGTGAAAGAGGAAGGCAAGACTTGCTGAGCTAAAGTATATTTGATTTTTCCCAAACTGGTAGCCTTTTGCAAGTTGAAGGAATTTTAGATCTATCCTGCTTTTTTTTTTTTTTTTTTTTTTTTGCAGAGATTAAAAAGGAAACTATTTGTTCAAGACATCTAAGGATTTTTTTTTTTTTTCCCCAAAGATTTCTACATCTGTTTTGCCGGAGTTCAGACCAAAGTGAACAAGTTTCTTCAAACTGGCAGACTCCTAGCCATTTCACTCTGGGCTAGAGAAATAAAATAAGCCTACAGAAAATGCTGGTAGCATCAACAAACCAAATGGAAAGTTGTACCTCTGCATTTGAATGTCAAGCCCTGAAAATCCCTTTCATTTCATCAACAATCAGTGGCATCTTTGATTCAGTTGGAGGCTGAACCAGCCTTTGGATACACCAGAGACCTCTGAAGGAGCAAATCATGAGAAGTGAAAATTATCTCCAATAATTCTATTATTATATGGAACAGAGGCATACTGGATGGTCAAGAGGGAGCAAGCTGCATATTATTCCTTACAGTGTTATAAGTATTGAATAGATAGCACAAGAATTTCAGTGACTAGAATTGCTGCTTAGGTGCTTTGGAGGACGTAGAGTATTCAAGGAGTAAATTCCAGTAACTCTGCAATTTAGAATACATAGTGTCAGTGGACATTCTGTACCTTATCATTGATAAATCTGCTGCTTCCTGCATCTCTGGAAATAACAAAGCTTTGGCTGAAGAAAAATCTTTAAGAAATTAATTTTAAATCATGTTTCACCAAAACAGCATAAGTTCTAAACTGGCAAGTCATTGGACAGCTGCATCACATGCTGTGCATGTTGTCTATGTATCTGAGAAAAATGAGGAATCACAGTCCTGAATGGACTCTTGAAAATAACTAGGCTGAGAATCTAATGCATTCAATGAACTCCTTAATAATGACTGGCCATATAATATATGTCCAGATTATCTTTCAGTCTGTCTGTTTTTCATCCATTTCTGTGGTTTCCTGGATCAGAGGTAAACTGATATATTAGTCCAGCTTTCCTACTCTATACACTTCAGATATACTTGCAGAAAGCTTTCCTACAATATAATCAAGGCTGACAATTTCTGTTTGGATTTTTTCAACTATCATTTAAATCTTAAGAGCCTTTTAATATCTTGAGTAGAATTTTATGGCACAATTTAAAAAAATAATAGCATAGTTATTACCTTCTGTTAAATTCTGTATATTTTAGAATGATTTCTGAGAAGTCTTTTAGATCCATGAGCTTTCTTCTGGTTTTTTCTTCATTGTGTGTGTTCCTGGTTTCAGTAATGAGAGAAATCTTTCTAGTAGGAGAATCATTTAGCCTGTGACTTTGAAAATCTAAATTCTGCTCCCTGCGTCACAATTTTTTTGTCATTATGGCTTGGGCAAGACCAGCTTTTTGTGTTCTTTCCAGAAAAATTGTTATGTCAGTATTATTTCATTTGATAGGCTTATTGCCAGTATATACTAAATTTACTCATTCATTCAGACAGCTCGGTATAGAGATGGTGTGATTATTTAAGACTGAAAATGCTTTTCTGTGTCCAAAGTACAACAACTATCTGTACAAGTGAAAATATTTCTTATAGAAGGACTGAATGTACTTACCCAGATATTGCAGGATAACTTTGGCATGCCAGAAGACACCCTTATTCTTGCTCTTTTTCTCATTAATTCTTCTCAGAGGCATCCAAACTGGAGGACCTCTGTCTGTAGTATTTGCACTGCTTTGGTATGTAGGACCTGCAGAATCACACTAAACTCCTACTGAAGGAGGCACCGAACACACAGCTATTGGAAAAGAATATTCTGAGATTGTTTGGTCCTTATCTTGTGATTATGTGGTACATTTTATAGAGCCTGTCTAAATGTTCAGTTAGAGTCTTTACAATCCTATGATATGGCTATAAAGAAGAGTTGAATGGAGATGTTTTGGAATTTTTTATCAGATTTTTGAGCTGCATGAACCTTGTGTTTCACTGAGTATTTTGTCACAAGGTCTATAGACCCTAGTGGCTAGTGGTATTAGCATAAAAATCAAGATTCCATGTGCTGACAACCTTCCCCTGTGTGAATGATCCTTTCTTTTTAAAGCCCCCTTAATTGTGCTGAAGATGAAACATCTGACAAACTGCTGCCAGGAAATGCAGAAAGACTTTTGTTGGTTATTTGTTGTTGGTTGCTTTTTCCTTAAATTATTTTTTATAATGGCTAATGCATATAATTCTCACAGACTTCTCAAAATATTTTTATGCATTCTTAAGAACATAATTGAAATATCACAACCTTGTTTTTAAAATGCTTCATGAGCACTTATAAAGCCAGCCATTATACTTACAATACAATCTATACTAATCTTGTAGAAAAACAACAAGCTTCAAACTTATGAACTAAACTTTTCTTCTATTCAACACCTATTCAATAGTCAAAAAGACATTCTCCTAACTACGGAACATTTTAAATATATGTACTTTCCTCAATTCCATACTAAGTCAAACTCAAGAATGTCTGAGCTTCTTTACTGGATATATGTCACCCCCATACCACTACCATAACCAGAGTAGTGAAGCAGTGAAGATGCTGTTGACTGCAGAAGTATGTGATGAAATTATATATATTTCTAAGAACAGAACACAGGTAGCATTGCACAGGAAGTTCTTAGTCTTACCCAGCCAGAGCAAGGCCATGACCATCAACCTCTCTCATTCTAGGCAAGAGGTCTGCTTGTCAGGCTACTGCTCCTACTTCTTCTGATCAGAAATTTGTGCTAAATCCAAGAAAGCTTTCCAGAAGGTTTGCAAAATCCTGCAAAACAACCCAATAAGTCAGCATTTTGCAGCATTCATTCTCTGTTACTTCTAGGACTGAGTATGACTTAATATCTTTAGTGAAGCTGAATGCCCACAGCATCTGTTAGTTCCTAAAATGCTTTTATCTGTGAAAGGTAGAAATTGCAGGGGATATTTCTGAGGGTTGTGCCGTGCCCCCCCCTTTTGGGAGGGTGGAAGATATTTCCTTTGTGATGGAAGTTCTGGTACTGTTTGACACAGAGGAGATGAATTGGAGAGCTACCTTCACAACATCAAAATTATTTAGATTTGTGCTACTACTGACACTAGTTTGCACTCATCTGTTCCTAGCAAAAGGACTAGGAGGACATAAGTATGTGGCGATAGGCTTCTTCAACTTCCATTTCCATGTTTCACTTTAGGACCCAAGTACAATTGGCCCTTGTAGGGTGATGTAGTGTGTCAAAACCCCTTGAATTCAGAAACACGTATCAAAAATACCATTCTGTATAAGTAAGATGCATTTTTTACCATCTATCATCTATCATATGCAGTAGCTGACAAATTTAATAACAAAGTATCTGATGATATAAAAAAAAAAAAAAGAGTTTTTTTCATCTCTACTCCGTATAGCATATTTAAATAGAAGCTGTGCAAAACCTCTATCTTTTCACTCTCCGGCCTCTCTGCAGTAAAATTTCCTCTGTTCCTCGGGAGTTTTGGAATTTGTCCCTGTTTGGTTTTTTTTATTTTAAATAAACCAGCAGAACTTTGATTAAATAAGCAATGATTTAATGCAAGCACAAAGAATAAGACTGTTTAAAAACAATAAATCAACACCTGCAAAATGCAGGCATGTTTTATGGATTAATATCTGGGATATGTTAATTGATATATTCTCTTGTGGATTTCAAGAACATGCAGATTATTCTATCTAAAATGAAAGCATGTGTCATTATCTCCAAGAGTTCCCAGAAGCCCAGTAACGGTGCTAAATGACAACACAGTGTGAATGTGAAGCAGCTGTGAATAGCTGTTTAATACTACCACTCTAGGTGAACAACGTAACAAGAACTGGTTTGACTCAGAAAATGTCCATTGCATTTTCTGTTTATTTTTCTGAGTCATTAAAAATAATAATACTAATAGTAATAAAAAAACCCAAACCCCTCACCTCTCTTCTTGCATCCTGGCATTGCATGACCTTTGTCATGTGCAGTTTTCATGTTGCAAAAATATTTCATCTTGCTCTTTTATGTCTTGCTGATATAAGCATGTATGCGTGCTACATTATTAAACCAGTTATCTCACCTGACTGGACTTTAAGACAGAATTTACTTGTAGCCAAGTGAAAAATATTTCACCTCAAAGGGGAAGACAGTCTACTTGGCTGTGTGTAAAATATGTGCTGGTATACATGGAGCTTCTGAGACTGTCTAGATGACTTTTCTTTGTGCTGCTGTGTTGTGCTTATACTGTCTACCAAAGCACTGGAAACCTTCCTAAGGTCAAACAAGTGTCATGGAAAGCAGGAAAGAGTAAGCTTAGCTTTGACAGATGCTTCTTTCTGAACTGGTTCTCAAAGACATTGTCTCTCTACCTAAGAGCTGTCTTTTGCTGACTGTTTTATGCCCCTTACATGCTGTTGGTGGTTGTGCTCGATGCAACATGGTGACAGGAGGGGGGTAGAGCTCACCAGGGAACTGATGAAGGGCCAAGGAGGTTCCATAGAGCTAAGAATTGTCCTTCAGACGACTGGAAATGCAGGAAGAGTGGGTGGCTGGGTGAGGGTGGTATCATGTTGCTTAAGGCATAAGGGATATTTATCCTCCATTTCCAGAAAGTTATATATTGCTTTAAGTACCAGTGGGAAAGCACTAAAAATGTTTCAGAGATAGGTAAATTAATGGGTTTTGAGAGATATAAATAATGAATACAGAAATGGCATTATTCCCCTGACCACCAAATTTTACAACTACTTGTTTGGGAAGGATCATCCTTTGTCTACCTACTGAGTTCGCGCTCTTGAGTTTACTCAGAGGTTTGAATCAATCTTTACAAACTGACTTCTGTGTCCTCTTCATTTCATGTAGCATAGAAAAATGAAATGAAGAACAAAATCTTTTTTTCTTTCCTATTAAGTGCACTAAAAGGAAATGAGGAGACAGACTGTGCATATTGATTAGTAAATATTCCTCCAAGACATCTTATGGGAAGATAACATAAATGAAGATCCAAGCATGTGTTTTCCCTTGTTTAATATAGAAAGCTGGAGAAATATTAATCTATTAGCTTTGACAGACAGGTGAGCATTTTCCCACATGTAAGGACTTGGATCATTGCTTTTGGTTTTAGATTACACTGAAAGAATTGTATGCATTTCTGTGCTGTTTTGTAGTTGTTGCCCCACTGCTCTGGTTGTGGTGTTTAGGAGCTGGTATGGTCCTGCTGTGACCAGAACTGCAGAGGAAAGAAAGCCTAAACCACAGGTGGTGGTTGCCTACTTGGCTTTACTTCATCCTGCAACCCATTTAGTGGATGTAGACTCATGCTCTCTCGCTGTCACACTGATTAGGTCACATATCTTCTAGTGCAAAACCTGTTAAACAGAAGGCAAATATTCTGCGCCAAGGTTTGTGTGTGTCAAGATTTATACTTCACAGAACTTAGAATTCTTATTGGAAAGCAGGTCCTTATGCATACACAGAAATACTGAAGCTCATCCCCATCCTGCTTTGAATAAAGATGTGCTGAAGTTCTGACGGTTACCAGAGAAGATGTATGTTTGGGTGTGGAACTCAGCTGATTTTGGTTGTGATGAAAAGTGTGTTAGTAAAAAAAAGTGGGGTTTATACGTCTCTCTTCAGCTTTCATGCTGTCATTCATCACAGTAAGTTTTGAATAACTGTGTGAAATCACTGCATATGTCTGCCTTTATTAGCAAGGCCTAAGGCTTCTCCCAGTAGCTGATTTCAGGCCATTCAGACAGGGACCTAGAAGAAAGGCTTAGTCCTGCCCAGAAGACCCCTTCCAAATGATTCCCAGCAATTCTCTGAGGAGTAAAGTGCCAAACACCACTGTACCACCCAAGCAGGCTATGATACCACCACACCACTGGTAGCAAGAGAGAACAGAGTTCACCCACAAGCTGGAAACTGTTCTTTTAGACGGGCACTGGCATTGCCTTTCATGTGAGCTAAGTCCTGAGTGGCCCATGGAGTCTCTGGTATTTCTCGTGTTTGGGATAGCATTTCCTGTACTTGGTGATGTGCTATTTAGAATTAGTTTTTTTCTTTCCTTTATTAGATCGTTAGATGTGAGATGGAATATTGCATAGTCTCCAAGAGTGGTGATATGTTTAGAGGCTTCTATTCTTTGCTATTTTCCCTCACTTTTGATTATACTGCCTGTATAGATGGGAGGTAAAAGCAAATGTTAATTCAATGGATCTGTCAGGCATTTAGCACATTAACCTAGAAAAAGAAGCTAAACAACTCTACTAATCTGGTCAGAAGAGAATTTCTCTATTGCTATCCCAAGAGCTTGATTCCATAAACTTTGCTGTGCAGGACTGCTGGGCATTAAGCTGATGGAAAAAAAAATGGTCTTCTTGGAGCTACCCTCCAAGACAATGCAGAGGGAAATACTTGAAGTCACAGTGCCTGTTTTGGCCCTGGAAACTAGTCTTTTTCAAGCATATCTTAGGTCCAACCCATCAGTGGGAGCTGTGTTGATTCTCAAGAAAAGTTGGAAATTACAGGCTGGCAGTAAGAGCCAAAATACAGGAGTTTCCACAGTGAGAGAGAAACTAGGGGGAGAAAAAGAAAGAAATTGCAGGGATTCACTTACAGATAGGAGGAAAACCCTGGCAAAGTGGCTGAAGTTCACCACAGTTCTTTGCCTTTCCTGAAACCTGTCTGTGTCTGTCTTGTCTCTCTCCTTTCTTTCTCTGTATCCTAATTCTGCTTTTTCTCTTTCCACTCCCCTTCTTCTACTTCATAACCTATCTTCTAGGTTGCCTTCAGCCATCTGTGTTTTCTTGCATTCCCAAATATGTCTGTGGAAATCCTGTATGCTCTGCTCTGGATGTTTGCAGCAAAGAAGAATTTACTCAGATTTTGCTCACTGAAGCACCAGCTCCTCTCAGCTATCAGAATTTGAGTAAATTTCTACTGTTGACTCCCTCCTAGTTTTAGGGACAGTGGTCATGCTGTGTAGACCACCAGGACACTGGCTGTACACTTTGGCAAGGAGCAGGGAGAGTGGGGCTGCTTCAGAAGGGAAGACCAGCCAGGAGTCAGACCAGGGCAACTTGGCCAGGGACAGCACCATCACCAATCCAGGTGCAGTTCCACATCTCCAGGGAGGGTGAGCAGAGCAGGATTGATGGACTGCAACAGGTTTTAAACAACAATTCAAGGATCACCGAAAAAAAGCAAGATAAGTCAGTCCAGTCATTAAGGAAGCTCAGCAGCAGTAGCAGATGTGTCCAGGCACATACCTACCTACAACATATCTTCAGGCAAAGAGTAGGTGCCCAGGCCTCAGCATAAGTAGCCATCTTGAACCAACAGGAAGAAGGGATGTGGGTGGGAGTCTCAGGTGAGGCTAGTCAAGGTTATTAAAGCTTATTGATGCATGTGCTTTTGGTGTTGAAGGAGAGGTGAAGCTGTTCAAAACAGCAAGTATTCAGAGTCCAGGTGTCCTGGTTTCAGCTGGGATAGAGTTAAGTGTCTTCCTAGTAGCTGGTACAGTGCTGTGTTTTGAGTTCAG
>JANZLQ010000056.1:32559821-32572285 GCA_026212715.1 Elanus axillaris | reverse complement strand
CCAGCAGCTTCTCACAGAAGCCACCCCTGTAACCCCCCCCCACTACCAAAACCTTGCCACAGAAACCCAATACAGGAGAGAATTTGACGGTGATGTGTCTGTCTAGGGGGTGAACTTTTAACAGCTAGGGTGCTTAACTAATGGAACAATTTACAAGAGTATGAAGCAGACTGTCTGTTATTCCAAGACCTACAAAATAAGAAGATACTCTAAAATGTATTCTGTGGCACAACCGGATCCAAGGAGAGAATGGCTGAGGTTCTGTGAGGTGTGTTATGCTGTCTGATCAGATAGACAATATATTGCCTTCTATCCTTTATACTGTGCATCAGAAATAGCTTAGAAAAAGAAATGTACTACTGCAATGTTCAATAGAAATTACTTGTATGATGGAGTATTTCCCATGGCTACCTCTAAAGGGAGAACAAGCACACAGGGAGTTAACAAGAATAAGAAAATATTACTGGAGTGTCATAACCCCTGCCAAGTTCTCTCCAGCTAACAGATGCTACTTTAGCCAGAGCAATACCATGTGCGTTTCAAAAAGGAAGAGAGTCTGAACCTTCACAAGATTTTTATAAGCTTAGGCCAAGAATAATTTACAATGTGTTACTTGGCTGACTAATATATATTATATGAAGCTATGGTCTGAGCCTACTTCTGTTGTATCACTATTCTGATTGCAGAAATGGTTGCCTTGCATTTGATGAGCCTTCCACTTAAATTTACATCAGAAGTCTTTAATACTGGGCCTGTGTTGTACAAGATGCTGCTGAAAAGTATTGGTTCAAGTTAGGATGTTAGTTACCCCTCTTTAACACTGGTTTTCAGTATGACAGCTGATGGAAATGGTGTGCAGATGCTGAGATCAGAAAAGTAAAACTGATAATGGTGAGCTCTATGGCAAAATGTACTTAGCATAGAGTATTTTTGAGCCATTACTTTCTTGTTTATGAGCTCATCCTGTACCACTGCTTTGACAGGGAAAGCATGAAGAAGTGTAGGAGAAAGGGAGGTCAGGATCAACATGATTATATACACCTTGGAGCTCAGTTTTATTGCATTTTTGATGTCTCCTGGAGTCTACTGAACTTATGGAGGATCTCATGGTTTGCTGAAGAGCAGCTCAAGCATATGTCTACTCTGATAGCTATGGCTGTTTTCACAGGAGTTTTTTACGGGTTTGGTTTAGATTTTGGATTACAAATCTACTTTCTGGTTTTGGTGGTGTTTTGTATTTTTCTCCAGTGGAATTTGAAGAGGGAAGATCTTGTGTTTTGGATGAAACTTCAGCCCAATATTTCCTATCTGTTTGACTCAACTGAAGAAAAAGTTTAGATCTTGCTAATACAGAGATACTTAACAGACTTAAGTAGAAAAGGACTTTGAACATAATTAAAATAAACAGTATTAAGTAGTTTTATGGCAAAGAAAGAGGTTGTCTGTTCCCATATAACTATAGGAAAAACATCTATAGGAAGTTAATAAATTTTATGTAGACGTGTATCAAGACAGTAGGTGACATTATGATATGGGATGGATGCACCATGGATGTTTATTATAAGTTTTTTAGTTATGCTCTTTTTTTTTGCCTGTGTTGCATGCATATAGGGTCTAATATTGGTTTCTGATTTAAAACTGTAGAGCTGGCAACATTCTGCTAAATTTCAGCAGTATTTGAAAGGTCCAAACAGTACCATTTTTCACCTGTTAAAATCTTCTGCCTGTTTATTACATGTCTAAGTGACTTAAGCTGGTAGTATTAGCTCAATGTGAAACTAGGAAAAGTGATTTTAGCATGTAGATGAGTGTACATGCATACAGTTGCTGAGACTATAAAAAGGTTATTAAGGGAAAATTTTGAATAAATTCATTTTTTTCAGCACATTCTTTATCTTCTTACTAAAGAGATGAAAAATTCAAAGCACAGTTAACAAAAAAAACTTGGATGGTCTCTGCAAGATGAGACAGTTAATACTGGAGAGGGTACAAATCCCATCATACATTTATGTGAATAATAAATAAAAGGTAATGACCCATTATCACAAATACACTTTGAGAACAAAGAATGGTTTATTAGGTTTACCTTGTTCTGTCATTATAGCTTTCTTTTGTGAGGGCCATTCAGGCATGTAACCATTGGCAGCTTTATAAAAGATAATAAAGTTTATTAGTATAATAATGGGCAATGAATAATACCTTAGAAATAGCAAATAGGCTGTTAAAAATGGGATAAGGTCAAAACTGTGTTATCAAAAGCTATTGTGGTTTCTTTAAAAGAAAACGGGACTCTGTGGTCCAGTTCTTTTACCTAGCACAGTGCTTAATGGGTGAAAAAAAGTAAAAAGCTAGATAAATTAAACCCAATAAAAAAATAAAGAAAATGACATTTGGATCATTGTTCTGTAGGGCTTTGCTTGTGAATTTGTCTGTTCCTCTGTTTGATGGCTTTTTGCCACATCCCTGAAAGTAGTCTAGAACTTTCTATGTTTTATGGGGGGCAGACAAAGAACATTTTTGACACATTGAAAATGTGTGAGCAGCTTTGTTATACTTGTGTGCTTTCCTCTGAGCATTTAATATTCTTTCACTTAATTCCTTGGTCATTATGAAGCAAGTCCACTGTACTCAATGAGCAGCATACTGTAAGACTGGATTCTTTCATTTCATTTTTTTCTGTGGTGAGGTGACTTTGAAGTTAGTGTTACCTCCATCCAGGGGAGAATTCCATGCTTTTGGAAGAACTGTCAGGTCTCACATAGACTGGATTATCTCTCTCTTTTTTTTTTTTTTTTTTGGTCCCAGCATGTAGGAACACCTCCATAGAATGAGATCTACACTGGCAAGAGTTAGCAAATAAGTATAACAGGTGCACATCACATTTATCCATCAGTTGCAGCTTGGGCAGTCTAAGATACGCTTTATTTTTATCAGTTATGAAAGAGTTTTATGATTGGCTTAGGTAACACTTTAGGACATATCTGTGAAACATACTAGGAAAGTCATATACTTTAATGAAAACAGTATTGGCTACCATAGCAACATCCAAGCCAGATGAGTTACCAAGTGGGGGCCAATAGCCACAGATATGATCAGAGTGGTAACTGTAAAGAAAGAGAAGGCAAAGAAAGCAGTTTCTAATGCTAATAGCAAGTTCAAATTCTGTTCATTTGAACTGGCTTTCAAAAATAACACCAACCTCCAAGATTTTAAAGAAATTCTCTCTTGGTTGAAGGAGATGGATGTAGGAAACAGGAAATCTCACCACTGGAGTGGGGGGCAGGTAGCAGAAAATATATTCACTTCTTCCTGACTCACCTTGCTGTCCTGTTTTCAATAGCTTATCTTACTCTGTATTATGGTATCATACTACTTGCCAGATTTCACATATGGACTAACTGTACTTAGTACACTTCCCCTCCTCCCCATCATTTCTTCTGAAATGTCATACCTTGGGAGCTTATTGCAAAAGGCTAGGTAATGGATTTCTTGCACCAGTAGGTTTTGCCATTGTAGTATGAGCTGTCACTTTTCCTGTTGCATAGATGGTTCGGTTTTAGAGTGGTCAGTTTATAAAAAATCTATCCATTACATAAATAGGAACAGTGCTAAATTGAAACAGTAGCAATATATGAATACCAAAATAATTACGTGGTTAAACCCATAAAATAGATACTATGCACTTTGGAAAACAGAGGGGAGAGCATAATAATAGCTCCCAACTTGTTTCTAAGCTCCACTGTGAAATAAGAAGATGGCATAGCAGGGGTCCCTTGGCTAGCTGCTAATAGGAAGTTCAGAAACCTCTCTTGGCTAGGTTCTTCCCACAGTATTTAGGTATGTAACTGTTTTATGTCAGATGTATACGTGTCCTTAGAGTAGGAGCCTCTTTCATCCAGTTACCATTGTTCTATACAGCGTGTTGACAGTTTGGGACCTGTTATCTGATTTTTTTTTACCTAAGGTAGCAGAAGCACAGTGAGAATTATGTGGCATCTAGGATGTGTTGCATCCTTTTAGGATGAAGATATTTTAATGTTTTCCAAAACAGTTCAGCTAGCATAATGGTATTGAGATCTCACGGTTCCTCTTGCATGAAGTACTATACAAATCATTAGTAATGTAGACAATTTCAGGCCAATGGCAGGAGAGCTCAGTGGCAGAACATTTCTTTTTGATTACTCTTTTCCTGCTAAGTTCCTCAACACTGAAAAATAAGTCTGTACTTCAGTTCCCAGCTTGTATAACAGTATCACATCTGCCCCCCTTACTGGCCTGTTGTATAAATACATTAGTTATGAGGCACTCAAATACTGTTGTGTGATAAATAGGTGGCTGTCGGGTTTTTTTCTTTTCTTGGCAAAACTAGAGGCTAAGATCTTTTTAGCTTCCTGAAGTACCATTCTGCAGTGCCTTAAGATAGAATAACCAGCAGTAGAATAAGCTAGCAAGGGAGACATATTGACATTTCTCTCTGAAGCACCTGAAAGTTGTGTTGGAATGGAGAGTTGACCTCAATAAAGACATAAATGTCTTAGAAATAATACAATATGTCATCAAGCTGTGAGCTTTATTCAAACAGGGAGAAAAAAAATCAACAATCCCAAAATGTTCATTGATATATTAAAGCCAAACTAACTTACTCTTACATTATAATCTTAGTTTGATGAATACTTCTATTAAAAAGGCTATGCTGCATTTTCTACTGGTCATGTACAAACTTTCATAAAAAATGTATGGAAATGTATAATGAAAACACAACTACATTTCAACCTGTTTCATTAGCAGCCCAGCTCTTGGGAACATTTGACCTAGATCTGTCTACTAATAGACAAACTTCATAAGGATCCAAGACAAATTTTCATAATGGATGATGTTCACTTTTGCACTGAGGCCTGAACGCTACCTATATCCTTCTTAAATTGTGTCTTTCCAGACTTAAACAGCATTTGACTCAACTGCTGGCCTCAAGTTGATTCTTTTATATGGAGCTGAATTTGCTTGATGTGAAGAAAGTTGGTGAGGGTTTTGGTTTTGTTGTTTTGTTTGGGCTTTTTTCTTCCCTATTTGATAAAGATACAGTAAAATTTCCATAGAAGGTACATAGAATTTCTAATAGATGGGGACTGGGAATGAGAAAAACTTGAACAGATGTTTAGAGATTCATGTGAACAAAGCTTTTTCAGTCAAACCATGTTCCAAAGTGGAGACAAAAAAATCTGTTATGTGGATCTGAATGAATAAGGAATGCATGGAAATGAATGGCAAGGCTGTTTATCCCCACTGGAGAGATGCTTGTGCTTGGTGGAAATTCACTCCCAGGTAGAAAATCAGGTAGGTGGATGCACTCTATCTGCAGTACTACTTTGGGAAGTAGGTTTAAATGGTAAACACTTTTGAAACGGCTCATTTAAAATTCTTCTTCTGCCTTTCTTGTCAGTGGGAGCAGCACATTGTCTACATGCAGGCTGACTGACTGGCAGTCAGGGCTAGGTTTGCTAATAAAAGTAAATGATAATGAAAAATGTATGGCTAAGTGGCACAAATCATAGACCTGGGGGAGAGCCTCTGTTGTGTGTACTGGCACCAGAGTGCTGCATAATTACTGCAATATCTGCAAGTGGGGAGTAATTTCAGTACTGGCATCTTAAAAATGCTTTTAATGAATGCCCATGAAAAAATTGAGTCCAGAGTTAGTGTTTATCTGTGTGGCTCAAAGACTACAGTCCGATTTGATGCCAGTTTCATGGCAGTTAAACTAAAAAATTTCCTAAAAGGAATGAGTTCCAAATCAAGACTTTTCGAGGGAGGGCTGGAGGAGGGCTGGGCATTCGGATGTGTACAATAGGGTTCATTCTGTAGATTCTTGTTTTGGAGAAAAAGGGTCTACTTGGGTTATTATTGGGGCAATTTCATGAACCACAGAATCCATGATTTATTTTAGAGGTTATTATGGAGAACAAACAAGCAAACAAAAACATGTATCCCAAATATTTGTGAGTGCAGTCAGGGAAACGAACAAAGATTTAAAGAAGGAAAGATGCCTGATTCTAAATGAGATTTGGAAATAGCTGGAGAGTTGGTGAGATGGAAAGATATGAAGGCTAGCTTCTTATGGAAGAAGAGAACTAAAGAGACAAGTAAATAAGCTAAAGAAATAAAAATATCTGTTTCAGTGAAATGTCATAGAACATTATTTTTCATGCCTAGTCTGTATCACAGCTAGCGAGTGGGTTTGCACTTGTTGCAGTTTAGTTTGCTGTTGTCTTCATTGTGTTTTCATGGGGGGGAAAAACCTCACCAGCCCCCCCCAAAAAAACCACCAAACCAGTGAAGCCATTTAAGGTATGGGACTGTGCTTTCTTAGGCACTCTCAAAACAGAATACCTGTTATTATGAACCCTCAAGAACATGCTAAGAGCTACTTTCTCCAAAGCTCCAGGTCTTCCTTAAGAAAGGACCTGGAAAGATGTGTTTCTTTTCTTAGAATTGTAGAATAATTGAATAATTCAGGCTGAAAAGGATCCCTGGCAGTCATCTAGCTCTGTTGGAAGCAGATTGATCTAGGTCAGACTTCTCAAGGCTTGTTCATCTGTTTTCCGAGTATCTCCAAGGATGGAGATTATGTATCATCTGTGGGGAACCTGGCGCAGTATTTGACCACACATCTGGTGGAAAAGTTCTTCTTTACATGTAAATATAATTTTCTGTTTTCCAGCCTGTTTCCTTTGTGTCTTTTCCTATCACTGGGTACTTAGAGAATTTGGCTTCATTCTTTCTGTATCCTCCTATTCAGTATTTGTTGGTAGTTAAGAGCTCCATTTAGCCTTCTAAGGCTGAACAAGCCCAGTTGTCTCAGCCTCTCCTCACACTTATTGTAGGTCTTGGGGTCTGGATAGATAAGGTGTGAGAAGGACTGAGTACACTACAGCCCAAGCTACCACGTCTGTCCTGAATTCAACTTTTCCTAAAACTGTAGCAGAGGTAATTTTTAGCCAAAACTCAAAGCAGTAAACAGGAATATGAACAGAAGTACATTCCTCAGCCCTTTTCTTTGCTGTTATGACATTTACTTGGCACTGTTTAATTTAATAATATAGACATGCCTGAGGTCTGTTCCCAGAAACACAACTTAAATGTATGTACTGTTATACTGCCAGAACATTCCCTGGCAAGCTTTTGGCCCAGATCAACCTTTATGCTCCCAAATATTTGCCATGAACTAACTGTTCAGAAGTTAGCTTAGGTCAGGGACCATTATCGGCAGCTAGTTAAGATATCATTACCCAGCTTGGAATAGTGTTTAGTAACAGGAACATGGGCTGTTCTATGCCAGTTGGCCTCAGTGCCCATGAATGGTCCCACATACAATTAATTTGTTGGCAGGGATTAAGTCAAGTCTAGACTCTGCTACAGCAACTCAAGGTAGTTTCAGTCCAGTGTCAGAAATCTCTGCTGAAAATACATTGAAAGAGGGTAGTGAACTGGAGCATGTGGGATTTAACTGTGAAATTGAACAGGCAAGACCAGAAAAGTATACTTTGAAGAGAAACATATAAATATTTCTTTAAGCTTCTTTTAATGTCCATTTTTTTTTCCCACCAGAAATTCTTTTTAAACTGGGCAGGAAGCAAGCAAAGGAGAGATGGAAACAGTTGAAAATGTAGAAGATTTCATGTTCCAAGGGATTTAGAGCTTTCAGCTATAATTTCTTTCCCTGCTATTGTCTTGTTAGCCGTTAGGTTACATTGGTTTTGTATTTCAACACAACTTCATGGAAAATCATGGACACGTCAGGCAGAGTAGTCTTGATTCTCAAAGTGCTCAAGAGAAAAATAATCTATGCCTGATTTGCTTGATTTTCTCACTACATTAAGGTTACACTTAGATATTGAGAGTATGTGTAATGGAGAGTTCTACAACCCAGGCACTGGTTATGGAACCACCATTTGTAAAGAATTTTGGAAAATCTATAAGAAAGAAGAAAACATCAGAGCTTATTTAGTATTTGGTATTATGATCTCATCAGATCAGATCAGATCTGATGGCCGACCCTGGTTTGAGCAGGAGGTCAGAGTGGAAACCTTCTGAGGTCCCTTCCACCTGAATGATTCTGTCATTAGGATAATTATTAGTTGCACCAAAGCTCACGCAAATAGTGTTACAAAGGGAAATGGCATATCACTCAGGGCCTGATTTTATGAGCTGTCTTCAAGTGCTAAGTGCTCTTAACTCTTACTGATTTTGATAGGAGCTGAGATAACTCTGCAAATTGTGGGTTAAACATCAAAAAGTTCGGTCCAGTAGATATTTAAATCACAAAGCACACTTTTTCAGAGTGGGTCTAAAATTGCATTAAATGTAATGAAGGAGCATCAAACTCTCCAGCTAAGGATTTGCCTAAAAGCAGTTCCAGCTGTGGTAAATGGAGAATGTTGTTCAGACTGATTAAAGAAAATAAGTTACTGATCAGATAGGCATTTAATTCTCCATGAATCACCAAGCTGGGGAGGTAGTGGGTTAGTGGAGATGATATAGCTATACAAAATGTTCATATCATGGGTAGGGACCATGTCATTACCATGGACAAGCCTAAGCTTTTCTGTACTTCCTAGATCTTGAGACAGAGATTGAGGTAACAGAACCGATTTAAATTTTTTGCTGCTTCCAGCCTTTTTGACAGAACAGGTAACATAGCCTACCCAGAAGGAATTTACCTTCAAATATCCAGTGACATTTTGACTCAAAGCCATTCACAACCTGAACCACAGGAAAATTATGCAAAATAGCTTGATTAGTATACATATCAGAAATAGTTATTTTAATTAGTAATATATATTGATTGCAGGAATAAAATAAAACACAGTGTTCAGTGGCTGGAGGAACATCATAAAGTTGTTCTCACAGAAGCTGTAGGTTGACAGCACTTCATTAGTGGTGTCATGGTCTGCTTTCCTTCTTCAGCCTGATAATTCTTGTCACTCTTCCTTCTCTTCCCAGTTTTGCTCCTATCCTTATTTGTGCAGCTGCAGAGTGAACCGGATCAGATCAGATTAAAACCATTTTCTTTTTGCTGAGTTATTTTTAACCTGGCCAGTTGTCTGATTCACTGCTCAGCTGCACAGATACTGGTACAACTGAGTGGGCAGTGCTGAGATAAGGTATGAGCAAGTCATCAGAGAGGGAAGAAGGTGAAGCCGTTAGAGCTGAGGCACTGTTACAGAAAAAGCTGGTTGAGCAACAGCCTGTAAGCATGGTTCCAGGGCAGTTTAAACCAAACTAAAGCTGAGCTTGCATGGTCCTAGCTTTTCCTTAATATCAAAGCAGTCTGACCTAGCTTGTGGCATTTATTCTGGTGGCTCATGGTGTAGTCATGCAAGGGAGGAGGAGGAATGCTCTAGACCAGATGTTATCAGGATAAATTCCTGTGGAACCACACCTTTTGTTGTCAAAGTAACTTTTACTTGTCATCATGAGAAGGAGTTGTGACCAGCTGGTGAAGTACTAGAGATATCACCTTTCCTATCCAAAGTGTTGGTGCAGTCCTTATTTAATAGTGGGAAATTCAAAATTATATCCTGTTTAAGTCCAAGGTAAGTGTAACCTTTGATTAGATAGTTTCAGATCAGTAAGAGGTATTTTGACTTCTGAATAAACTGCTCATCTCCTCATTGGCCCAGCTTGTCCTAAGGAGAAATGGGAATGCATAAAAACTCTATGTGCCATTTTAAAAGCTGATATCACAGATGTTAGGAAAGAATGAAGTATCTTTCAGTAATCACCAATAACCAGTTACAGTAGCGATGGCAAACCTGATCATGCAGGTCAATAAACCAAGGTATACATCCCAGAAAAACTTCTGGCACTTAGGGCCAGCTGGGACCAAGTAGTTTGGAAAACTTAAAAGCCCCATTTCATTCCAGGAAATGAGACAGAGCTGTCCTATTTATTATCACTGAGCAGGAAGTTCTGACTGAATTTGAGGCTACAATTCATTCTGCAATTAAGAAATTGTAGAGGTTGAGGTAGTAGTATCAGAACCCCATAGGTTCTAATTCTGCAGCAGCCAGCAAAACAGCCTAGCTGAGGGAAAAGCAGACAGTTTCTGAAAGATTTGACATGCCAGATGCGTTAGTACAATTGTTCAATATCAGCAAATTGGCATTCTCCAAAGGAAAACCATTGATTCAGAACATTGCCAGCTACCACGAACTAACGGAACACTGTCTTCAAAGCTAATATTTGCACCTTTAAAGGGAGGTTGAAAAACCTGAAAGAGTTCAGAAAAGAGCTATGCAAATTAGTCAAGGTCTGAAGTATTCTGCTTATCACAGGAGATTAAAACTCACTCTGTTTGACTTGGGAACAAGTTGTTAAAGAGATGTCTTGCTATAAAAGTACCTACATAAGGAAGAAAAAGTCTAATAAAAGTTGCTTTTTTTTTTAATTTAGCAGACAAAGCAAATTGTTGGACACTGAAGTGAGATAAATTCAAACTACAACCATGATGTGACTTTTTTTTTTTTTTAACAGGGTGAGTAATATATCATTGGGCAGTTTATTTTGAATTAGAGAGGTTTCTTCATTGCTTGGATCCTATAGAGACTGGCTCTGTTCCTGATAGATGTTCCTTCACATCTACTAATGTATTAGAAATACCTCCAAGTGAAGGAAGAGCCTCCCCTTCCCCCACTCCCTGCCCTCAAATCCAGCACCCTTGCTAGAATGGGCTGTTTGCTGTGACATGACTTTTTTTTGTTGGGCCTGCTCACGTCACAGCTGACAGCTCTGGGTTGGGAACTAAACAGAACTGCTGCTGCTTTGCTGGCATGAGAGACTGGGCTTGCCCCTCCGCCGTGCTGGGCTGGCTGCGCTAGCATGCTGTATAGCATATGCTGTACCAAACTGGAACTCTTTCCAAGTTCAGTCACTTTCCAGGATAAAAGTCAAAGGAAGAATGTGGCTTTGTGCTACTTCTTATCCCAAATGGTATCATTGTGTACTACAGCTGAACCTTAAAAGCTGGTAGGAAGGGAGAGTATGAAGACATAGGAGAAAGAGACAATAGAATCAGTCTTGACTTCTTCCATCACAAATGATGTTTTGGTGTATACAAAATTACTACATGTTGGGAATGCTCTTATCTGTCAACTTCAGTAAGTTTTGCTGATTTACTGTAGATGAGGAACTGTCCCTTTTGTTTGTGGGTGTGCTTGCTTCTGTGGTGTGTAGACTCACTAGAAAAAAAAAATCAAGAGAAGCAGCATGCATGAAAAGTACATTTACAACTATGTATCAAGTTAGGTGAAAAGATTGAATGGCTGAGACATGAGAGATCAATGGAAGGAGACTAGTCTTATTTAAACCTCTCTTAATGTTTTGGGAACTTGCAGCCTCTTAATCAAACATCCAGGGAATAAATTAAAAGTGATAGGTGAAAGAGCACAAAAAAGTAGTCCTTTTTGTAGAATAAGATTGATTTGGGCCATTGCTGGCTGAAACTTCCAGGGACGTATGGGAATATATTTAGTCAGTGAAAGAAAATTGAAAAAATTAAGAAACATTGATCCTCAACTAACTTGAAAAGGGAATGAGTTGCAAATTAGATCCAACTTTTCAAATAGATGACGATAAAAAGCAAACAACTGAACTGTGTTAATCCACTAGCTAGGTAGAAGTCTACCAGCTGAATAGTGTTTTCTGCTTTCAGATTATCAGATTGAGTTATTTTATGTATAATTCTAATAATTCTATTTTTTTCCCCCTCCACTCTTCATGCTAATTTTGACAAAGATAGGACATTTCTAAGAGGCTTGAATTTCAGGCAGCTTTTTTGCTCATCGTTACCTCTTTTGTTTTGTTCCTACTATATTTTCAAGAAAGTATATCTAAATTTGTAATGGCACATGTGGTATTCTGTTTGCTGAAGGCAATCATTCTCATGATAAATTTGTATTTGTGGGACGAAAATACGCACATCAGATTCATCAAGTATTCCATTAAAATTGGACCACAGAGCTCAGTGACACACAGCAAGGTGTGGTGGTGAATTTATGTTGGATTGCAGAAATATTTGGATTTAGATGTATGTTGGCAAACAATCAATTAATTTTATAAACTGAAAACATCTCTGTACCAAAGGAATAAGAAAGGGTCTCTCCTCCTCTCCTCTCACCATACTGGGGGCGGGGGGGGAATTATACAGTGAACCTGCTAAAGTGGAAATAGTTTTGCAACTAGCCCGAAGAATGTGAGAGGTGGCTAGGGGACAACAAAGCTGTTTTGTAGCAGCTCATTAGATTTCAAAATTCAGTTTCATTCAATGTTAGAATCAACTCAAAATCTTTCTTATTTTTTTGAGAGAGGGGAATAACATTTAATAATTTTTCCCCCTTTTCCCTTCCCTTCCCTTCCCTTCCCTTCCCTTCCCTTCCCTTCCCTTCCCTTCCCTTCCCTTCCCTTCC
>JANZLQ010000056.1:32545290-32559721 GCA_026212715.1 Elanus axillaris | reverse complement strand
GCCGGCTGGTATTGGCTCTGTCGGACACAGGGGAAGCTTCCAGCAGCTTCTCACAGAAGCCACCCCTGTAACCCCCCCGCTATCAAAACCTTGCCACAGAAACCCAGTACACTTTCTTTTCCTTTCCTTTGTCAGTTTTTGTCTTGTTCACTGTTTACAGACCTTGGATCACAGAAACTTACAGCTGACAACTTTGTTGAAACAGATTTGTCAGCTTTTCATTCTCTTGGAATGTTCTAGCAGCAAAACTATGCGCATGGTTAGTTATTAAGTGTACTTTTCCTACATGGATACTCCAAGGAGACTTCAAGAATTCACTTAAAAGGAGGGGCCTCTCTTCTGCTGTGTCTTCTTCAGAGACTGTCAACCTGAGAAAAAGCAATTGCTACATTTACAAAAAGAGATAGAAAGGAAGTAAGATACAGTGATGACCCAAGATGTCAAATTGAAAAATTGACACTTTAAAAAATAGTTACCCCTTCCCTTCTGTGTTTACAAGTTGGATGCTCAGCTGTAGTTGATAGAAACGTAACCATATTGTAATATGCAGAACTATCCTTATTTACACTGGCTGAAGTTCACTATACTTCCCCTTTCCTGTGTCCTGGCTGTTTCTTCCTTGCCTCTCTCCTTTCTTTCTCTGGGATCCAATTTTCTTCTTTCCTCTTCCCGCTCCATTTCTTCCCTCTCATAACCCAGCTTTTAGGTTGCCTTTGGCCATCTGTATTTTCCTGCATTCCCAAATGTGGCATTCTCCCTGGAAATCCTGTATGTTCTGCTTTGAGTGCTGGCAGCAAAGAAGAATTTACCCAAATTCTGTTCACTAAAGCACCAGCTCCACAAGGCCATCAGGAATTGAGTAAATTTCACTTTGCTGCCAGCACTCAGAGCAAAAAGCTGCATAAAGAGAAAACAACAAAAGCTGTAAGTTCTAAAAGGGTTTTCTGAACAAGAATTAGTTCATTTATATGATGTACCTTACATAATATCAAAAGAAACAGCATAGTTGCTGGGCTATTAGGTTCATGATTCTTGTTATTCTTATTCTTCATCAGTATTGAAGAAACTGCTGCCCTGACTCTACCTCATGCCACTTTATTGGTATGAAACAATTAAGTTTATAAGGCTAGAGCTTTAAAACCTTTTTCTACTATGGTCCTTTTGGGATACTAGATAATTAATGACATTGCTTCATTTTTCCTCATGTAAATGATCATACATAGTTTTAATACATTGATAACATTCACAATATGTTTAAAAGTTTTGCTGTACTGGAGAACATGATTGCAGCTAGTATGGATGTGTCAGAACTGCAATAATCAGGTCTGGTTGCAGCAAAAATCTATAGTGGCAGCATAAGTATTGTGATCGTTTGGAGCCCCGGGAAATACTTAGTGGTGGAAATCTACCCTTACATAGCTACAATGCTGTCAGCACAGGACTGAATTAATGCAAAGCTGACCTACCTGAGTTAGTTATAAACAAAAAGGGGGGTTTACACATCCCTTGGTCTTCAATGACAAGTGTAACCTCTAATTCTGCCTTAAAAACCAGGAATCTTTATTTGGATTAGTCATGTCACTCAAAGAATATTTTTTCTGTCTTGTAACTGAATAACTGCAGCTATTTCTGGCACAAATATGGAATCTTTTGGGCTAAATAGTAGAAAATTTGTTTCCCCCTCATACCCCCAAGAGTATTCTTCAACCTGGTGTCCATTCAGAATTTTCATAGACTGCAACTGGGGAGTAAACCACAGCCAAAGCAAATTTCTTTCCCAAACTAGGTGAAAATTCATGTAAATACTTTTGTGATGTTTGCTAGTCCTTCTCATGTGAGTGACTCCCTGACAGATGATGCAGTCTCTAACTGGACAGTTTGGGAACTTAGACCATAGAGCCAGGATAAAAAAGTAATTGGCAGAAGGATTCTCTGCAGAGTTATTCACAACTTTGGCAGCAGCTGCTTCAATTTTCAGCTCCCTTTTCCATTCATTGCTTCAAAGCAACAGAAGAAATAACCTCTTCTCTTGTGTACTTTCAGTGATATAATTCTGCTGTGGTGATGGGAAAGAAGAAAAATTAGACTGCAATTCTTGAATTACTTAGTAACGAAATATATAGGGTTTACAATGAATATGAATGTAATTTCTTCTTTTTCTTTTTTTTTTTAACTGTGTGATTCCCAACCCCAAATCTCTAGAGTTTTGAAATTGAGTCTTTTCAGATTAAAGAGCACACAAATGCAGTCCTGTGTGTGAAGATGATGTGCCTTAAGAACTAGTTGATGGTATAAATTATTGTTACTATTCCTAGTGGAATAGCTTTTAGAAGACCTTTGCTCCATCTTCCAATGGGATACCATTCAATAAGTCACTGCAATGAAGGAGAAAACCTTCCAGCAAAATCTAAAATGCCAAGATAAATAAGATTTGAAAGAAAAGGTTAATGACTGTTCCCATTTACTGGCAGGGACAAGAGGCACAAGTCCTGATGTACAGTTTAAGCAGAATTTACACGACAGGTTCAGAACATTGTCTAAACCCCCTTCTTTTCCCTGTTCTTTGTACCTAATGCACTGCAGGCATTTAAGTTTCTGATGATGTCCATAGGTTCACAGGGGCTTGGCTGGGCTAAGCATCAAACTGCCTATGCAAAAGCTAAACAGGTTTGAATCCATAAGGAGGTACTCCTAACCTGTGGTCATCAGTTACTAAGAACATTAGGAGTTCGAAAAGAATAAAGAGAATCTTTAGAATAATCTCCTTGTGGGGATGTGCATTGTGAGCCTGCCGCACTCAGGGTGCCTGAACTGCCACTCCAAGCAGTCCTCCAAGCAGCAAGCTTCAGAGGTTAGAGAAGGAGGTTAGGAGAAGCCCAGCTCTAAGCTGTTGAGAAAGTGGGGAACACTGTGACACTATGTGACTGACATCATATAGTATTGTTCTGGGCATAAACAGTAGGCTGTAGAATTAGACTCCAGCTTGCTGGCTATCTTGAGTCCAGATACCTGCAAAGTTCTGTAGTAGATAATTTGTCTTGAAGAGTCACTAGAACTTAGGCAAAACTGATTTTAGAGGTCTCTAAAGGAACCATGGTCTTTTGGCCTCATTACACACATACATAATTAACGTATTCCATGCATGTCATGCAAGGCCTCTTTTGCAGAAGTAGTACTGAATCCTCTCCAGATGAGTCCAGATAAGCAGCAGGTGGACAAGGTACAGGCAACCACTAAACTTTGTCACATTTTGGCATGTAGAATTAAATGATGCTGAATGATGATATCATAAACAGGAGCAAGTACTTAAAGACATGCGAATGCAAAGACAGGCACCCCTAGTTATTACCATAAATGTACCTGAAATAGTGATAAATTAGGCAGGAAGTATTGCTTTTCTTTATAAAGTAATTGTGAAAACAATACTTCCAATAGTCTTGGAATTTAATTTCTACTTAAATTTCCCTTGAGACTGATCCCTTCCTTCTCTTCTCAGAACTGAATTTGTTTAGAACTTCTGGTCCCTGATATTTTAAGCTTTTCAATCTTTAAATTTGTTCAGCCATTGAAAAATGTCCTTACAACCATAAAAGTCTCAAAAATTGTGGATAAGGAATCAGAGAAATATAAAAATATTGAATTATTGATCAGAGAGAGTAGTCTGTGGCACCCATTAAAGGCAGTGGAAAGCATACAGAGTAAGAATTTTATTCCCTACAAAATAGTATCTGTGGTTTTTGCCTAAATATCCAAAGCTTATTAAGCCATGTCCAATATTCCCTGTCAAATGCTTAATTTTCAGCATCCCATCCTTCACTCATTGTCATAAGAATAGAGCACTTTCACCTGTGTAGTTGATCTTAATTTGAAAGAGTTTTCCTTGCAACTCAGCTTAAACTTTCTTTGTACTGTTTCTTCTCTCTCCTCATATCCCCCAAGCCCATCACTTTACATATTTCCTGTGTTATTATGCTAAATAATTCCTATTCATCCTCATTACATACTTTTCATGTTGAAATGCCTTCCTAAACTAGACTGGAAATTGTTATTGGGATTGTGCGATTAAAAATTATAATGCTATTCTGCTTTCCCCAAAGTCTACTCCACACAACACCAAGAGTGATCAAAAGCACACAACCAGTGGGTACAATAGCAGAGCCTTTCCAAAAGCACAGCCCAATGTCTGATAAGAACCAGTTGTCAGGAGAGAGCCCTTCTGGAGTCTGCACCTTCCTCTCAGAGGCCCTTTCTAGCCCCACACCCACTGCAGGTCTATGTTTGACTCTCTGCCAATCCTAACCCTAATCCTAACCCCAGAGGCACACTGACCCTTGAGACCAAGGTTCCCTGCCGCACACGGGAAGATGTTCTCAGGGAAGAGTTGCTTTTGCAGTCCATTGCTTCTTCCACTGCTTCCATGCTGCAGCTGCAGTTTTGTTCTTTTTCTCTTTCCCAGCCTTGGCACTACACGTTAACGCTCTACCTAGGACACTGCCTTGGCTTATTTTGAGCCCATGTCACCAATCCCTGTCTCATTCCAGCTGCTACTCTAGGTTCTGCCTCTATCACAACTCCTGAGCTGAAGTTAGGGTCACTTCTGTATTTATTGTTGAGAGAATGAAAAAGCCTAGAGCTGTAACTTGAATGGGGCTGGGAAGGGGCTGCCAAAACGAATGCTGGGCTTCAGAGTTCTCTCCTGAGAACCTTTTCATCTTGCCATGGATAGGGTCTTGGGCTAAGGCCAAGCCCCAGCCCCAGATCTGGGTTTAGGTTAAGGATTCATGTTAAGGTTAAGGTTTGGATTAGGATTGGCATTTTGAGAGAAGTAAAGCCCAGAGCAGCAACTGAAGTGACAGTATGAAGGAGCTTTCAGAGGACAGGCACACAGAGGGATTCAGGAAATGTATGATAAACACAGAGATGGAAATTTTACTGAAATCTTTATAGTTATTTGTACCCCAGGCATTGAGGTTTGCATTTGTGTATAGCATGAATTTTTGTGTAGCTGAATATGCACAGTATTTTGACTGAAAGATGTATCTCAAATGTAAGAGGCATCCCTGCTTATGTTGTCTTTGACTGCAAGATATTCCTGTCTCACTAGTGGTCTCTTACTGAAACAAACAGGGTGTATATCAATACATATGTTCCTGACAGAAAAATAATCAATGTAATGGAAGCAGTTTATATCCCAGAAGAGGTCCTTCTGTCTGAGAGATTCCAGACCATGGTAATGGACATTTATCATCTTTGCAGAAGCTTTGAAATATTTCTTGTTGCAGTCTTTTTTTTTTTTTCTTTTTTTTCTTTCTAGTCATGTCTCCTATTGAATGTGCATCTAATCAGGAAGAGATTTTGCAATATAATGAACTGCAGTGCCACCAATAATTAATGCCATTCAACTTTGCAGCCATGATTTTCTATTTCCTTTCATCTTTGGTAGTTATTTACCCCTGTGCAAAGTGAGTATAACACTAACAAATCAGATGGCTTCTCAATTTACATATATACAATGTCATTGCTTAGGAAAACAGTACTTACATGAGTAAATGAACAGTTAAACATCTGACTTACCATTTGCATCTGCAATCATAATAATGGCTTGCATAAACTAACTGTGCAATTGTGCATGTGTTTGTGTATGCACCTGTCTTATGGTTCTCTTCACCTCAGTTACACAGATATTTATGAAAATTTAGCATCTAATGTGTTTTGGTTCCCATTTCTGGTTTTTTATTTAAAAGATGGCACCTCTATCAACACCAGGTTCCCAGTTATCTTGGGTCATTTATTCAATCAGTGTATAGTCTGAAATAAAGATACCATCTAACAGTTTATCACATCTTTTCTCACACATACACACACAAAAAAGAATTCCTTTGAATTTCTTTCAGCCAGTTACCAAAAAAGGTCAATGTACAACCATACAGTAAAGCATAATTAGCTGTCAAAATTGTACAGAAACTGACACAGAACTGCATTATTGCAAATTTATTCTGAGGACTGATTCTCACTTAATTGTAAACTATTCCATCATCTTCCACTGACATCGTTAAACAGTAGTATTCCATGCAGTCACTCTGTGAATTATATGCATTAGAGGAAAAACTACTCTTCAGGATATTCTGACCAATAGCTTAAGCAACAGTTATTTGTTCAAGTGTGTTACAGGTACCTACCAGAGAAAGAGCCACAGCTGTGGGCCTTCATCAAGACTAATGAAATCAAAGGAAAGACTCCCAGCAAGTTCAGGTTATTTAGGACTTGCTCCTAGCTGACATCACTAGCAGAGTATAGATACAGACCTCTGATTGTGGCATGCTAAAAACAGTCCTATTTCAATATAACATGAAATGTTGCTACTCATAAAGCTTTTGGAAGGTGAATACTTCAACAGATTAATTTGGTTAAGCATTTCACAAAGATACGCATTTTTTATATTGCAGTTTCTCAACAGTTCTGCAGAAGGCATGTAATTCAGGCATACTGTACCTAGAGTTATTCCCTATAGTTATTTTTCTCATCCAAGTATTTGCTCTTGAAATCTAGTAAAAAGTGAAAAAGTGAAGTTCAGGTAACAGGCACATAGCTTCAGCAGATATATACCTGCTAGTGGTTATCCTTTCAGGTGTTACTTCTTTTTACAATAAGAAAAAGGTCTTTTCCCCTATTTTCATTGACCTGTGAGAACAGGCATGTAATATTTCAGGTTTTGCCATGGAAAGGAGATTCATTGTTCCTGGAACAGCAGATTGTAACAATCCCCCCACATTTCCCTGTTTTTAAATTTTTTTAAATTCAACTGAAAACCTCCACAAGCCAATATTTTTGAGGGGGAAAAAAAAAGAGAAAAAAATGTCTCCTGCTTCCTAGAGAAAGCTGGCCATCAAAGAAGACATAAGGAGGGGGTTGAGCCTGAGAAAGGAAGAGATAGATTGGAAATAAATTTGAGCAGATGAACAGACCAAAGCTCTAGCTAAGACAGACAAACAACCCTGAGCAGGAGACTGGGATTCAGAAGATCATACTGTCACTGTTACCTCAGAAGGGCAATGGTTAAGAATCTGTGGTTATAATGCTGGTGGTTGAGAAGGACTGCAGTTGAACTGTAGCTCGTGATAAGACCAAATTGGAGCCCAGCAAGATGACTTAAACTGGTAGAGGTCATACAAAGCTTGTGAGATCTTATTCTGAGTAATGGAGAAGGGACTACTTGTCTTCTAGTACTGTCAGAACTGGTCTTTGCCCAGTGGAACAACAGCAAAGGGTGGGTTTTGACCATTGTATTTACTGTATTTCTTGTGCCTTTGAAGGATGGGGAGGGAAGCAGGGAGCTGTTGTTTACATAAACAAGGTTCTTTGGGGTAAAAGGAGGAGAGTGACAGACAGCAGGTACATTGCTAAACCAGCCACAATAATGTGGTCACAAATAACATCCTAGAAAACTGTGGGAATGGCTACAAAATCTTCTGTGAGGTTACTCATGCAGACTGTGGAGAAGCTCTTTTACTGGAAAAAAGTATTAATGAAAGTTGCTTAGTGAAGAGCAGGTAGTTCACTAATCATAAACGCTGGATGCAGTGATTTTCCAGATTCCTGGGGAAAGGTCTGTTCTTTCAGAAGCTATAAAGAGCCAGTGGGAAGAAACTAGCATGAATAATCTTTGAGCCCTGGACTGCTATACCCTCTCCATAGCCAAGTGACTGTTTTGACTGCTTGGTGTGGAGAGGATTGTAACTCATCCCACACTATTTCTACCCTTTGAGGAATGTTATTCTCAGAATTAAGAGAGTGTGTCTCTTTGTTGTCCTGCCTTGTTGTCCTACCACATAATTGTAGGAAGGTTTTTCCTGACACCTCTTCCCTGTATACTGCACAAAACCAATGGCCTGTTGAGCTTGGGTTCTGGTTCAGCAGTAGGATCACAAAGTGGCACTAGCTGGATTTTTGTAAGTTAGGATTTCAGGGTCAACCCCAGTATTGATGACAAAAGCTTACTCACGAATGGTTTTAAGCAAACAGTCACGATCTTAAGCATGTACATTGTTAAATATGCAAAGCACATACATAGCTGACTAAATTCCGTCTGTTTATTTGGACTTAAGAGATAGAATCAGTGGAAGAGACTGACCTTTTAAGGGGTCTTCTATGTCTTATCTGGGTCTGTTACGCATTGCAAAATAATTATCAGGATGAATGTTGTGTGCTTTCCCTGAATCTAAGTATGCGTGCTAAATCAATTCAAAGATAGAAATTATTTGTTCCAAAAGCAGTACCTTCCTTTTGCCTTCCTGACTGAAAAGCAACTGAAATAACATAGTTTTTTGGATTTATGTGGGGATTATACGGTACATTAACTTTGTTCTTATCCTCTGCAGCAAGGTGAATTTAATCCTTTTAGGGTGTATGCAAGGGATGCTTTTTGATCTACTGTATGTTGCTTCATTATTGTTGCTAATAATAATGCTATCTATAGTACGTAGGTGGTCATTTTACATCTTCTGCATCTCATCTGTCTTTCCGTGTAGAAAAGAAATTTGAAGATCTGCCTCAGATATTTTAATTCCCACAAAAATCCATCAAACTCAGCATATTATAATATTATTGTGATTCCAGCCATGCAAGGCACTTTACTAATTAAGTTTACTTTCAGACAGATCTGGACTTAAAGCACAGTTCTTCAAAGAGGAGTCACATGTAACACCTGGCAGTCTCCTCTATTTCACACGTTACTGTTGTGATAACTTCAGTCGGTGCTGATGTCATCATTCAGAATGGCAAAACATAAAACACTAGTTAACTTTATCACAAGATTTCCATCACGTGATAGTGTCCTTTTAAGCTACATCAAATTATGTTAACTATGGTAATAAGTCAATAAATTTTTCATAAAAAGACATAAAAACTGAATGCTAATACAATATATTTTCTTTATGCAGATGATATTGAATGTGAACTCTACTTGAATGATACTGTATACTGCATTCATTTACTGAATAGAGGAACTAATTCAATATGGAGTACACTTACTGCAGATGCCTTCCAATTGAGAAATGAGACATCCCGCATTTACAGTTTTGCTGAATGTTCTAGTTTCAAATTAATTATAAAGCAGGACAAAGAAGTCCATCTACAGCAAAAATAACCCATTGTTATGAAGACTTTCTCCAATGTAGTGGCAGCTCCATTTGGAAGAGCAATCAGTGATTCCTTTGGGGATATACTCTTGCCAAGATATGTAGCAGACCTCAAGGAAGCTGACAGGACAAACTGAAATGCAGTGATTGCTTATATAAATAGAAAAGTCTTGAGACTCTTAAGGATTATATAAATGTTAGAGGACTTAATAGAGACATGATCAGCCAACTTGCATACACCTTAGAACACAAACTGACCACACCTGTTTGGTTTTTTCCCGAGGAAAAAAAAGACCAAAAAGCCTATTATTTTACAAACAAAATATATGCAATTATACTGGCATGCTCAGAACATACTGCCAGGCAGTTAGAAACAATGTTGGTTAGTGGCTTGGGCAACAGACTGATACTCAGAGAATCCAGGTCTAAATCCAAGATAAATTGGTGTCTTGTCAAGTCATTTAACATTGATGTCTCAGTTTCTTCTGTTAAAAAGAGGGAAATAATACTGTTTATCTTGTAAAGTTCTTTTGATCCATGAAAGAAAGCAAGTTATCCATGAGCTTAGTATTGTTACTGAGTCTTTGCATGCAGTTTTTAGTATTTTTTTTTGTATTATCAAGCAAAGCTTGATAAAATGCTCACTCAGTAAGATGGTTCTTTAAAAGCAAAGGGATTTTATCCTCCGAGTCCCCAGCAATACAAGTTTGTTATTAGTGTTAGACTGAAGACTGTTCTTATTTGGCATCTGATTCTCCAGACCTCAATTTGTGCAGCTTTTAGCAAGGAAATTCTTTCCTCCTAGGACAGGCTTATTGCTTCCAAGCAAGGCTTTTGCAACTTCTTCACTGTTGGATCTTATGTCCTTGTTTGTCTTATTGAAACACTTGAACATTGATGCTCCTCAACAATCATTGAACACTTTTAACTCCTCAAAATCCCTCATCTCCACATAGGTAGTTCTCTGGGATAAGGTGTGGAATATGCATCTCTCAGTGTGAAAATGAGAATTCTAAAAATGTAAAATAGTAAAACCAGTAAGCTAGTTAATAATATTTTTTTTTAATATTTTTGGACTTGTTATGACAGCGTCTGAGAATACATGATTGTCACTGAGGTAAGAAAGTATCCATTGCCTCTTGTCCTTTCACTGTGCACCTTTGCAAAGGGACTGTGCCTCCATCTTCTTTACATCCTTGCGTCAGGTAGTTGTGCATAGCAATAAGATCTCCCCTTCTCCACTTCTCTTCCCAATGCTGAACAAACACAGCTTTTTCAGCTGCTTCTCATAAACCATGTGCTCCAACTTGCTCTCTTAGTGGCTCATCTTCTGAACTTGTTGCAGCATGTCAACATCTTTCTTATCTCAGGGAACTCAAAACTGGATTGCAGTACTGCAGATGCAGTCTCACAAGTGTCAAGTAAATGAGAATTGTCAATTCCCATGACCTGTTGTCTACACTCTTGATGACACAATCTGGTATGCAGTTGGACTTCTTCTCTGCAAGGGCAAATTCTTGTTCCATTTTCATGTTCATATTGGTGTTACAGAACTGAAACTTAAAGAGCCAAATTCCCATAAACTGCCCATTTATTTCAGCATAAACTAAAAAAAACCCCAAACCCCAAACCCAACCGCCTCCCCCGCCATAATCTTTGATAAGCCCTAGACTGCAGGGTGACTGTTGTGTAGGGATTACATGATATCTTGCTATATGCAGACCATTTGAGAGGAATGGGAAGTAGATGGTGGGTTTTAAAAATGTCAGATGAAATTTGATGTAACTGAGAGGCTGTGTTTCATGTTTCATGTGTTGGTAATCTCAAGAGAAAATGTCACCTGCTTGTTCATGTCAACTACTTAAGAATAGCTGAATCAAAATCTCTGGGTTAGTCAGTCCAACATGTTATTCTATTCCTGACCACAGCACTAACAAGTTCATTTTTGAGATGCAATCTGAAACAGAAAACCTGAGATGCTACAACACCACACAAACATTTTTAGCCCTGTATTTTATAGTACTGCTCAAGCAGTTATGACTCAAAAATGTCAAGTATTAAGTCAAGCTTGAAGCTGAGAGTTGGTCTTGACATAACTCAAGGAATTTAGCAACCAGCAATAAATTCAGTTTATAGAATGTCTATCTGTAACTAATATGTTAAATTCAGTGTTTTAATAACCTTAGAATTAACTGCTCAATTTCCAGTACAAATAACATTTAGAATAGCTCTCCAGCTTTTTATCACAGATGCCTGATCCACATGGCTACTCTAGTGTACTCTTTAAATAACTACACTGTGACTACAGTCTTGGCCTCTTTTTGTATATAACTTAAAATTTGTCCAAGAGACAGTATAACCCTAATTCCCCCCTATGCTTGTTTGGCAACTGCCCATTAATTTTCCTAATAACAGAAAAAAAATATTATTAAAATTATTTGAGTAACAAGCTTTACATTTTCTCTGAACATTTCTTTATTTCTTATATTTGCAATGTTTACACTGGCATGTATTCATCAGATCAGACCAGAAGTCCATCTCATCAAGTATCTTTTCTCTAAGTGACTATATAGTACACTGAGACGTGTAAAGATCAATTATATAGGTTATTGTTCTGGGCAATTTTTTATCCTAAATCTGGGCAGGAAACTAAAAGAAAGTTTTTATAGTATCAAGGTTCATATATTATGCTATCACATTTTGTGGTAATTTGACCCTATTCTCTTTTTGGCTACCTTTGTTAAAGCCATCTAAATTTTCTTCAGTTTTAACTTGTTTAAGTCTCATTAATGCAAATTTTTGTCTTCTGCAAGCTTTGTTATTCACTCCATTTTTAGACTATTTGCAAATAAACTACATCACTGAATCTTTCCAACACTGTTAACACCTGCTGTGCTAACCACTAACCCTTTCTGCACATAATCTGTCATTACTGTCCCATAGGAAAGCTGTATCCATCACTCAAGGCAGTTTCCTTTCCTGAATATCTTCTCCTAGACTTTCCAAAGATCCAAGTAGATTTTTTTTCTCCATTCCTTTTTGTACTTTGAGCTGATAATTCTTCAGAAGTTCTAAATAATTAAGAGGGACATTAGTTTCCACTATCAAAATCATCTGGCTTCAGGAGAAGTTATCATATTCTACATACTTAATACTTAGAAACATGATATAGAAGTATTTATACAATATTGAAGTAACAGAAGCAGTTCTGTAATTCTAGAAATCAGCCACATGTCAGATGTGAGAGAAATGTGACTATACCTATGCTTTGGCACTCTGATGTGGTAACAGATTTTTCAAAACATAGCTCTAATAGCAGCTTTGCATGCATCACTTTTAATTCCATTACATTTAAGGTTTGTGTATTCACAGTAACAGTCAGTAGGTTGGCCTCTTTTTGTACCTCTCATTTGTGTACCTGCCCTTCTCTTCTGCACTGTATACAAGCATCTGCATGTCTTAATCATATATATCTAGCCCAGTAAAAATAATTTTTGCCATTACTAGTAAAAAGCCACAGGCTTTTTATTGACCTAGGAATGCAGGGTCTTAGAACTTGTCTGGACTTGTCTTAGCCTGAGGTGATTTTAGCTTGTTTTGCAAGTGTGTGTAGATATAGTTGGTAACAAACATCAGCCTTTTCTATTAATTGGGACAAAGAAGTAATGTTGCTTTCAAGTCATTTCAGGTAAGGCTCCCTTGCTCCTTTCTTCTTACAGAAGCCTGGAACTGTTGACTTCAGGACCTACAGGAGCATTAAAAGACTGCAAGTAGCATTAAAGGGGTAGGTACTAGGAAGATAGTATATAATTTCCTGTAGGATTAAGAGGATTCTTCTGTAATACTTAGATAATTCAAGACATATGTATTTGTATAATTTTACCTTGGCAAAAAATATCTGGATGTTGTATTTTGATTACACGCTAAAATATTAATTAGACTAACAGTAAATTCTTAACTATGTATCTAAGGTGTGTTCCCTTTTTTTCTGATAACAAGATTTTAGTATAAAACATGAATGATCTTGTCAAAAGCTCAATACTGTCTATATGCCAAGCTTTGAAACCCTAAGTAGTTTCACTGGCATTGAAAGGGACAGTTTGTGATCAGTTACACAGGTGCTCAAGTTTGGGTTTTTTTCACTGAGTCTTAAGAGACTGCATCTCATTCTTGATGCTAACTCTTAATGGAAAATACACCTCTACTTTTAGCAAGTGCCAAATGTTATTGTACAGAAAGCTGGAGTCTCCCTAATGAGTAGTATCTGAGCTTAATCACTTGATAAATTGCAAGTGCTGTTTTTCTTTGAATGCCCTAGCAACTCTACCAGTGTGGTTGCTTCTTTTTATCTTTATTTCTTTATTCTTCTGTCTTTGTTTCAGTTATTATAGTCTCATTTGCACTGCCTCCCCTGACATCCTTTGATATACAATCATTATAAATCATGGGCAGTTTTGTAAAGTTCAGGAGGTTTTTTTCCATTATACTACAGTTAATACCTCATTACAAATGTTATTTCAGATCCCTTGTGTTTGCAAAGGATGACCTCATTCAATGCTATGGAAATAGTAGAAGCAGAAGGGACCCCTCATCATCAAACAGTAAGAAAAAAAGAACCCAAATTATATCATGGTATCATATCAGTAAGCAAGGCTGCCTTACTGTTATGATGACTGTGATTTTTATTTTTCTGTGGTGATTGAACCCTACTTGAGGATCGGGGCACAGTTACATGAAATACCACACCAACATACAGCAGATGTTTAGACATCTCATATAGTGCACTGTGACGTAATAGCAAAATATATGTACTGCTTCCTCTAAAGTCAGGGGGAAGGAGGGGTTGCAAACACCACTTCAGCTTTTTTTCTTTGTTAAAGGGCACCTTTTGCTATGAAGAGGAATTTCAGTAGCGAGTATTTTTCATCCTAAGAATGTGAAATGTTTTACATATGCCCAGTTTCTTCTTTGCTTGCAAAGTATTTCCCAGTGAGACTATTTGCCAGGCAGATGTAAATACTCAAAAAAGTCAAGCAGGAAATGGGATGCTGGAATTGAGGTTAAATTACAAAGACACTGAGTATCTGCAGGTTGGATTTAGAATTGTTGCACAGTGAGCATGCTGTGGCTGTTGTAGGGGCCTTCTTCTAAAGCAAATTGTTGCTATTGTAAGGGAATCCAGTGACGCTGCTGGCTATAACATCCCCTTTTTATTAATATGTATTGGGTTTCTGTGGCAAGGTTTTGGTAGCAGGGGGGGTTACAGGGGTGGCTTCTGTGAGAAGCTGCTGGAA
>JANZLQ010000056.1:32530988-32544971 GCA_026212715.1 Elanus axillaris | reverse complement strand
GGCAGGACCTGCGGATCTGTGGAGAGAGGAGCCCAGGCTGGAGCAGGTTTTCTGGCAGGACTTGTGACCCCGTGGGGAACCCACGCTGGAGCAGTGTGGTCCTGAAGGACTGCCTGCTGTGGAAGGGTCCCATGCTGGAGCAATTAATGGAGCACTGTCTCCCATGGGAGGGACCCCACGCCGGAGCAGGGGAAGAGTGTGATGAGTCCTGCCCTTGAGGAGGATGAAGCATCAGAAATACTGTGTGATGAACTGACCATAAACCCCGTTCCCCATCCCCCTGTGCTGCTGGGGGGGGGGGGGTAGGTGGAGGGAGTGAAGTTGTGCCCGGGAAGAAGGGGAAGAAGTTGTGCCCCCAGAAGAATCCTATGACAAAAGTAAGCTGTGAGAAGTAAGCACCTTCTAAGTATGGGGATTTTTGTTTATAATGGAAGACATCAGTGGAACAATTTTTGGACCTATTTAGGTAATGGCAGAGCTTGAGTATCTGTTTGTAGGGAAAGGGTTTCAGAGCTAGAAATGAAATTTAAAAGTAAATCAGTGCAGGAGATTATATGGACCTTTATTCCAGGACCGCTCTCTTTTTTAATGTTCTCTCTAACTTGAGCAGAAAATAAGAAAGATTAGATTTCCTCTACAGTGGAAGTATTTGAAAAATTGTAATTTAGGGAACTCCAACATGGAGTTCTTAAAATATTTCTGACCACTCTCTGTCAGTCTTGATATGGGTCTCTCTGTTAGGTGGCTGGCATGTGCAGGCAGCTCCCACTCAAGACACAGGGAGCCTGGCAGGGAGGCCTGGCAGCCCAGGCAAACGTGAGCGTTAATCAAGAGTTAGGAGAGCTCTGTTTTTTTGGTGGGCTGCCAAAGGAATAAGGAGTGAACCTGGCAGTGCAAGTCCCTGAGCTCTCCACTAGCTGGACTGATGTGAGATGGAGATCTTAGTAGTGGAATGACTTGAATATGTGCAACAAGCCTTTTCTCTCGGAAAATGACAACCTACTCCAATGACAGTTCTTGAAGGAAGTGTACAACTTTAAACAACTTCCCCACTCCAGCCTCAGCCCCCAGCCCAAAATCTTTTTATGTTCCAGGATAAAATTTTGTATTAAAAAATCAAACCATTGGCCTTATTTATTCTCAGGTGTATGATCTACATGCTGAACTATTTAGTCCAGTGTACAATAGATATTTGTTTATATAAAGTAGAAGATCTTCACGTGGAGGTGGTGAGAGATAACAACTCATGAAATGCCATTTCCCATGGAGTTGGAAGGAGACAGTTGTTCCATACATGAAAGGAAGAAGCAGCAGATCATGTACTTGGAATGAAATCTTTGTATCCTGATTAGGCCCCCTAGGTTTAATGGTCTAAGCAGTTCTAAACAACTCTTGTTCAATTTCATGAGTTTATTTTATTCAGAAGTTTGGGGATTTTCTTCTTTTTTCAGGAATTTTTTTCAAGGGCTTGTTCTTCCTAGCCATCTGTGGGCTGCAAGAGACATAGATGTTGATGGGAGAGGTTGCTGCTCTGCATCATCTGCAGTCCCAACACCTTGATCCAGTCCTAGAACTTTGTTGTACAAAAGTTTCCACTGAAACAGTGAATATATGTATTAACTTCTGCAGGTTAATAATTTGCCTGCTTGCACTTTCTGTGTTTTCTATAGAACTTTCTCCAATAAAAGAATAATTTTTGAAGGTATTTTAGGGCCCAGACCATCAAAGACGTTGAAGCCTCATAGATTCTCAGGATGCCTAATGATATGGTTGGGTCTCCATGTACTGAGGCTCATTGCTATATGTAATTAGATTCAGTAGAAGATTCAGAAGGTTTAAAAAATGTTTCTGCATTTGAGCAAAATAATGACATTTCTGTTAGAAAGGAATGTATTGAACTTTCATTTGTATGATGAAATGAAAACACAAAGAATCATTTATATAGTTTTCTCAAAAGCAAAATGTTGATGAACTTCCTTAAGCTCCCTGGACACCACAGTGGTGGTGGTGGTTTACATATCCCTGGTCACATCTAGCCAGCATGGCAGTCTTGGCTTCACTCAAGTCCCGTAACCAAAAGGTTTCCAACTCCCTGGCAGGGAGCCCTAAAGCCCTACCGTTTGTGGCTTCAGTTGTTATTCTGCAGTTGCCAGAATCTTGGCTATGTTTAGCTTGCCTGACACAGTGCTGGGAAGCCAGGTGACCTGCCAGTAAAGAGTGCTATCCTCTATAGAAAACCTACCTGCTTCTGTCAAATGGCTCATCACATCCTGTTCTTGTAGAACACTTCTACACTGGCATAACAGTACTATGGAAAAATTTCTGGCTAACTTTACCAGGCATGGGAAGATCTCTAAAAGCTGTGTTTTCTCAGTGGGATGGGCAGAGCTTCAACTCAGCTCACTCTTCCATTAATTTGCAGGGATAGACACTAAGTCAGGGTTTCTCCTTTGGCCAAACCAAAAGGAAAGAAGCAAAACTTCTGGACAGTATGTGTCCTAGTGTATGGCTACTTTCAGCCTTAAACAGAGTTTAAATCTCTCACATCTGGCATTTCAAGGTACCAAGACCCACTGCATCATTCAACATGAGTATTCAGCCAGTGGGAGTTAGCTGAGACTTGAGGAGTATAAGTGTGTTAACACCTTAAAGAAAATTTCATCCTTCCTGAGTATGTTTGTGTTTCTCAGATATCAGGACAGGACTAGTCCTTTCTCAGTGTATATATACTCATTGTATGCATGTAAAAATGTTAGAGAGATTATTAGCAGTGGTACTGCTTTTGCAAGGAGAATGAAGAGCTGTTTCTCATAAAATGAACTTGCTCCAACTTCTCTGCAGTGCTTGTTTCATCTTCCACTTTCTGAGCTGCAGCAGTCAGAGTTATTTAAAGTTTGTCACAAATTAACAGTGCTCCCCCTTGTTAGTATGGAAACTAATGGATCAAGCCAGGTTCTGTGCTGGTGTTAATTGTTCCACCTCTATTTGAAGTCAATGTCACTAAATTATTTCCTGATAACAGAGGACTCAACCTTTCATTTTTCTTTTGACACACAGGCATTGGTTACGCTGAGTTGGAAATACCATTTGTGAAGTTTTATAGACTTGGTCTGAGATGCTTTGTGTGCTAACACTAGAGCTCTTATCTTGTATCCTTTTCTGTGGCTTTCACTGCAAAGTATAACCTCCCACTTCTATTCTAGCTTGATACATTTTTTGAAAAATATCAGCAAATCTTTTAGAAAGGACGTGGTATCTCTTTCCTTCATCTTTTGTCTCCAACCTTCATATGTAGTTTTCCCCATCATACCTCTATTTCTAGTGTGCAGTCTCTTGTACTACTATTCAAATTTTCCATTTGCTTTATTTTCCTGTTTCTCTGATTCTGTTTCAGGAATTTTACCAACAACCACATTCCCTACTTTGCTGCTCTATGATTAGATTTTTATTTCTAGTTATTATCTTGCTATGTAAATATTTCTGAGAATATCTACCATCTAGAATTGCATCTAGTCATTTAAGAGATTTCCATTTCTGTCCCCTCCCTTCTAACCTTTCTCCATCCATCTTTGCCATAAAGATTCAGAATAGCTTGATGATAAGAATTAAATCTTCCTTCAACTTATGCATACCCAGTTAGAAGTGTTTGCTTTAAATAGGTCAGGCATTTCACTGATAACTGATTATCAAAGGTATATTTTTTATTTATTACACAACTATAAAGTAATGAAGAATTTATTATTCAGTTTGCTATCTACATGTGGACCCTTTCTGCTTTAAAGCTGGAGTTTAATAATGAAATTCATTTTATCTGCTGAATTCTTGTATTTCTTTGAGATTTCTTTAAAGATTAATAGTTGGCTAATTATAATAATGCTGTTATCATAAGCAGTTTTCTAAAGGTAGTGAAGAACAGGATCTCTATAAGGCTTTGGCTAGGACAGTCTTATCTAGGGTACTGAACTGTCATCTGCTTCGTGAAAATGTTCAGGGTTTAAAAAAAATGATTGAAAAAAATATTTCCAGGTGGAGTTAAAAATTTTAGATCATTTTAGTGATTTAATTCATGGAAAAGACCTGCAACCAATTTTATTGGCACATGCTATACGAGGATAAAGAAGGAGGTCCCTGAAAGGAGAATAAACTCCAGGGCAGATGTAAGGATGAGAGATTTAAGTGACAGGGGGACATAGGCACGGAAATTTCTTGAGTTTGCATCATTTTCAACACAAAATGTAAACATATCCTGAACCTGTAAACATACTCCTAGCATGGCTGTACCGTCTTGAGCATGTGGTGTTTGGCATGCTCAAGTGTTCTGGGTACCTTAGAACGTCATCATGCATATCCAGACTGCGTGGCAGCAGTGAGGTCCAAGAGGTGAATCATCCAAGTTCATGACTTCCTTTGAAGGCTGTGCTCAGGAAAAGGCAAGAATCACTACTCCAGGAGCAAGGAGTGGTAGGGAGTAGGTTGCATAGTAATGAGCCTGGAGAGTTGTCTGCCACAGCAGGATTCCTGTCTTGTCCTGAAAGGAAAAGGGGCAGAACTTCCTATCTAGAGAAACTGAGAAATCATTTTAGTGCACATGACAGAATAGAACTTATTGCATAAGTAGCATATCTGGATTTGTATCTCATATTATGATTCAAGTGTTTGATTTCCAGGATGAAACTAATTAATACCATCACCTGCATCAGAAAGGAAGGAGGTGGCCTTTTCTAGAGTATCCTTTTGTGTCAGAACACTCACAGTTGGTATCATTCCAGAGTCTTCTGACATTCACACATAAAGCCTTTCAGTTCTGTTTCATGCTTAAGCCTGAGCTGTTGTGTAAATTTTACCTTTGATGATGTGTTTACTACTGAATGAGGATGAGGATAAAGACAATCAAGTGCTCGTGGTCTTCCAATACCATCCCATAATGGACACTGAGAAAGTCAGTTCACTGCAAGAGTTATAGAGCAGTTCAGACTATGAACTTCAAAAACTAAATTACGGACTTGTATATGTTCATACTCACATGATTATGCTCACATAAATGTGAGCAACTTCAGTGAAATCCTCATGCTAACTAACTGATAGAGTGACAAAACCACAGTGAAACTCATTGTCATAAATGCAAGCAATGTAAGTGAATAAAAATAGTCCATTATATTATCAGATGATTAGGGCTAAAGTCATTATGAACACCTAAGAAGGAGAAAAGTACTTAATTTTTTAGAAAAAGCCTAGAAGAGGAAAGAAGTGAAGCACAAAGAACTTCTCTTTAAATCTTTCAGTGCTTAAGAGAATCTGAAGTGAAACTTGAGTTTCAACTGCATTTCTCTGACTAATCTTAAAGAGGAGTATGCAACATCTTATAGAGATATTGTCATTTGCTCTTCACTGATACAGCCATGAAGCTGGAGAGAAATTTTGCCTCTAATAATAGTTCAGTTCCAAGGACAGCAAGCAGCTTTTCAAAGCTGTATAAGCAGCATCTGGGCTCCAAGCCTTACTGACTTCCAGTAGCGATGAAGTGCCATGTAAACATATATGTCTTTATTTACCTCCTCCCTGCAACCACGCCTACACAAACTAGCCTAGTTTCTTATCCACACTGTGTGGGCAGAGAATGGGAAAATAGCTCCTGGGAGCTGCTCCTGCTCTCTCCTTGCAAGAAAGGGGGAAGTCTCAATTGTTCCTAAGGTGCTCTGAATGCAACTGCTGAGTAGCAAAACAAGACTCTGCCCTGGCAAGAGACTTACACATCCTGCTTCTATCGCAAATGAAATCCAAGGTCAAATGCCTGCGTGCCAGCACAGCCCCGAATATCACCCTCTCCTGACAAGACTTGTTATCTTCACTTAACTAATGAGCATAGCTGAGGTTTAGCACTTTCCCTCTTCCCACCTTATACCCACTCCCAGACCATCAGACTTCAAATGGATGAATTAGCTTCCCCTAGTTAAACAACTTAGAATTTTGTTAAGCATTATCAAAACCTTCTTCAAAGGTTTTCACTAGCTTTCCATAATATGAAACCATGGTTTTACCTATCAAAATATAGTTACAACTATCTAAAACTGATTGAATAATAGTTTTTTTAGTTATCTGGAATTTCTGGAAAAGAAACATTTCATTTGTTTTAAACCAATTGTGTTTGACACCAAATACTGTATCTTTACTTCAAGTATTTTTTTAAATGATGAAATATTATCAGTAGGATCAAAGGACATTTCAAAACAATTTTTTTTTCATGAAAATCAGTGTTTTCATTTTGAAAATATTTTGCAGTTTTTCCAGATATGTTTAGAATGTAAAAATTCAATGACTATCCAATGTTGTTAAACATTTTGCTCAGGAAAAGAAAGCAGTGGTTGTAAATTCTCACTGTATTTCAAACAGTCTCTCTTATCCTCAGAATCTATCATTAATAATAATTTTTAGAAGCTGAGACTTTATTCCAAGTTTCTACCTTGGGGGAGTTTTCTTTTTATCTTGGTATTGCAAATCTTTGAAAAGAAGCATTTCGAATGGAAGGCATGGCAGATCTTTTAAATGGAATATGCAGCTACTGAGCTCCACACTATAATTACTGTCATACTGAAGAAGGTTAAATATTTATGAAGAATGTGCTTTTTATCATTCAGTCTAATTTTTAAACCTGAATTCTGTAATTGCATTGAAATGCCAATAATCAAGGCAGGGTGGTGGTGGCTCTTTCTTGGCAGGCATAAGACTTTTACCGGTCTCAGTTATTTGTAAAGCATGGCCGATGGAGGTATGTAAACAAAGTCAGTCGAGTTTTTTCATTTTGGACCAAAAATAAATTGAAAACTGTTCTGCCAGATAATTTCTTAGGCAATGCCTAACTGATTTTTCCCCAGAGATTAGAAATTTGGCTTCCCTCCTTTCTGTGTATTGAGTTTTATGTTTGGTCACATTGTGAATTTTTTCCTCCCCAGATTTGGTGAGGCTAAATATCAAAGTGAGAATTAATCTTACTTTCTTAGTAGTGTAGATTGCTGTATTGAAATCATACAGTAAACTTCTGAAGAGTTTCATGCCAAAATTTACTGCATGACCCAAATTTGCTTGATGCTTGCACTTTAACAAGTGTGTTGAAAATCTGATCCAAATTCTGGTTTTAACAATGCTATTTCAGATAGCTTTCAGCTCCTTTTACAGTTCTATAATCAAAATGCTAATAAAACAAATAGGTGAAAAAATTTCTGTTTAATAATTTGATTTCTGCACACCAAGCCCCACCATTTTCATATGATAGTTTTATATAAATTAAGCTAAAAGCATTGTCTGAAAAGGTTTACTAGAAAACTTATCCTAAAGGATGTATAGACTGTAATTTTATAGATAACCAGACTTTTTAAAACTTTTCATCTTTAATTTGAAGTATTGGTTTGTCATTAGGAAACATTAGGGAAAAAAATTGCAGTCATCTAAAATGGGCTCTAGACAGGAATCTGACACCTAAATCTAAATTGTGATCCAAATTCTGCTCCCACAGTAGCTGCTTAAACCAAGAGGCATTTAGATGTTCTCTCCTCATGATATTTCCTTGGGTGCGATTCATAAAGTCCTGTCATTTGTGCAGGCCCAGAATGGACAAGCTAGTTCCCATCTAAGCTAGGAAGTCAGAAGTGAAGCAGAATAATGCCAAAGTCTTTGGTTTGGCGGAGGAGGAGGAACTTCTTGCTGAATGTCATTCCAACACAGAGCTACTGAACCGGGTCCCTGTCAGCATTGCTTTCGAACTATTTTCCTTAAATAACGAGCTGCTGGGAAGAACTGTTGGCAGTCTGACCATCTTTTATTTTACAGGCTTGGGGCTAATACACTTACCTGGGAGGTTATGCTTACTTAAGAGAAAAGGAGTCCTGGGGTTTGATTCTTGATTCTAGGGCTATTCCGTAAGTGGGGGGGTGGAGGGGTGTAAGGAGAGAAGGAACAAGAGAAACAAAAGAAAAGCAAATGCTTAGATCAGGGTGTAATACAAACCTCCTTTCCCTAGAGCCTTTCAGACAACTGGCCTGGGCATTGTGTGCTTTTCTACGTGACAGTGCAGCTTCTGTGAGAGGCATGGGGGGCACACAGCCTTCTGATAAGGGCTCTCTGTCTGGAGAAGTAATGCATGGGTTTGAACGCACTCAGGCTAGAGAGGGTCCTCTACTTCTTCACAAAGTATTCTAGTCACTGGGAGGTGGTGGAGAGGAGTGTTAGTTTAATTGAACTCTAGGTGCCTACTTTTGAGGTGGAAACTAGCTCGACTACTTTAGTAGTAAATGGATAGCACATTCAGGATGTGATTTGTCTTATCCAAGAATAAATGTCTAAAGAATGTTAGGTCAGCCAACCCCTCCCAACATTTCCTTCCTTCCATTGGCTGGAAAGGGACCCTGACCTGATTAGCTCAGCCAGAGCTATTTAAAGCTGTATGAAATGAATGCTACCCACTGGTATTTGTAGGACCACCGCTGCAGCACAGCTTTGTTCTAAGAGAAAACAAGTCCTCCTCAGTTGTGTGAAAGGTATGCCCTTGTCTTCAGGAGGAGATGCTGGACCCTACTTCCAGGAGAGCTGGAAGGACCATCCCCAGACTCACAGAAGTGAGCAGTCCATAGTGCAGTGTTTTCTGGTGGCTACTCTAAGCAACTTTCTATTAACAGTGCAGGAGAGCCCTTCTGAGAGATCTAAGTCTGCTTGTGCATTAGACAGTAAATCTAGGGGCTCAAATTCTGGTGTGAGTTCCATTCAGGGAAGTGAGGTAAGCATCTACACCCTAAGTAGGCCTGGCTTTTCACACCTTCCAGAAAATATTCTTAGGGCTATAAGCATCTTATTGGTGTCAATAAATTTGAGTCATGAAGCATACTGTATTTAAAATCAATGTTGCTCTGCTTCATTTGATTACAATTTAAGTAACTACTTAGAATTGAAAAAATATATTAATTGGTATTTACAGAATGCATTTTCTTCTATCCAAGCCATAATGCTGGGAATATACACATTGAGAATTTGTTATGAATCTAGTGTTGACTATCTGTGACTCTCAGTTCAGTGTTGTTCTGTTGCCAACCTGAATGCATAGAGTTAAATCATGGGAAATGGGAACAAGTTTGTTAAAGAAGTGAGTAAGAAGGTAGAACAATGACACAGATAAGGCAGCCTAAGGTATACAACTTCAAAGAATTTTAGATATGAGTGGCTGCTGGGCTATTGGGAGACAAACTGGCTCCGTGTAGGCTGGAATGGGGTACTCCTCCTAAGGCTATGCCTAGGTTCAGCAGAGATCGGAAACTTCAAAGACTTTAGAAAAGAGGAGGGGGCATGAATAGATTAGGAAAGGCTATGAGGGATAAATCAATAGAAAACTGACAGGCTGCAAGAGACATAGGGAAACATCATACATGATGATCTGAGTGGGATGTTGGGTTTTTCTTGGTTTTGTTTTGCTTTACCTCCAGGAATGAGGTTAGCTCAGTTCAGGGGAAAATCAAAGCTTTCACACAGCTCTGTAGATGTTCCTACCTTTCAAGAATTCATGCTTCGCTTCTTGTTTTGCAGGTGTGATCACTGTGTCATCATATATCTATAAATCTGTAGATATGTTTGAGAAAATAGCCGTGGCTAACGTCTTATTGTGACTCACATCAAGCCTGGGAGAGGTTAAGCTGTGAAATCCCACCCAAGAGAGATGGAATTAAGGTCTAGCAACTTTGATGTATATTCAGGAGGATCCAAAAGAGAGTTTCAGATATCTATTAGCTATGACACTGACATTCATAATTGCTTCTCTAGCATTACGTTTAAAAAAAATATGTATAAATCTGGATTCTTCTAGGGTTCAGACTCAAAAAAGGTAGAATGAGGACTGGCAAGATGATTATAGACAATTTAGATTGTGTCTGTTTTGTCCAGAGTGACTTTATACAGATGTTATCCATGTTGGGTAACAGAAAACTAAAACATTGCATCATTTAACCTTTGTTATTTGTTCTCTATTAATTTTATTTTTTATCTATTCTTTATCCAGTAAAAGAGGGTTTCTTGCAAAGCTATTCTTCTGCATCCTTTGCTGTTTTGTATTCACAAGTACATAAAGGATTAACTTTGAACTTTGTTTACAGTGTGTTAATGGTATTTACATTTATTGCTGATCAGCTTCTAGAAGGTGCAAATGCCTTTAGGTGAACATTTATGGCTTTTTTCGGCTCCTTAATTTTGGGTAGAACAAGAGTTGAAGGGGCAATAAAGGTTGAACCAGGTTGCTACATTCAAAAAAGTATAGTCAGAAAAAAATAGGTTATATTAACTCTACTAAGCCAATATTCATTTTGCATAAATTATGCTACCCTGTCTCTTTGTTCTTCAAAACAATTTCAGTGTCCTTGAAACTGTAGGCATAATAGGCAAACTGTAGAATATTTGAGGAATTCAGAATAGATAAACCATTAAATTTGAGTTTTAGCATTTGAGTGGGGACTCATATCTCTAGCAAGAAGCTCATCTGGGCTTTCTAACTCCAGTTCCACTGCTTCAGAAATCACTGATTTTAAAGGCATTGCGAGTTGGGGGCAAATTTAAGTAGTGATAAATGTTAGAATTATATGATTTAAGGGGTCTAATTTACAAGACCTGGAGAAAAGCTGTTTGCTTCCGAAAACATCTTCATAAGGACCCTTAGGGGAAATCCTATTATGACTCCTTTCCAGAATCCCAGTCTGATTTCTTACTTAAGTACTCACGCAATTTTAAAGAATGATGGTGAGTTACCTGTAGGTTTTTTATTCTATTTTGGAATCTTGCCTGACAACATTAACGCAAGCATGTTCTGAATTACACTCAGCAGAAAGTGTAGCACAAGAAAATTCAGCATTGCATGACTAGTTTTGCAAGTAAAGCTGTAAAGACTTTTGTTATACATCACCCGGACATCTGAAGTAATGCTGTCAAGGACTTTTGGATGTTTAAATACTGTACAGGTTTTTTACAGCCAATAAGGGAGAACAGCAATGGAACGCAATTTTTGCAAACAGTACTGTAAAAGGTATGACATGTTGCATTGCTTACTTTTTGTAAGAAGACATGAGGTACATCTTGCTAGCAAGTGTATAAGCTTTTAAATGATTTGGTGCCAGTTTATTTAGGTGAAAAATTAATTTTCATTCTGATACCCACAAAAGTCAAGCAGAATAAGACTTTGTTTATTTTGTGGGACCACTAACTATAGAATGGCGACTTACATTTCCTATATTTAATCCTCAGAATAGCAAACAATCTACAGCCAGATCTGTTCAATTACTCTCAATGTCTTAAAGGGACACTGTTACTGCCTGCAAATGAAATATCAATATAAGCACTTCAAAAATATTGAAAAGTTTGATCCATTCAGCAGTTTATTATTTTATTTTAAAACATTTTATATTGCTATATTTTATATAGCTGTTTGCTTTCTTTGTTGGCTTTATTAGAAAATAATATAGTGCTATCTTTAGCTCAACTTAGTTAAACCTGTAAATCTAATAAAAATAATCATTGACCTCACTACTGCAGCACCATTTTCTTCCTGCCCGCTATTTTCTTCTCTTCATTACTTCTACAGAAGCAGGCGGAAGCAGGGCAGTATAGCCCCTTTTGTCCTTATATCAAGGTTCACCTAAAGTTCCATTTTGCTTTCCTGAATCATTTTTTCTCCCAGCTGACAATCAAGACAAGTGGCCTTAGCACACACTCAGTAAGAGCAGCACAACTCAGTGAAACCATATCCCCATGATTTTGAGAAAACGCCTATTGAGGTATGCAGTAAATAAAGCTATCTCAAGAAAGGAATGAATTAAAAAGACAGTTTGTTGTGGCATAGCTACTAATGTCCAGTTCCGAAGTTTGTGTTAACTTTCACCTTTTCCCCTTGAGCTAACCTGCATTTGATGGCACCATCGTGTGTTGAGAAAGCCATTTTGAGGACACCTCTTAATCTTGACCAAATTGAGGGAAAATAGTTAGAGATTCCACAATATTCCTCTGGGGATGTTATAGACAGAGCTGGTTCTCTTTCTTGCATGAACATCTATATGAATGATATAATAAGAAAAAAAACCTAAAATGCTTAGCAGCTCCACGCTTCTGTGTCCTCTTACCCAAACTACAGCTGGCATCTGAGCATAGTCATGGCCTTTCTCTGCACTTTATGAAAGTGTTTCTCTGTTCCCCGTGTCCATCATGTGAGAGACCTCTCTTATCAGATCAGCATGATCCTTCAGACACATTTCATTCAATAAAGGGCAGTGGCTGTGGTTGCTTCTGCTTTTCAAACTAGCCTTTTAACCTGGACAGTCAGATTAGAAGTCATTGCTTTTTCTCAGAGATTGTCCATGGAGGCTAAAAAAGTTGTTAGGAGATGATTAATACGTGCCTTTCAAAGGAATGATGACTGTTCTTACAGTCCACATCTCATAAACCAACCTGCAGTTGTCTGCTTTGTCCTATTGCTGAATTGCTTACCTGCATGAGCAAATTGGCATTTGCCTTGTTAACAACTCCTGCATATTCTTTTTGTTTTGTTTTGAAGTGTGAAACTTCAAAAGAGAGAAGAAAACTGGCCTTTCCTTTGCATGAGGCATTCACTTAATATGCTAGAAAAGGCAAAAAACCCTGGTAACTTCTTTAGTGATAGACAAGCTCCAAGAAAGCCTGAAAAAAATATCTGTTTTCATTCATTAGCTGTCTCTCCCTTATGCTTGAGTTACAGGTGTCAAAATATGGGTAATTTAGTAGACTTTTCTAGGGATACAAAAGAAAAATAACTTGATCCACTACAAATCTTTAGTTTAGGCTGCAGAACACATTATCAATGAACCATAACTGCTGGGACTGTCTGCGTCCTTCTGCTGCATTTAACTTCATTGTCTTTTTTGTGATAAATTGTAAAACAACATATCAAGTTAGCAGATTATTGACTGTCCTGCTGGAAAATTTGTAGAACAGGCATGGTTTTAAATTAGCTCTGTAAAAGAGTGAACAAGTCAAATCTGTGCAAGACAAGCTTACATAGCATGCATTGGATTGACAGGCAGTAACTAAAACCTGAAATGTGCTTATTTGGGTGGAAGGGATTTTATGAGACATGAGTTGTTTTCATGAACACTTGGAGTCTAGCTAATTTCTACATCATTTCTTGTTCTTTGAAAGATATCTGGCTTTACCCAACTCTGCTATGGAATTGTAAAGATATTTTTTTTTTGCTGTTATCCAGTTTGTCTAGTTTAAGAAGGATGGCTAAATAAACTTCTTATTCTTTTCTGGGACCAGGGAGGGAGGACTTTAGTCTCATTTTAATAAAGTCCTTTACACTATTTCAGAAGTGTAGAGGGATTATGGAACAACTACAGATAGTTCTTATTTGCTTAAAAAGCCCTTTCCAATGATGAAAAGTGTATGATAACAAAATGTGCTGACTTTAATGAACCTGTGTTGATTTAAATGACTTGAGAGTTTGGTTCACCATCTAGAAGTCTAGAGTATGTCTAATATCTGTGTATTTTATTTGATGATTTGGGCTTCTTCTGTTATTTCACTTCCTACAATGCTAAATTCCTGTGATATCATTGTAATTGTTCCGTAGAAAGTAGAGCTGAGGTAGGTCCCCCTGCCCTCTGGTTGGTTTTCCTTTTGACTTTTGCCTAAGGAGAAAGCAAGACTTCAGCACAGGTTCAGCTAAGCTACAGAGAGCTTATCACTGGAGATGGCAAACTTATCACTGCAGATGGCAAACTTATCACTGGAGATGGCATAGACAGAAAAATGATACTCTCTACACTGAAATTGTCTTCCTTTAGGTGTTAGGCATCTTTAAATATTAGAACATTTTATTTTCATCACTTAGGTTTGTAGATATTTGTCGGCAAAGGGAGACAAGGACACCAGGTGGTCATCAACAGGTCTCGCTTTATTGCGTTGTGCATTGATACAAATACTCTTCTT
>JANZLQ010000056.1:32510572-32525524 GCA_026212715.1 Elanus axillaris | reverse complement strand
GGACACAGCCAGGGCAGCTGACCCAAACTGGCCAAAGGGGTATTCCATACCATTGGACATCATGCTCAGTATATAAACTGGGGGGAGTGGGGCTGGGGGGGGATTGCTGCTCGGTAACTAACCGGTCATTGGTCAACAAGTGGTGAGCAATTGCATTGTCCATCACTTATTTTGTATATTCCAATTCTTTTATTATTGTTCTTTTATTATTTTTATTATTATAATTATTAGTTTCTTCCTTTCTATTCTATTAAACTGTTCTTATGTCAACCCACGAGTTTTACCTTTTTCCTTCTGATTCTCTCCCCCATCCCACTGCGGGGGGGGAAGTTTGTGAGCAGTGGCATGGTGCTTAGTTGCTAGCTGGGGTTAAACCACGACACCAAATAAGCAGAATTTTATTCAATTACAGTTTAAAACACATGGACAAAACATACACAAAGTATGTTTTGGACCCCATAATGCTGTGATTTCATTCTTTTGAACAGTATTCTATAAATATACCATCAGGTCATGGATCTATTTTCTTACAGGGTGATAATAAAATAGTTAATTATAGGACAGATGTGATACAGCAGCATACTGGAGAGGAAACAGGAATTTCACAAATTTCAGTAATAAAAGATACCCTGAGAAGTCTGTCTGGCATAAGAAATACTGTAAGAACTCTTCCTTTTGTAACTGAGTGTTATCTGGACTGGACTGTGTTGAGTCCTGGAAGCTGGCCTGATCATTGCTGTAGAAATACTGCTGACTGGTTGGTTGAAAACCAAGGAGAGGAGGGCATGTTAGTTGTTCTGCTGTGCTGTGAATGCACTCGTGTTCCTATTTCTGTAACCCTCATCCAAATAAAGCAAAGAAGAATTTTGCCATTCATTTCAGAACAGTCCTTTGTTCAAGCCAGTGTGCCTTCATAATTAAAACTATATGTCTGAGTTGTATGACTATTTTTTTATACTAAAGGATCACTCATGCACCTGCTGTTTGGGTTTTGGCTCTTAAACTGTGTTTTGGCAGAGAATAATGTCAATAGCAAGTAAAAAGGTGATGTCATTATGATAGAATTATTGACCTGGAAGTTAACTGAAGACACTGTTTTCATAGACAACACAAAGTGATATCCAAGCCAAAAATTTCACGTCCCTTATAATTTAAAAAAAAAGTGTTCTCAGACCAATGAGACCAGCTGTTCCTATGTATCCAGCTGCTCCCCACCCTGACTTGCATATTTTATATATCCCAGAAGGCATTTAAAATCTGCAGCATCACTGTTGACTTTATTGCACTATTAACTTAAAAACAGCATCAACTGTTGTGTGGTAGTTAAGTAGAAAATTTACTGTAGATGGTTTTTACTGCAAGAAAAGAGAGTGCTGCTCTCCTTTCCTAATATTCTAGGAGACTTAAATGCTATTTCATTTTATTTTTGGTAAGCAAAATATTGATAAAAGTTTTTTTCACTCATAAATTATTTGCATGACTTCCATCTGTGACTGGCCTTTCCAATGCAATTGCAAAATGAAGGAATTTAAATTGAACATACAATGTTTCCAGCATAACTGGGCACTTATAAAATTTACTGGATTAAGAATGAGAAAATAATGTTACAGCTGTAGTGGTGCATACTTGTAACTATTTCAGCTGGTTTATATCTAGTAGCAAGTTCAACACACTTTGTTGCATATGTTAGTTTAATACTTTTGCCTTATTGTACTTTTTATTACTTTATTACTATATTTTACTGTATTAGAGAACATTACTAATGTACTTCTGCAAAATTTCATTCACAGTGTGAGCTAAATTAGGACTTTCAAGTTACAGAGTTTGAAAAAGAGATAGGAGAAGGGATATTCCTCTGAGAAGTAGTTTTGATGTACAGCCTTTTACGTGGGTGCATGTGTGAACTTTCTTAAATATCTGGTCAGTCATACTAGATAAAGCGGAAGAAAGATACCTGGAAATATGTCTTACCCCATCTTATTTCTCTTTGGAGTTTTTAAATCTGTGTGGATGACAGCAGGGAATAGAGAATCCTGGCTTTCTGCAGAAACTGGGTGTGAAAATGCATGTAGATAAGGAAATGAGAAATGACCAACTTTGAGCCCCAAAGTAACAAAGTTTTCATCTGAAGTATTCTGTGGTGGTAAGTCTCGCACACTCACCAGAGTGTAGCACTACCATATTCCCAATGCAAATAGGCTCAAGCAAGATTAAATAAAAGATGGATTCTTTTCTGAGACATTCCCAAACAATGTTGATTTATTCAAGCACAGTAGATATAATTTCACCTACAACATCGGAAAGGTGCAAGGAATAGGAAAGCACGTGTAACAGGATCATACAGCACCAACAGTAGATGTAGCAGTATTCTTGATGCAGTAATAACTTCTGGATTTTTTCCTAGGAGACTTCTTTCCCTTTCCATACTCTTTCAGCAGTGTTCATGGGATAATCAATATAGTTTAAACTTTGTCCTCTGCAGGTACAATATCTAGCTTTCAGAGACTCACACTAATCTGTGTTGTGAAGCAAAGGGCAGGACTTAGTGCTGCATTGCCACCCTGATTAATGATTTGATTGACATTTTTTCTTGTACTCAAGGGGAGTGGTAGGCTTTGAATAAAGTGTTGTATTTGTTTTATATTTGCAAGAGTGATTACACACTTGGCTAGCTGCCCTGAGGAAACAGCCCTTTGGAGCAACACACAAGTGACTGTACTTTAAACCTGGGATGGTAGACTTTTACAGAAATAAATACCTGTGTTGCATAATACTGGAAAGGTATTTTCAGGGATTTTTTTACTTTTATGAATAGATACAGCATGACTTCAAAGCTCACTGTTAGTGTTTCTACAATCCAAATCAGAATGTGCTTCAGCCTCTTTCTTTCATTCTGTCTTTACTTTCTTCTCTTGGCTTTTGTTGTTGTTTAGCACTTCTTTAGAAATAGTCTAGCAAATATATTTAATGCAAATACATTAATGCATGTGTGGAAAGTGAATGTTGCTCTCGTTAAACTAAAAATTTACACTTGAACTCCTACTTTTAAGTATTGTAACTCTTGAACTTAGGGCATCTATGGCAGGTAAATATTACCATTATTATTAGTGTGGGTGTGATTTGTTGTCCATCACCATCATAGCTACCACACAGCTAGCTGTGCAACCTCCAGGATAAGGTATTATACAATCATGCCACCCCTGCACAAGGTGTAAACATTCAGTATGACATACTGTCTGTAGACCCCTTTAAACTCAGGGTCTACAGCATAAGTCATGTGAGCTTCTGCTTCAGGATATCCCCCTGAAGTGGTCACTTCTTCTGATCCTACAGAGAACATGCTAGGAGGTCCTAGCCCTAACACAGTAATAGTGACCCAGTGGTTCTTGCTCTACTTCTCTTTCTGCAGAGATAAGCTGTATTGGGCAGGGAGGAACATGTGTATGTGTCCTGCTAAGCGACAGGCAAGATACGTAGCATTATACATCTAAAAGTATTCTCAGTAACAGCATTGGGTGTCAATATTGCTCTGGATTTTCCAATTCAACACTTATGCCCTATACTGCCCTATATGATCTGCTGCAGGTGAACTTGATGCAACCCTGCCTTCCTCTGGCTCCTTGTCACATACCCTGGTAGTATTTTTCCTTTCCCAGCAAAAAGTTGGTGAATGTGGTGAGCTTAGTCTGAGACTGTGGGAAGGCACTAGTGAAGATGGGACTATACTAAGGTGGGAAACCTTTCGTCTGGTCAAAATCTCTTAGGTTCAGATGGCTTCTGCAAGAGATGATATTAGTAAGGAAATGGGATAATAATGGGTGTAGAAAAAATACTGCCCCACCCTACAACATCCCCCCAACCCACTCCACGCTTTTCTCTTTTCTAAATGTTTAATAGGAGCATGATGGTACTATAATGCTGCTAATTTTGTGGCATCTGCCTCATTCAAGAAGTGACATTGCCACCAATACTTTCCCTCCCTGTTGTATATTCTGGGTTGGCAATGGACCATGCAGGCACAATCCAGTAGCAAACAACTGCTTTCCAATCAATCCACTAGGCTACCACTAGTCTTAAGTAACATTTAACTGGAATCTGAACTGGAGTTGAATCCTAAATTCTGGGCTTCCAAACTAGAAACTGATGAACAAAAGAGAAAGGAAAGATGCAGTTCAGAAAATATTTTATTGAGTACAATACCATTTCATTGTAGGCTTTCGTCAAAGGTCTACCTTATAAAACACCACCAACCTCTCTGAGGTTGAATACAGCTTGGGCAGGTGCACAAGGAGCAGGAGAGAGGGGCAGCATCTGCAAATTTTCATGCAAAAAGCATAATATAGGATATTTGCATCCAGACAGTACCTTGTCATAGTGCCCAAGTTTGCACCATCTCACCAGAAAAAAATTAATGAATCTACATTTAAATTTTATAAAGGATTGTAACAATTAGTTACAAGTTCAAATTTACAGGGTGTTGCCACTGTATATTCAATGGCTAAACTCAAGATCATAAAACAAAAATTAGGAGCTCAGAATGAAAGTACCATAGCAAGCCTTGGGTGGAAACAGGATTAACTCTTAACTCCAGAAATTGATGGCTGACAAGACACCGTAACTACCATAGACAAGGAGAGCTGTAATTTTTACCAACATACTAACACCTAACTTCCATTTTTAGCAGATGGAAGACCATAAAAGTTCCTGGAATTTGAGTTAATCCCACAACATGCAAGTCTAATCGAGACTTGGCATCATGGTTCTTGGGAAGAGACTAAATGAACAGTAGTCTATGGGCAATTTTCAGTTGCACAAAGCACCTGCTCAACTCATAGAAATCAGCCTTAAATGGGGTACAAGTGTAGTAATATTTATATGAATGAAGTTGCCACTTATTAGAATGCAGACTAATTCTTCTGGCATAAGTGTTCATTTTCAGTGATGGCAAAGCATAAATGTGCTATAAAATGTAGGAATAGTCATAAGTAACCTTGAAAATGTCCCTATATTGCTTAAATTCTTCTCTCACCTCTCCGTCTTTATGAAGCATATATACATTCAGAGACTGTAGGAAGTTTTCAGGTTGACCATATTTCTGCAGCTAACTCTGGATTTTATGAGCAGGTCCCCACAGAATCTTTAAAAATCTGCCTTGAAACCTGCACTGTACTGCCAAAGAATTTGAGTAGCACTTGTTATAACAGTAAATACAAAGTTAAGTACAGCAGTTAATGTCATATTACACAGAGACTTCCATTGTCCTTTGGGTGTGCATGTCCCAACATGTGTAAGTACCACCACTTTATCAGGAAGTAATTTTATAAAGCAGGATGGAACAATTTTCTAACTACAACAATATTTTCAAATGAAAAAGAAATTGTTAAACCACATTTTAAAGCAAGAAAAATGGAAACATAAAGTTTAGCATATTCATTAGCAATTAGAGGAGAAAGTCCAGAATAGTCCAGAAAGGCCAAAGTATCCAAATAATTCTGAAATGTTCTGCTGAAATGAGTTTCTTATTTATTAAAAAGACAACACATTCTCAAGAGAGCATATTCTGCAGTGAAATAATTTAGTTTCTTCATATAGACACATCATACACAATGTTAACAACCATGAAAAACAATACAAAATGCTTTCAAATTTAACAAGTAGAAAAATATAACTAGTATATATGGCAATTGTGAATCTAATACTGTACAGAAGTATTTATGGATTTTACAAATAAATTATAGCTTAAATGCCCTTTTTAAAATTTCTGAATGTACACTGGAACATAGGTTCTGAAGTTTACCACTAACTTGCCACAAATGAGTGCCAATCAAATGTTCTGCCCACAAGCTCGAAAAATTTCTTGTTGGGTTCATGGAAATATTCATGCAGTTTCTCGAGTAACCGGGTATCTACTTGTGGGTGTGCTCGTCCTTTTGACTCATGTAAACAACGCTCTCTACCACTGTCCCTTAGGCAGTAGAAGCCTTTTGTTTTATTGAAATAAAAGTTCGAAGCATTTATCTGTGGCGATAACTTCAAAAATCTCTCTACCTTCTCTATTTCTGGGAAGGGATCTTTGATTAGTTTATCCCCATCTACAATGTGGATATGATCAAGAGGAAAATACTTCAGCCAGTTTTGCATGTGAACGTAGTATAAGCTTCTGTTTATTGCCTTGTAGTCCACGTTGAGTTCACCATCTTTAATCAGGAATTGCTCAATGGATGGATACGGTTTGTGCTTCTGCATGTGATTATAGAACACTTGGGTGTAATCTGATAGTACTCTCTCACTTGGGTCTCTTAAAATGAGGAGTAGTCTCATTGATTGGTTCATGTTATAAACTCTTTCAGGCACTTTAGGTGACGTGAAATATGCTGGAGTTTTTTCCACGGTGATCTGATGGGGATAAGAGAATGGCATTTGATTAATATACCACTGCAATCCATTTCTGTAATGATCTTCCCAGTCAAAGAAGTGAACTTCACTTTCTGCTGCGGCAATATCCGGATGGAGACTCAACATCTCTAACAAAGCTCTTGTTCCACCTTTTCTCACTCCAATAATGATAGTCTGTGGCAGCTGCCGGCATGATCCATTAGAATGAATGTTTTCCTTGAAGTCATTTTTTTGAGACGTCTTCTTTAAAAGCTCTCTCTGAACAGACTGAGAAGAAGTCTCAGCCTTCGAATTTATAGCCGGTCTGGAAGGCACTATCTGAGGTTGAACAATAAGCAACACAGCTCCCAGCAGAAAAGCTGCCATGACAGAAGTTCTTAGTCTGGTTTCACTCAAGCAGGTAATGGGGCATAGAGTGATTTCCACTGAGAACAACCTTTAAAAGTTGGGTTTGGTTTGCTGAGTGAATTTGTATTTCTCACATGGAAACTTTGCTGAAAGAGGGAAAAGAAAAGCGGCACATTATTTTATACTCAGACATATCACTACTAAAGCCACACTGCAAGTATCTTTCACTTTTCACAACTGAACAAACTTCTTCAGCTTTCCCAACTCTAGCCTCATAGATCATTTGGTATAATAAATTCTTCTAAAGGCAGGCACATACAATAATGTCATGAGAAAATTATTTGCAGCCATTAGGAGACATGAAGATTCTGAATCTTTCTCTTGCACCCAAGATTCACCTGGAGTATTATTTTTTATTTTTTTTTATAAATCTGATTTCATTGGAGTTGAACCACAATCACAAGAGAATTAAGTACTTTTTTTGTCTGCAAGAATAGGTTTATCTTTGAAACAAAACATAAAAAAGAAAAGGTGCAGACTGGACCAAAAGAGCCTTCCTAAAAGCTGAGGGTCTTCTAGGAAGTCTGGGAATTATAGCCCCCTAAAGGGCCATGTGAGAGGAACCTCACAAGTAAAGCCTCCTAGGAAAAAGACTCACACAATATAGACAGAGCTGTCCAACCATGGGAAGGTAACGTTCTTCTAGGAAAAAAAGTTAGGAAGAGCTCTGGGTGAGTGGTAGACCAAGGAAAAGTTGAATTTTTGTGTCATTAAGCAAAGTTCACTTTTTTTTTTGTGCTTAGGGTTTCTAAGGATGGAGTCAGGTGGTATGCACTCTGGCCCTGCAAAAACATAAGATAATGAAACCATAGACTAGAGTATGACTGCATCAACAAAACACTAAAAGAGCTGTGGTTCCAGTCATGATACTCAGGAAAGAAAATACACAATGGATACTTCTGAAGGTCATTTTGAGAGTTAGCCAGCAAGCTGCTATGATGTAAACAACTAACTTTATCAAAAGACTACTAAATACCACCACTGAACTCCATTTAAAGGTCAGGGTGTGTTTAATGCAATGTTTGCAGTGAAATTTTAATGGCCTCACACATAGATAGCTGTTAGATTGTCATGTTCTGAGCAGGCTGTGTATACAAGCTCCTTGAATTAAGACGCCTTCCAAAGACTTTATAACCTCAGTGGAGGGCTGGTGTAAGTATGATTTTGGTATTGTCTAACTCCATTTAGAAGGGGAAGCCACAATGGTGGAGCACCTGACTGCTTTGCCTTAGTAGGCTACTGTAATTATGAATTTAATCTTGGAATGGTGCATACTGTACCGGCTAACAAGGGTTGAAATATGAAATTATGTACGAACAACCTGAGGAAATGCAAGGGCTAGGTTTTGGAAACTCTCCAGAGAATCTGAAAAGAAACTAATGACTTTTCCACAATAAGCTAAGTCCCAGTGTGACAAAGACTAATGATGTGTTTCTAAGTGATCTAGAAAGTTCTGCTTGATAGCTTTGCATTTACAGAGGTCATGACTCCATCCCGAATGAAGCAGGTGTGCTTCCTGATGTTTAGTACTGATTATTACTTTTATGCTTTCCCTTTTTCTAATCACTTTTAAAGGGTTACAAGGCAGCTATATTGGTAGGAAGCAGAAATAAAGGCTGTGAAGTTAAAAGTGTGTGTGCTTCCCTGTATGCCTGCAGGCTTTGAGCTCATGGGCATGCCCTGTCTTGGGTAGAAGGTCATGCTCTGGGCTGTTCTGTGATGTCTGACATGAGGCAACTTGGCAGAGGAATTTGTCATTCTTCCATTTTTGGTCACCGTTAGGTTTTATCTGGCTGAAAGAGCTCAGTTTTGACTGTCGTCATTAATCTTCTGCTCTCTTTCCCTGTCCTCACCACTCCTGTTAATCTACTTCAGTTTTAACAAGAAATAATCTTAATTATTAGCCCCACACTGAGGATGTTGGTGGCAGGACACTGGGTGACAGACAATTCTATATAGGTAGATTCATGGTGGATGTCCCCACTGAGATACACTGCCGCCATATTCAGCAGCAACAGGAGCAAATGGTACAGCACAAGCCAGATGGGATCAGTGACTGATGGGCAGCTCAGTACCTAAGAGCAACAAGACATCAACTCTTGCTGAATTTTAAGGTCACAGATTAAAGGAATAGCCACTTACTTCAGAGCATATTTTAAGAGTCACTAGCTCCATAAATAGTAAGTCTGACTTCTTGTCTTAACACCTTACTGGAAAAGCATAATAGGATTCCAGTGAGGAACAGGTTGAACTGTTGTTGAAAGGAGTTAAAGCCTAATGGTAGGAACCCTTATTTCTTTGTAGTTAGACCGAAATATGTTATGCTAATATCCAAGTTCTGCCATAGGCTGTCTGTCTCTGGAAAGATTAACTTTTAGCTGCTGGCCTCAGATATTAGTGACAACACATTGCTAGTTTTCTTTTTTTTTAATTTTTTTTTTAAATGAACTATGTATACCAATCCATTGGGTCTGTTCATTTTTAATTCATAGTTTGCATACTACTCAGTTGACAGCTTTTTTTATTCAAGCCTTCTTGTGGCCAAGTATAGCATGGGAATATTTGGAGGAAATAAAAGACACAACAGTTAGCTGTTTGTTAGCTTGAGATCAGACTTGTGGGATGTTACAGGTGTGGTACGAAGGGCCTCACCTCAGATAGCTTTCTGAGCCTCTGTAGAACTCTGCCTCAGTGTCTTCCTATTCTTAAATAGTTTTTGGGGGATAGCTTTTTATAAATAAACAAAAGTAACATGAGACATCAGAATAACAGGGGAGTATCTTCTGTTTGAGACATACAGAATTCAGTTGTTCCTCCCCAACTATTTCTTCAGGCGTGCATCAGGTGTTACACCACAGAACACTGCTATAGTGTCTGTAGCATTTACTGTCTTTATGCACAGCCAATGAAGCTTATAAATAATTATGCTATTCAAAGTACCTATATGTTACTGTTTTGCTTGCAAGCAATAAAGCTTTGTCTGCCTTTTCTTTCCATTCTCTTTTGTTTCTCTTAAACTGTATAGGTTTAATATCTGGATCATTTTTTTGTTATTGTTGTGTTAGACTAATGCAACACAATGGACATGAGCATGCCTCTAAATTCAGCACAAAACATATGTTGTGTGGGCAAATTGGTGTCCAGGAATAAAACGGCATATAAATTGGTTGTCATTCAGCTTTCTTTTCTTATGTCCTCTTTAACACTTTATGCAGATCTGCAGTTTGGTGGCTAGAATTACAGCAGTTTATATAAAATGATGCAAACATGTATTCCATAGCTTTATAACTGTTGAAACAGTTTTTTGGACCCACAAATAACAAGCATGCACCAAGAAGCTTGTAGCAGCCACTCTGCCAAATTACTTTTCTGCTTTAAGAATTCTCTTCACTGCCTCTGCAAGTCATGCAGGGCATACGTGACTTCACTCAATGACTCTGTATTCCAGATTAGTACAAAAATTTAACTGACAGTCATTACTATTGTATTTGCTACTAGTAAACGAGCAAGTTGGTAAAAGAAACACAGTTTATGTTAAATGGTGCTTTGAAGATTATACCAAGACTTTTCAAAAAGTCTGATTGCTTTTGCTTAATCTTTTCTTCCACTTTATCCAATTAATTAGCAAGATGTACCATACTGTTTATTCAACAAGATTCAATGTGGACATTGCCAATCAAATCAGCTTTCATGATTAAAACCTCTTCAAAAGTAATAGTAACTTGGAAATAAATGGAAGCTTTTCCCAGCAAACGCAGTATGAGGGCCACAGCTGCCATATTTCATTGACTTTTAAACATATTACAGTGCTCTTTAAACATGTGTCACCATTTTATAACTTCTGACTACCTTTTACCACATTACCAAGGTATCTTAATGCCTCAGTATGTTTATCCTCACTCAATGGCACAGCCTAAACTACCTAGATCATCTATAATTTTTAGTTTAATTAGCATTAACAAAACAAGGTAGTTTTTACCTGAACCGGTAACTTCATTTTTGCTGGGGGTGGGCTGGCCCTGGATTTAGCTCTGAACCTTCCTAAGAACCTTCGAGTTAGCTGCTGAAACGGGTAGGAGGGAACGTACGGAGAGTCTCTGGGGCAGTCAGTAAGCATCAGGTAGAGTCTGCTGGCAAATCTGATGGGAATACTTCACAAAAAAGCCCACAGCAACACACCAAGAGGTTTAGCAGAGCTAATGGACACAGTTACTTCCAGGACAGTGACTAGGAGAGGGGAGACTACATCCTTTCCATGAATACGCAGGCGACTTCACCTTCATTAAAGGGAAGCTCCGTTTTTGTGGTTCTCGAGGGACTGAGGATGAGCAGGTTAAGTTTCAGATGTCCTCACTTTCTCTCCTTGCAGAACTGAATCCTTTCACTGGAGAGATCTTTGTCCAGGCATCTAAAAAAGCACAGTCGCGCCTGAACGGGAACCATAGATCAGTTGCTAAAGTTTGTCTCTAGAGGGAGATTAGAGCTGAAAATCTGAGGGAGACATTCTGTTCTTATAAAGTATATTTAGTTTTGCAGATGTGATAGAACCTCAGGACTGTTTGTGGACTGTGTTTTCCTTTGCACATACTTGGGTACTCGGTACTGCAAAATATAAGACTAACATTGCTGGTTAAAACTAGCTGTGCAGTACAGCCCACACATCTGCTATACTGGCTTCTCATGTTGGAAAAACAATATCCATAACCGAGCTAACCAACTCTACAAACAACTTTCTAAACTGATGAAAAGTCAGTGATCTGAACATTTATATTCAGTCTTGTGTTTAAAAAAATGAACTAGATCAATTGTAGTGTACTTGAGCTTCTTCAAGAGCTCATTGATATGAACAGTATATATTCCTATCCTCTAAGAATAGATAGTGTCTGCCATAGGATATATCCTTTGGTTGTATATATGAGCACTTTCAAGTGGCACTTTGTGTCCAGTTAGCATAAAACTCTGTAGTACAGCTATCACTTAAAGCTCAGTCAAGAGCAGGAAAGGGAACAAATTTTTACTTTTTTTTAAATCTGATTTATGAAACTTTTTTCCTTAGAAATGTATTCTGCATTTTGCTATTTTTAATATTAACTGTCTCACAATGCCCTCTTCATGAAGAAATGCTTCCCACACTCCCCCCCCTGTTTTTAATCACATTTTAACAGAACATGTGCCAATGAAATGCTCAAATTCTAGTTTCCAGTAATTAACTACAAGTAATTGCCTACATCAGTGAGTGCTACAGAGACAAGTGTATTAAATTGAACTATATACTACCGAAGCCATAGAACTCTAGGGGCATAAATTATTGATCACCTCATGATATATAAAAAAAAAGCCATCTGTCCATTAAGAGGGGAGGTGAAAAGATAAATAATTGTATGAACCTGTATTACAGTGCCTAAATGATATTGTCTAGGTACATTTCCCAAATTACATTAAAAAAATGCTGCAAAACCTGTAGAGCTTAAACCATGGCTTTAACTTTTACAATCGGCACGTTAAGAAATCTAATCATAATTTCAGTGCTGCTAAGATGATACATTGTCTATCAGCTCTAAGACTTCAGAAATATACTTTTAAAAGTCTCTGAATTTTGGTTAGGGGAACGTAACCAGCTGAGAAATGCTGACTTTGTAGGGAGTATTTTTGGCTGAAATCTGCTATATTTCTGCACCTGCTGTGATAAATACAGTTTATACAAATTAGCTAGGTCACCAGTTCATGATTTCTAAAGAAGGAGCTCAACTCCAGTGTGAGCAATAAAGTAGCAAATCCGTAATAAACTGTAGTTATATATAACATGCACTCTTTTTCTTAAGGTCAGAAGGGACCATTGCAATCTTTCATACCAAAAGATCATAAAAATTTTTTAGAAGAGAGAATACCCTAGATTTCAGAGAACCTCATGCAGGTAAAAATAAAATGGGACATTGCAGAAGAATAAAAATAAACTTGAAAAGCTCAGGATGCACAGAAATTTTTGTACTGAATGCTAATATGGAATCCCTGTACCACCTTCTAGCAATTTTTTAGTACCTGTCAGGACTTTTTTTTTTTTCCATAAAGAGAAAGGGTACACTGTACCACTGCCTTGTCTATCCCCCCGTAAACCCAAATGTTCAATCCAAAATCCAGAAATTACTCCCCACACCACTTCCCAACCAAAATGGGTCACATTCTAATTAGGAAGCAGAAATCTATTGCACAGTTAATAGAGTTGCTTCCTAATTCATCAAAGCTGTCCCAAGAAAACAACCTGTGTGAAAGGATGGCTCTGTCCTGTCTTGCTCCCTTTCTGTACAAAGGCTCACCTTAACTGGATGTATTGAAAAAGGGAACACAGCAGATTAAGCAATCCCATTTTCATTTCCTCTCTCAAGCAATTTCTTACCACTCTATAGCTGTGGGCCCCGTTTCAAATACCAGTAAGGCATTTAAAAGAACAATAAAATACAATAAATAAAAAAACCACCCAAACCTCCAAATAATCTTTTAATTCATATTCCAAGCTGATTTCTGTGTCTTCTGATCTCCTGCCTTTGGAATAATACTGGAGCAGAGTGTGTACTGGTGAGGTCGTCACTGTATTAGACTTAGCTAAACCAATCAATTTACTAAGTGAAGCCCTACATGGTGACCTGGAGGGAACCCTCATGCTCTGGTGAGAGAAGTGAGATGACCTAGCAGGATCTTCCATTTTGGACTGCCCAGGCATATTTTCAGTTTTCTTTTTCTAATGATCAAAACTTTTCATGGAACTCCATCAGCTTCAACATATTTTTGGGCTCCGGTAGCTTCTTGGCTCTGGGTGGCATTTCTAGAAGAGGGAAGCGGGGAGATCCCATACTAGTCAGGCTAGTAAAAACTTTTCTGGTTTCCTCTAATGAAAAGCAGAAGAGTTATATGAATCTATACATGCAAGTATTCTTGTGTATTGGAAAACCATTTTCTACCCACTCTGTTTTTCTGTAATGTCTGTGGAAGCATATGGCTACTTCAGAATAACCAAGGTAGTATCCTGACAAGGAGGGGACACAGACTGGAACCTGGCAATGCTGGGGTCGGAATTTGCTCTGTCAAATTAGTGCCTTTCCACTGCAGCCGCTGGCTTTGCTTCAGATGTATAATCTTTCTGCTGACCTACCGGAGGCATTCGTTTGGCTATGTAGTACCAAAAACCTCTGCATTTTCCAAAGAGGAAAAAAAAAACCCCAACAAAACAGGGTGGATACTGAAAGGGTGGATGTGCAAGAGATAGCTAAAGCTGATGTCAGTAATTGGGCTCTTACTGATAGGTGCTCATTTCTGAGCAATGTGGGAAATGCACTTCTTCAAGAGGGCACGAAATGCCGTCAGATATAAATTATAATAGTTATATTTATATATATATTTACATAATGATAGCCAGACAATATACAGGCATACACCAAAATGAACCTGTTCTGCTAAATGTTCCACTTGCCATATGCACTGCAGAGGCTGTCAGTGGGAGTGGGCAATGAATGGTTCTCTCGTGCTAGAGGGATGATCCCTGCAGACACTCCGTCCCCATGCCATTCAAGCCTGGTGTTCATAAGACTTCCCAGATATTTTTTTTCCTCCCCAGCATTGAAAGAGGAACAGTCTGGGAAGAGGGGAAGCCCTCAATCTACCGCACTAACACAGAGAGGAAGGAAAGTCATACGCTTTAATTCCTAGCTAACTGAGGGGATCGAATTGCCTGTACTTAGCTGGGTGCCCTTTCCTGCATCTTTGGGATGGCTGGAAAACAAGACCAAAGCAGACCTCTTCCAGCTGGGGACTGCCATCCCTCCCTCCTGACATCCTTTTGCCCCCCTAAGATTTGAACCTCTTGCAGCCTTATCCGTGGAAAGCACCCCGAGAACTGCAGTAACCAAGCCTTCCCTGTACTATTCCGGCGAGCCAGTCCTTCAAATCAGAAGGGAGCTGGAGTTACGGCTTTGTGCTCTCCCGCCACCCCCAAAGACCACTTTTGCCCTCCAGCCCTACGCAGCTTGCCGGGTTCCAGGTCAGCACGCTGCCTCCAGCCGGCTCCAGCGCCCTGCGTGGGACGGATCGAAGATGCTCGGAGGAGCTTTTCCAAGTTGTTCCGCTGTCAGGTAGGAGCCCTGCGCCCTGCCACCC
>JANZLQ010000056.1:32494568-32509673 GCA_026212715.1 Elanus axillaris | reverse complement strand
CCTCCTTCCCGGACCCACCAAAACAACAGGTCCCGTGGGTGAAAGAGTGATAGCACTTGTAGCTGCATTTACTTCTTCTTGTTCATGTTTTCTGGACTTGACAGGGTGGCTTTGATTTTTTTTTTGATTTGTTGTTGTTGTTGTTGTTTCCCTTGAAATGCTTTTTATTCAGCCGGAGGAATTTAAAGCAGGATGGATGTCCAGAATGACAGAAACGCTGCTTCCTAAGAGCAGTGGGGAAAAGGCTTTCTGGGGATTTATTTTAAGTCACAGGGTTAATTTATTGAAATAGGTCTGTATTTGCCAAGAGTTGATCTATGTTTTTTTCAAGATAAAATGCATTAAAACCAGCATTAACAGACTACATCTTCATCCATTATTTCAACAGCCAAACTCTCTTGAAATTTACTGGGAGTAAAAAGCAGGCCCAAACAACTCAAAAAATAAAAAAAAGGGACTGGTGGGGGAACTCATTTCTCAGTTGATTTTGATCAGTTGAGCCCCACTGCTCTCTGAAGCATTTCATGCCGTCCGACAGATCTGAAGGAGGTGGGGTGTTCTGCATCGGCACTGTTTGTACACAGGTTTTAGTGCCGTTTGCCTGAAGAGGTAACTTGCAGAATGACAGATCAGCACTCCACGGGCCAGGGCCGGGTGGCAGCCAGGAACCTCTCAGTTTAAGACTTCCTGAATTTTTGCTTATGTCTTCTGTTCCAAACTCGTACTTTTTTTCTGTAGTTTTACTTCTGTACCTTTGCGTGCAAAGAACAGTTGCCTGTTCATCAGCTTGCTCTGGGAGCTGCTGTTCTCCAATGGCATGTGATCATATTGATTAAGGGTTTGATGTTTAAATTTCCATCCACGTTGGTGGAGCTGTTTGCACAGGCATTGCAGGACCGCGTTCTCACTGTACCTGTACACCAGCCAGGCTTTTTCCATCCTTCGACTAGGAACTTTCTGTGGCTGCCGTGTGAGGACCAGGAGGTCGGCATGAGGCAGACCTAAGCATTTGAGAGTGGTCTCTTTAAATAAGCAGTGGGTGAGAAAGGCTTAAAGCACCTGTCCAACCTTGGACAGGACGGAGGTTAATATTCCCACTGAAAGGGGACTAGTGAGAGGTTTGCAGGATACTGTGACCATTGGCTGCGACTGACTGTTCTGTTCAGTCCTCGAGTGCTAGTCTGTGGGAATGTCAGGTCACACCTGCTTCGTACACCAAAAATGAGCTTAGGGCACTAATGCTACGCAAAAATGCTCATGATGTATATTTTCCTAAATCCTTTTCCTTCAGCCTTGGCCTGTGCTGGAGCCACAGCAATCAATTATGGAACTCTGTTTTCTAATCATGACTTCTATGATGCAGAACAAAGATGCTATGTTTATTTAAGTATCACCAGCAATTTCAAATGGATTACAGGAAGTAGGTGTGTGGGGGGAGTTATTTTGTTTACAACTGTTTGTCGGCCTCTAGCCTTGAACAGGCATGCTTTCGTGTGGCTAAATTAATTACCAAAATAAATATGTAATAGAAAAACTAAAGAATGAAAAGCACTCAGTTGTATTTTAAAAGCAGTATCACTAAATAGAATCTTGTCAAAAGTTTTCAAGAAACAAATGCAACTAGTTAAGGAAAAATAGGATGGTATAACTCTAAATGTCTTTTATTCTATGTTTTTGCGTATTTAGAATTTAAGACTTTAAAGGCATATTTAATTTTAGTGAATCATTTCAGTGTAATTTCCTTAGCACCAATAGACACGTGCAAATACTTTTAATTTTTTAAGACAAAAAGAGAACATTTCACAAGTATTTTACATGTATATTCATACATATTTTAATACCTTCCTGTATGTTTTATTATAAACCTGAGTATTTAGTAAAGAAATATGTTCATTCGAGATTAGCCTTGATGCTACTTATGGCATGACAGTGGCTTTTGGTTTTCTTGCAAACAGATTAAAACTGAAAAGCTTAGGTGTTATTCAACTGCTAGAGAACCCCACAATTCAGTCGTAAGGGATCACTGTTTCTTCCATGTGATCTCTAGAGCAGATACCGTAATACCCATTTCATATTTAATATCCAGTCTTGACATAAAGGAATCGAAAGATGAAAAATTCACCATTTCTTCAGGTAGTTTGTTCCAATCATGAACCATCTTTGGTATCACAATAAAAACAGACAGTGTCTGTGCACCTTTTAATCTGAAGGTATCTAACTGTAGCTCCAAGCCATTGCTTTGTATTATCACCTTCCCAGGTAGATTAAAGATACATTTTGCCCAAAACCATACTTTCTTATTTTAATTAAGTCACTTCTCAGTATTTTTTTTTTTTTTTTTTTTTGATAAGCTAAACAAAGTCATCTCTTGCAGTGTCTCACTGAAAGGCATTTTCTCTAGACTCAGGGAAGTTTAAGTTTAATTATTTTTCTTCACAAATTTTCATGAGTGAGTGCAATACTGATGCTTAACATTTACAATGGAAGCATTTTCACAATACCTTGATAATGAATCCCAATTGCCAATAAGGTTTCATGATCTATCAGTTACTCAGTTCTTAAGCCTTTTCAAGTGCATTTCATTGACATGCAGTCATTACTTTTTAAATTCAAATGTTCTCAGCTACTAAATCTGATGCCTTATGAAAGCCTAGGTCTGTTTTGCCTGTATGCTTCTCTTTATCAAGCAAATTTGTAATTTCCTCAAAGCAGATTTGTTTGACATGATGGTGGTAGTGTCTCTTCAACTGTGGGAAAACTGGTGAGAGAGAGTGACACTAACTGTACACGTGCTATATTTTTATTTGATGAACTGAGCAATGACTAATTTAGAAAAACAAAATGACAATTCTTAAAGCCAAAAGAATGAGAAAGGAAATGAAAATTATCAATGCAATGTTGCCAATATTCATTTAAACTTTCCTCGTTAGTCTGAAAAGGAGGGTGTGAAAACTGGCATGTCCGATTTACCAACATTCCAGCATATCCTGGATGACTGGTGCGTGTCATACACTCGAAAGAGAGGGGTGTTCTGCCCATACAGTAAATTAAATGGGAGCCTGCTCAGAGGACCACAGAGCAGCTCAGCCACTGCTGGAGGTGGGCTTTGCTGCTGGCTTGTTCCTGGAGCCAGCTGACACTGGTTCCAGCACAGCCTGGGGAGCACTGGTTCCACGCTGCCATAAACATCAAGGAGGGAACTCCTTCTCAGCACGATTTGGAAACTTTCTTTCAAACCCCGTGCCACCACTCCACTGTTTCTCACAGGAGCTGTTTTGGAAATGCAGAGGTGGAAGATAGCTGAAAGAGGAAAGACATGAAAATTACTTAATTGAGGAAATACTTAGAGCTTTCTTTGTACGGTCTAGGTTGGAGCTGCCTGTTACACAACAAAGTTTACATTTGTCAGGTTGAAGTAATGTGGTTATGACTTAAGCAATTCAGGACAATTCACGCTCACAGATTTCTAGATTTGTCACTAGGAAATACTGAATGGAAGGCAGGGAGGAAGTAGTATTGTAATCCAGTCAGCTAAGGGAATTCAGGGGTTGAGTTACAAAATACATTTAAATAGGTACATATTATAACGTTACTTTAAATTCAGGAAATAATAGGTGTGTTACTTCAGGTCTACGATGTAGAGAAGATGGGTCTAATTCGGGTCTAGAATGTAAAGACATGAGAAATGCACCATTTTGATGTGAAGAGCAAGGGAAGTGAAAAGGGAAGGGAAGTATGGAAAGATGTGCGTGATTGGGAGTGTGAGGCTATACACTGGCCTTTGCTCTGGTGAAATACATTTAAAGGTTTCCCCTTTTCTACACATTGTGCTTTTCCTTTATCCCCAAAGGCAAGCACTTATGAGGTGTTCAGGTCGGATATGACAACGTGGCCACCAGGCAATGTGGCCCTTGATAGAAATAGCAAGTTAATATAAATCCAGGGAGCCATCCTCTCACTTTGTAAGCAGTTTACTCCCACACCTGTGGAGTGAGGCAGTGCTGCATGTTGGGCTTGATAATCCCTGTTGATAGAGCTGTGGCGTGACAGAAGCGGTCCAAAATGAACTCTTGGGTGGTAAAACCTTGTAGCATACAAAATACGTGAGCTGTCAAATTTGAAAGAAGGGCTTGGGATTTTGCAGTCCACAGGTGGAGTTTAGTATTGGCAGAAGAGGCTGTGTGTCTCCAGCCTGGGAAAGGTTCTTCTCTCGAAGAGAGGCTTTCTGGACTGTCCAGAGAAGAGCTGTCCCTGAGGTGGAAGACAGCAGCTTGGTTGTTCATGGTAGAAGGTACAACTGAAATAGGGAAACAAACTGTGGGAATGAAACGGTAATTCTAAATGGGTAGCAGTTTTGAACAAATATGTCAAAGGCTAAACTGTAAACCTTTTGAAAGCTGAGTTTGCTTCTGTCAAGTGTCCAGTGCTGCTGATAACAAGCTCTACTATCAAAGCTTCTCAGAAGCAGTGACGGTGCATTTAGTAATTGCAGTATTCAGGAGATGTAATATTACAGTCCAGGCTGGGAGCCACCTTTACCATATATTCTCTCTATGGGCCAGTATTTTTAAATTAAACTCACATCTTAGATTAAGCAGTGAAATGCAAGGAAAACAAACAAAATGCAGCAGATGGAAAAGAACTGTGTGAGAGGGACCAGACTGGTGTAGGAACAATACTGAAGGAGGTGCAAAGAAAATCTAAAAAGCCCAATCTCATAAAAAAACTTTCAGGGAAGATTTATGTATAGGTGAGTTTAGGAAAGCTAGGTGGAAGTCAGGCATGCAGGAGGGAGCCTTACAGTGAAAAAGGAGGATGAATGTTAACTAAGTAATAATATTGAACTTTTCCAGAGAAATAAATAAAGGATTAATCTGAAGATTCCTCACAGCCCTACCTCATAACACAGTTTAGATTTTTATTTAAAATTATCTCTATGAAGCATGCAGTAATGCCATGGCCTTCTAATGTTTTCTTTAGGCAAACATTCTCAGTTTCTCACTTTAAGCTCCAGGAGTCGAGTGTTGAGAAGCACTGAGGTTTATACTGCTGTAAGTAAGAGGCCTGTCAAAATCCTGTAGTTCAGTGTAAACATTTAAGATTTTTCCTTTCCATAACTGAAGTGCTGTTTGTAATAAGAAACAGAGATTATTACTTAGTGATGCAAGACTCAGGATGATGGCTTTTACCTGATCTGAAGAATGCTGGGTTTAACAAAGTGAAGGAAAAAAAAAGATTAGTGGTAAATTGATAATGGATGAGATCTGAGTTCTAGAAGATGTGCCAGACTCATTATAATTTTGCAAATAATTAAGCCTTTTCCTTTGAGAATGTAGAGTACCCCTTTCAGGGAAGGTATTGCTATGTAAAACGAAGGGGATAGGTACACAGTAGTCCTTGTTGCAGTGTAATCTTCCTGAACAGCTGTGTGGGTGATGAGAGCTCTGGGCAAGAGGCAGAGGCGAAACCAGAGTGATTGCTGCTGCACAGGTTTTCTCGCCCTTCTGTTCAGGGTGACATCCTAAGGCTAGCAGGGCCTCACAAGGACAGCAGAGCTTGCAGGTGGTGGAAAGGCAGGTCTGTCGTTCCCCATCCCCACCTTCCTGCGGCCAGACTCATTCACTGGGCAGCTGACTTTGCTAAAGCAGCAGAAAACCACTGGTGCCCCCAGCAAAGAGAATTGTTTCCTGTTGGTTTCGTGCAAGCCGCCTCACTAGGGCTTTGCCCCAGCACAACAGAGTGTGGCCGAGAGCTGGTGAGAAAAGGTTAGGATCCCTGTTTTCAGTGGTGCCTAGCCACTTGAAATGGGAGGAAAAAAAGTTAAATGTTATATCCCTTGGAAGTTGCTTGCAGCTCACAGACCCTTTCACTCAGGGTAGGTGACAGCAATCTAGGCATCTGAGCCCTGCTGTGCAGTTTCCAATCCAGAAAAAAACCTGAATATGGTGAAAGGAGGCAGGGTAAATGACTGACTGGAGTTGCCTTCCCATTCAAGCATTATTATGCTTCCAGACTTGTAATTTCAGGCATCTCTCAATGTCAAAAAGCCTCTTGTGTTATTTAGGTTTATTATACATTCAGCCTGAGAGCTAGAAGATTTTTTTCTACTCACAGCCGTGTACAAATGTAAGAAAATAGCCAGAAGGTCTCCATAAGACAAGTTAATTCTTTGCTCAGTCTTCTGGCCACTCTAAATTAGGAATGCCCGGCCTCAGATTATTTTACGAGAAAGAAATTCATGCTCTTTGGAATGACAGTTTCCATCTCAGTTTTTAGAGGGCATCACTGTGATTAGGAGTACTGTTCTGCATTTGTTTTGCCACCCTTTGTTTTCCTGCACCTGCCACCTGATGGAATATAGTGTACTAGATTTTTTTGTGTGTATCATTATTGCTTTTTTTAGAAGCAAGTCCCTGTCATGCCAATGCTATGTTGTCTGTGAGAACTTAATTTTAATAGGCAAGAACTAATCTGCATACTCTAATTGAAGTGTGCTCTACTGGCTTTCTTGCTTAGGTGGAGGAAAGACTTTCTGTTGAATTTATACTCTGCAACTCAGACACAAACCTGCATGAGGCTATAAATACAGACATGTTTCTTCTAGTATTGCAGCGTATTGTTGAGGGCTAGAGTTTACCTAGCCTTTCGTATGTGACATGGGCAGGGGATAGAGGATCAAAATGTGTGCCATACGCAGCACACTCCTAGGCAGAGCCTTATAGCATTGCAGTGGTACTTTGGTCCCAGCTGAATCATCTGGGATGTCAGCTGGCTTTAAAAGTAGGTAAGGCCATGGCCCACTTTCTTTTCACACAGTCAGCAGGAGGTGAAACATACTGTGTGTTTTCAGAAGCACTGGGGAACAACAGGATGCTTTTGAGCCATCCTTCCCCTAGAGAGTGTGATGTGTTTACCTGCTAAGGGCCAAGACAGGGACGCACTGTGGGGCCATCTGTCCCCGGGGTTCACACTACAGGAAAAATTTCTTTTGATTGTGGGGTCTTTGCTTGTTTCAAATAGAACGTAACATCACTGGATGGACTGGAAGCTAAGACAAGCTGTGATTGTTCTTAATGCTAAAAAAGGTTTAAGGTGTTTGTGATAGCCACAGTAGGGGTATGGTTACCTTAGATGAAAAGAACATGTCTAGGCACACAGATGCTTTGTAGTCTTTATTACACACAGTGTTCAAGGTTGAATGCTTTCACCTACCAGATGATATCGAGCATAAATCTGTTCCTTTAAGGGCATTGTTGCTTTTAAAAGACTTTTTTTTGTTGTGGGTTTTTTTTTTTTTTTCCCTGTGATGCCCTCTAACCCTTAAGGCTCAACTCTGTCACTCTGATTCAAAGCATTACCTAAGTTTGCAAGTGATTCCATGAAAATCGACTGACCTTGCAGAGAAAGGTACATTTAACAGAGAAAAAGAAAGCTTGATCCAGGCTTTCATTAAATACCACTCATGTGTAACATGAGCTGGTCTATGTTTGTCTTTGTTGCATGTAACTAGCTGTCACTAACATCATTAGGATTTCTAGGCACAGATCAACTGGGTTATGAAGCCTGAGTTCCTGATACAGAGTGAAGTCCAAGGAAATTAGATGACCCATGTTGCAGACAGAATACAAGTTCAGTGTAAAATATTTATTGCTCCAAATTATCATTGTAAGAGTAATAAAATGAAGCCATATTTGTAGGCTTCACAATGATATATTTTTATGAGCTTAGAGCTGCTGTTTGTATAAATTCAATAGAGAAGCTGTTTGGACTTGTTTCAAATTTCTGTAGCTACAGGGGAAGAACATTTATTCCCTATTCCACTTGTTAGAAAGAACGAAAAGCAAATCTTTTATCTGTTTACTAAAAAATACAGCTTTAATGAAACTCATTACCTTTATGAGTCTGGTTGTTTGAGTTGTATAGAGATGGAATCATGTTGCCTAGACATTGGGAGACAGGACTGACACCAGTTGTCTATGGGCCTTTTAAGAAGGCACAGAAGAAAACTGGTTAGATAGGTTCAGCTGAAATACCCAAATCATGTGGTCAAGTCAGTATTTCTACTGAGAATGGATTTTGCTGGAGATTGAAGGAAATAAATTTATTTGTAAAATCCTGCCTAGACCTTCCTGGTTTTTGAGATTGATTTTTTCTCTCCAGTTACTCAGCATCCTGGGGGCTGGCTGCATTTGTGGGGTCCCTAGATCATCCTGGCTCCCTGGTTGCAGGAGGGTCTATTAGCCAGGAATCCAGCCCTCAGAACTGTTAAATGCTGAACTGTAGTTGGTAGAAACTCCATTTTGAAATATCAAAATAATCAGAAAAATTGAGTGACCCTTATCTGCCTACCTATGGAGCAGTATGTCTTTCATAGGGCTATCCTGACTGAAAGGCAGTGATACTGGACTGGGTGAAAGAAGTTTTATTATATCCTTAGGAATAGCATCATGGCAGAGGTCCTTAATGGAGTAGGAGAGGAACCCAAACCCACTACTGTTTGTATCTTGCTCGCTCTTAGAGTAACACTTGATCATTCTGGCCTAATTCTGGTCTTGATCTGATTCCTATTGGGACTGATTTCAATGCGGTTCGGGTTGTTACAGATGATAGTGCCCTCAGCATGTACATTGGCTATATAAGGATCCTCAGATCCTCATTGGAGATGTCCCTACATTCCTGGGGAAGCCATATCATGTGAGCTAGTTCAATTCTTTCAATGGCAGAAAAGAAGGTTGATCCCCACTTCATCCTTAAAGAGAAAATGTAACATGCTTGGTTTTCCTTTTAATGGAAATTGCAAATTTAAAGTAGTGTCTTACTGATTAAAAAGAAAAAATCTTTTAAAAAAAAAAGGCATTTAGTACAAGAATAACCTGCAGCTTTTCTTGAAAACTCTCCTCCTCCCTTGCAGTTGTTTTCCTGGCTTCTCTGGTGGGGATATGTCTCAATTTGATGATCAGTACAGAAAAAGGGGGGAAATGCATTTTAACTAAAGGATTTAAGTGGGTTTTTGGACAAAAGTTCTTTCAAAGGAAAAATGGATTGTTTTGTATCTCCCTCTATCTTTTCTTCCTCCTAACTTCTCTCCCTCAATGAAAGAGGGTTAAGATATATTGCATTTATTATAAGATAGACTTCTCAAATAGCTGTGTGTATATGATAGTAACCAGTTTGCTCCAAGACAATGTTTCATAAAAACTGGCAGGTTTAAAATTCAACCCCCTCTTTAGGCTCTTGTGTCTCTGTGTAAACACCTTGTAACCTCTCCTTTCACCCACTGTTTTTCCATTACAGGTAAGATAGCAGCATCTTAATTCACCTAGTTCAGGAAAAGAAGTGACCAGTGGCATAGACTCATCATGAGCCTGCCTTAGCAGCTACCAGCAATTAAAGGTATCTGTGGCTGACTAACTTTTAAATCTCTCAGCACAGTTACAGACCTACAGTTTGAAAAATTTCCGTGTTAGAATAATTGTTTCACATGCCTTTTTACTCCAATTTTGCAGTCCAAAGAAACTAATGTTGTCCTTACGTTGCAGCAGAACCATAGTAAAGGAATGGTGACAAATGAAGTAAAAATACCCAGACATTGTGAACTGCTGCTTCTGCTACTATTACCTCTGAAAAGGACAGGCTGAGTTTCAGAGCCATGGAATGAGCAGGAGGTGGCACACCTCAGAGGTGCTGGAAGAAGACAGCGCAAGAAGAGTGTGGGCATCAGGGATGCTGAGGGACTAATCCTTTCAGTAGAGATCTGCTTTGAGTTATCCAAATCTTACTACTGTTGAGAATACGAGCTTCCAGATCCTTGTAACTCATCCTCCTAATCACAAAATGTGTTGGTGACAGGGACTATAAAATAAAGAGAATTACAATTGTATTTAGCAATCACCTTTTTACAAATATTTTATTTTTTAGGGCATCATCGTTAACTTGAATTCCTACCTAGATCACAGGATAGTTCAGGCTGGGAGGAATCTCAGGTCATCTAGTCCAACCTGCCCAAAGTCAGAGCATGGTCAACTGCCATGTTCTTCCACTAATTCTTGCATGTTTGGTTGTTTGCATACAACTTCCAGCTATCTAGTCAGTGCAAATCTCTTGGGCAGATTGTGCTGTGACAGCCTTAACTTATTTGGCATTTTATCACCTCCTTGTTTTCTGTGATTTCCTCTCCATTGAAATTTGTACAGGTGTAGTCTGTTCTCAGCCATGGCTTTACATATTACTAGCCTTTATTATAGGATCCTCCTTTCTTATCTTCCTTTATTATAGGAAACATTTCTGTCACATTAGTCTGCCATGTTTCTTTCTTAAAATCCTGTTTAGACATTTTTCAGCAGCAAAGTCTTTTATGTTTAAAATGTTCATTATTAGGACTGGTAAATCTTTACCCACAGAGCTAAAACCTACTTCCATTTCCCACTGAGAAATCCCACTGAGATTTTCTAAAAAATAAATCTAATTACTTATTTCTGCTTTCTAATAAAAATATATTCTAGTATTCACATTTTCTAGGTTGGTGTTTCTGTCCATGTGTACTGGTATGTACTGGAGTACATTTCATTATTAAAATGTGCCTGGCTAATATATCTATATATAAATAATTGTACATATAAATATTTAGATTTTATGTAAATAGGCACATAGTGAATAATATGACTAGAAAGGCATGTTTTTTTTAATTAAAAGATTAAATCACATTTGTTTAAAAAGTTGTCATGAAAGAATTCTCCCTGTTTGTGAGCATCAGCTCACACAGTCTTTGTTCGAAATCAAATTAAGAGAAAAGTAAGCAAAAATGAACTGGAGTTAATTAAAGTGTATTTCTTAAGCCATCTCACTATAAAAAGCTATCAAAAAAAAGCCTCCATTAATGAGGTGCAGCTTGATTAGAAAGCCACTTTAAACCCCTTGCCTGTTTTCAGTTCTTTGGGAGAACAGCAGAAAGAATTGTTCAGTTTCATTGTGTAGAACTCATTAATAAAAGAGTGCTAATGCACATTGGCTACCCTGGTAAGCTGTGTCTTATGTAAGTCTGATTCAACTAGACAAATGACCTGTTTTTAAAAGGAGGTGGAAATATTTGCAGTAAACCTCTGGGCTGTCAGATGTGCAGAGAGCATATAGCTGCTGCAGAAAAGATGTTTATTCAAATTCTTCAGACACAGAAGGTCAAACAAGTCTAGTTAAAAGTTGAGAAAAGAAAATCAGCATTTGGGACTAAATCCTTGTCTCAGTGCATAGGCTAAATACCCCATCCGTCCTCTTGGGATGTCAGTGGTCTCTGGGCAGCATTGCTCAGTCACTCCTGGAGTGGAGCAGAAGTAACCTGCTGTGCAGAAAAGGTTGATCTGTTCACTCAGATCTGTACCTTTTCTAGTTCTAGTGGAATTCAGCTCCTTTGTTATGATGTACACACAGGAGAGGAACAGCACCAGAGAAGATTCCGTATTTTTGTTGAAGGGGTGGAAAGACTCTCAGTACGCTTCTTTCAACACCATCACGAATCATAGAGGAAGAAACCAATTTTATTCATTAGTGATATCTGCAGACTTGAAAACGTGCAAATATCCTGCAAATATCATTGGTCATTTACTCAAGCAATTGCTTTACAAAATTTTTTTTTCAACTTGGCTATCACTCTAGCATAATGGAACATCAGCCTATAGCCCAGTTCTGGTCTCTTTTGCCCATGTAGTTCATTGACTTCAGGGGAATTATTGCTAACTTGCTCCACCAAGCCAAGATTTTCAAGTGCAGAATTAAGAAATATAGTTTTCTTTCTAATTTGTCACAGAATCACAGAATACCTGAGGTTTGAAAGGACCTCTGGAGGTCATCTGGTCCACCTCCGCTGCTCAAGCAGAGCCACCTGCAGCCAATTGCCTAGGACCATGTCCAGATGGCTTGAGTATCTCCAAGGATGGAGAACCCCCAACATCTCTAGGCAACCTGTACCAGCGCTTGGTCACCCTCACAGTGAAAAAGTGTTTCCTGATGTTCAGAGGGAACCTCCTGTGTATCAATTTGTGTCCATTGCCTCTGGTCCTGTCACTGGGCACCACTGAAAAGAACTTGGCTCCATCTTCTTTGCACCCTCCCTTCAGGTATTTATACACTTTGGTAAGGTCTCCCTGAGCCTTGTCTTCTCCATGCTGAACAGTCCCAGCTCTTTCAGCCTTTCCTTATAGGAGAGAGGCTCCAGTCCCTTCATTGTGTTAGTAATCCTTTGCTGGACTGTCTCTAGTCTGTCCATGTCTCTCTTGTTCTGGGGAGCCCAGAATTGCACTCCAGGCACGGCCTTACCAGTGCTGAGCAGAGGGAAGGGATCACCTCCCTTGACCTGCTGGCAATGCTTTGACCTGCTGGCACCCCATAATGTGTGCCTTGTAAGCATTTAGTGCTTACTTGTGGGAAGAAGCATGGAAAAATGCAGTTTTCAGTCTTTCTGTGCTCAATTTATGCTCTGCATCCACTGTATCTCTCATGTTGACATGTTCCTTGCATTTTTCATCTTTAAACAATGCTGCAGATAGCTGAGCTTCAGGTTTTGTTGAGTCATGCCACATCTAAGCACAAGCAGGAAACATTTTCTTATACCTTTCTAAAGAAGGGGAAAATAAACAAGTAGAATATTGCAATCATTTTCTTCTACAAATACCTGGCAATTCTCCCATTTTCCAAGTTACACCCACATCACAGAGGAGAGGCCTAATATGTGATCTTCACATTTATGGTTCTCCCTCAACTCCAGGCTTATACATACTCATACACTTCTGCACGTTCATGACTATATGAAATCAATTTCATATACCCCCTTGGTTAGCTACTTGGGGTGCAGGAAGCCAGCAGTCCATAGGTTCTCTGTTAAGGTCAAGGGGCTTATGCAGTGGTGGGAGAGATTTGTGTGGTAAAAGCCCTCTGTTTGTCATGTTTCTACTCCCTAGCATCATTCTAGAGCAGATGGGAAAGAGGGACCTTACAGACTGGCTAAGTCTCACTTAAACTTAAGTATTTAAATGTCAAGTATCTAGTATAGGCTACTAATAGTCAATGCAAAAGTAGACACTCCTGGAGGAGAGGTACCTTCTTTCTGCACCGTAGGCATGTGGCTGAAGAGAGGAATTGCTCTTTAGCTGTAGAAGGAACTTCTAGAAGCAGACTATAGTATTGTCTTACTCTGCCTAACCTTCAGGAATTATGCTTAGATAAACTAGATCCTAACAGAAGATGTTAATTTTGTTCTGTTCCTAAGATTCCCTATGCTGGATGAGTTGGTCTGATTGCATACCAGAGGATGGAGAGTGCTCCACACACTTGCGGCTGTAGACAGGCCATCCAAAAGAATTCAAAGTGGGTTTTACCTGCACCCAGTGATCTTAGTTGCCTGCAGGATGCAGGCAACACAACTTTGGGCATGCAGTTCAAGAAGAAAAGGAGTAATTCAGCTCTTAAGATTTCCTCTACTGGGCAAGTTTAGCTGACTCTGTACAAGAGGATGGACAGTGCCCAACGGAGGATAAAATGAATCTGAATCATAATTTGATGATATAATTCTTTACCTCCTCTAACTCCTTAGTTAGAATCAAGGAATCACAATGTCCAGCTAATGCTTAAATTTGTATTTCTGAACTCTTGTGATTCATCAGTGAAGAAATATAGGTCCTTTTTCAGCTGACTGTTTTTGACTTAGAGCTCTCCAGCCCTGTTTCCCCAGTTCCAGTTCCTGCAGATTACCTTGAATACCAGTGGAAAAGCTTGCTGTGATTTCTGCTAGTAGCTGTATGAATGTGTGCTACTATTGTATGAATATGAATTTGACCCAAAGGCATATGTCATTCCTTGTGGCTTTTTAGGAATGCAGCATAAAAATGCAAGTATTTGAAGAGTTACAGTAGACAGAGCAATTTACTGAGAGGAGATGCCACAAAATGTTATGAAATCTTCTTAGCCTAGTTTAATCTTTCTCCTGTGTTCTCCCACACAGTGTTCAGAACCAGTTAAGTGACAGGAAGAATATTACACATTTTTTATAACAGATGGGGGACATCACTTTTATGGATTTGAACAATTCATTAAAAGTCAGGTCTGTTAAGATTCATCATGCTGTGATTTTTCTCACATCTTGTCTAGTCTCCCCAGTCCAGGCTGATCCTAGTCTAAATAGGGGACCAAGAGAGTCCTCTCACTGGTCCACCAGCTGATGTCTGGACGACCCTCTCTTCACCAGATAAATAAGAAGACTTTGGAGAAGGAGAACATAAGCTGTACTCCCTCTGTGCCTGGTGGTGCCGCTGCTCCATGAAGGAAGAGACAGACCACATCTGTTCAGGTGTTGCAGAAATGTGTTTTCATCAAGAGTCCCCACATTAATGGGCAGATTTGGACAAAATGGGTTAGCGCATGTGCTTTTTAGACAGTGAGAGCTATCTCTGGAAAGACTTGCCAAGGCTTGGTCAGGGCTAGAAAGGACTGTCAGGTGGGTTATGGGATAGGGCACCACAGGCCATATGTGCTAGTCCAAACAATTTGTTCCTGCCTGTCCTCTTCTATGCCAACCTTTCTCTCCAGGGACTTGTCATCCTTCCCTGTATAATCAGTCCTTTCCACTATATAACCAGCTGTGTAGCCACAGCATCATCAGAATGTTATGACACATACTTGACAAGGCATATCTTTTGCGTGTGTACGCATGTAACTTTAGGTGACCCGAGACTGTTTGCATGCCCCATTATATGAATGGGCACATGTCTGTCTCATGATAGTGGAATACATGCTTTTGGGCAAGGTGACAGGTACATAAAATTAGACACTGTTCATTTGACTTTGCACATACTTGCAAACAGATGTGGATGATAGCAGGCATCTGCAGTTTGATCACAGGACAGGTGCATATTTGCTTACGTGACAGGAATGAACCATAGTGTACAGGAGTCACATACCTTCATGAGAGCTTTATTAACATGAAAAGTTGGTGTGATGGGTTGACCATGGCTGGACGCCAGGTGCCCACCAAGTCGTTCTATCACTCCCCCCCCCCCCGCCTTCGCTGGACAGGGGAGAGGAGGAAAAAAAATATAACAAAGGGCTTGTGGGTCAAGA
>JANZLQ010000056.1:32460636-32487390 GCA_026212715.1 Elanus axillaris | reverse complement strand
CGTGGAGCCGCCTGCTGACGCCCGTGGGGACAGGTCCCATTGTGACCTGTCCTCTGTGCTGTCACAGCCACCAGAGCCGCATGACCCATGAAAGGAAGGCCATTTGGAGAAGCATTGGAAGCTTCCTGCCCTGCCTCTCATGGAGCTGTGTAGCTAGTGCTCTGCAGGGCCAAGCGTTACCCTACACCTTGTCATGGGGAGAGACAGGAGAGCCCAGGAGGCTCTCCACTTCCCTGGGTCACTTCCCTCACCTATCTCATTTTCCTCTTTGGGGCTGTATCCAGCTCAGCCTTGGAAAGAGCTCTTTTGATCACTTTTCCCTAACTGCATTGAAGCTGCCCAGGGAGCAGCAAGCACCTTGTAGTGAATGTGGCTGGAGGGATTCACACCGTGATGTAGGATTTTTCCCTGTACCAAGCCTCATCTCATCTGCCTGTGAGATACAGGCAGTACAGCATAGTGGGGGTCTAATGCCAGAGGAAAAGCAGTGGTTTCATGCAGACACGCCGACTCCTAACTGCCATGGGACCATGTCCTGAGATGGATGAGCCTCCAGTTCTGGATGAAGATCTAGTACTCTGAAATGCAGTAACCTCTGTAGGTCTTTGTGGGTTGCTTTACAGGATCATCCTCAAAAAAGCAGCTGCTTGAGGAGAAGCAACAAGACCTAGTGATGGAATTGCACATTTCAACAGTGTAGTATGAGTACAGAGGGGACTGACTAGACTGTCCAGAAGGCCAGAAGAAAAGATAGAATAAAGTCTGTGCATAAATATAACCACTGCTAGTGTACATTCATCTATGAATTTAATCTTTTTTATGGTGAAGAGATGGAGGCAATGGAGGATGAAGAGTAGTTCATGAATACTAGCAAATTAATTGAATGAAATATGGAAACAAGAATGTGCCTAGTAGGCCCTGCAGAAATATCCCCAGAAACAATAAGGGAGGTAGATGTTCCAGCATTTCTAGCTATGGTATCTATGACAATTTTTTCAGGTCTCTGTCTCACACGGCAAGAGCAGAAGTAGCAGTGATTGGTACCGCTTAGCTTTGCCTTGGCTATGTTGGTATGGCTGTATTATTGTCCATGCATACCTAAAAAGGAAAAGATACAAGATTACTTTTTAGCCTGCCATGGCTGGAGAGAGGAAAAGAGTAAAAGGGGAAGAAAAAGGGAAATGAAAAGAAATGAAATGAGATGAGAAGAGGAGAAAAAAGGGAATAAAAAAATTAGAAGGGAAATGGGTCCAGTTGGAAGGTATCTCCATCTTCTGACCAGAGAAACTCTGTTTCTCTCAGTGAGGATGGATATATCTCCATTTCTGTACCTTCTCTTTTTAAGAGTGATTGCAATTAACAGATCATTAGTAGTCATATTTGCATTTGTAATGTGGGCATCCATGTGCATATGCAGGTATGGAAGTAACTTTCTGTCTTTATAAAAATCTGGGTTTGAGAGCTGCAAGAAACAAAGGTGAATGAGTTTACTGTGTCCATATTTTCTGTGGTAAATTGTGCTTGAACAGACTGTACACGATGAAATGCCCCTTCATTCTCCCATAACATGGCCGTTCTTTTAAGTTCACCCAAATGCCCAAGAAAAATCTTAGCTTTCTGGCACACCAACCCAGAAAGCCAGTAGGAGCTACCCAGAGGATTTGTGGATGCCCCATCCCTGGAAGTGTTCAGGGCCAGGTTGGATGGGGCTTTGAGCAACCTGGTCTAGTGGAAGGTGACCCTGCCCATGGCAGCGGGTTTGGAACTAGATGATCTTAAGGTCCCTTCCAACCATTGTATGATTCTATGAGCTCTACTAGCTGACTGGGATTGTCCCTTCTTACAGCAGGGTCATGAGCAGAGTTTGCAGCAGACTTTCTGGGAGCTGATTCTGTGAGTGTTCATGTTTTCCTGAGATACCCTCCGTCTGCCATACATTTTTCTTTACAGCAGAGTAGTTCCTCCTTTCCACATGTGAACACATCTGAATTGTACCTTTAAAGCCCTTGCATTAAAACAAGGTCTCCTACTCAGAGTAGCTAACAGTTCAGATCATAATATGATCAGTCAAACAAATGATTTTTAAAAGCTTCCCTGCATAATGTTACCTAGGGAAGTGCATTAGTCAAGTAAATATATTGTTGATTTGTTTTTCCATTAACAATGAGTGATTTCTCAGTAAGTGACCTACAGTACTGCTTTCTGGGAATAAAGCAATATTGATAAAGAGAAAGGAATCTAAAGGAAATATTTTTGTCTTTTAGGAAAACTTGTACACAAAACCAGGGCACTCATTTTTTTTTTCTGGTTTTATATCCTTTAGAGTGACATGCCTTTGTTGCTTTGCCTTCCTTTATCTCCAGGTCAAAGGAGTCATGCTGTACATTATAACAGCAGTACTGTTTTTATTTTCTCAACATCTATGCTCAGACTATGCCTTAAAAAAAAGACAAATTCATCTTGTGACTGTCTGCTCTGTGACATGTTATATAATTTGATGTATATTTATTTATATCCCTCCATTGCAAAGAATGACGGTTTTCACCAAAAGAAAACAAGACATTCATTCTCATTTGTTTGGGGATCCAAGATGTATCTGAGCAAACAGTTTGCCTGCACTGTTTGCTTCAAGATTGAGAACAGGAAATATAGATCTGGGATGAAGAATATGACAAAGCATGTGGCACTGGAGCTCATCTTTTATAATCAAGGTTGTCCTATGATAGACTATGCCTGAAATTTTCATGCATTTATGCTTTTCTGATGTGTTAAGAAGTAAGTACACATACACTGTAAATTGATATTCAGCAGATTTGTTAGTATGCAGACCTTTGCAAGATAATCAAGAGAGCGCTTAGGAAGTATTGCAATAATAAATTTCTTAGAGCAGATGTTCCTTAGCAGATTTTATCTGTGTCATTTCAGTGATAAATCCTTCTGACTTCTTAACCTTTAACTACAGTTACACGTTTACCTTTGGTTGTGAGAAATAAAAGGAACTGATAAGAATTTTATAAAATGAGTGTGATTTATCTGGAGGTCACTGAGTCTATGATAATGAAAAAAATTGCCCCTAAAATTTACCATTAGGAGAAAAAAGGTTAGAAATTGTGCAAAACTGTTAGTAAAATGATTGCATCTTATATTGTGAATTCTCCAAGTTCTTGCTTCAAGTTCTTCTGGCAAAGTATTAAGCCAATACTTAATCTAGCCTTCCTAAGACATATTGCACCCTGTACACTCTTTATTCAGGTATAGTTTTAGTTTCACAGATGGATTAAATGCGAGATTCATCTCACATAATTTTAACCTTCTAAAATTATGGTGTATACACCAAAATAGTAATCAAGGCTGTCTTAATAATTAGTAGAGAAGATCTATACTAAAGGGAAATTTTATGTACTTTAGACAGCTGTCTTAGCATGGGAAGAATTATATTTGAAGTTGCTTAAGTGTCATGTTTACTGTGGCTTGGTGGCAGAACTACAGGGCCAGATTTCACATTAATCCTAGCCATAGAATTTGTCCACAAAAAGAAAATTTGTTCCATTTGCTTGGATTCTAACCTACGGTGCATTCAAAGTCCTTTCTGCCCATGGATGTCCTTGGTGAATAAAGATACACCTACCTTGATCTTTGAAGTTGTGAGAATTGCATAGATAATGCAATTGAGAAAGTAAGCATTATTGTCCTTGTGCCTTTGCCAAATGTAATTTGTAACAATATTTATTCCTTTCCTCCCACCCCAAGCTGAAGCTCAGTAGATTAAGTATTCACTTAGAGACCGTTACTACATTTTTACTAGAAAATGAAACAATGTCAGGGAATATTTTTAGCCTTGATGCCAGTTGATATGGTCTGCCCATGATGTTAAGGTTAAACTCTTTCCCTCTTAAAGTAACAAACTGCCTGTTGGAAAATGTCCTTGTTTTGTGTTAACACCCAACCTTTGCTGAGAATTACTTGAGAGACTGCTATTTGGCCCTGGTCAAAACCATGCTAGAGATTATTGGATTGGCATGGAAAATGGCATTTTTGTATCAAGAACATTCCCTAGCATTGTTTATTTTACTCATATAGTTGTTGTGTGTGGTGATGAAGTACATATAAGTGCTTTAATAAAAGGAGCTTGTTTGTACTTGCCTTGGCAAGTAGAGCTGTGTGAACCTCTTATTTGCAAAATAAAATTCTGAGGAGCATCATCTAAATGGTGAGATATTGATGAAACTCTTTCTTCAGTCTTTGCTGTGGCACCAGGAGTCATTAACCATAACTTGCAGTGCTTGACAGTCTGGGAGCTTTTCCACTGTACAATGTGAAGAGAGTCTTTAAAACAGTGGAAGAATAAGCAGAAAGATGTGCAGTGTTACTGCTTCCTTCACTCCAGTATGATGATGCACCAACAATGCAGAAAGAGCAGGTAGAAAATTGTAGTGTTTTCCAGGCTTCTGCCACTCTTTAGCTTAGAAGATCCTTGTAGTGAACAGGAGCTGGACTACAGCCATTATAGAGTGGTTGCAATGATGATACTAGAAGGATATATAGCTGCCAAGCCATTATTGAAATTATCTAGTCTGCATACCACACTGAGTGGAGCCAATGTGAAATGTATACCTTTTAGTCTTTCTTCTTTCCCCATAAATGTATATATCAGCAAAGTTAGGACTGGGAAATAGGGTTTGCTTGGGAAAATTAATTTGAAACCAAGGTGGCTATTTGTTAATGAAGCTGGAAGAAAAGGATATATGTAAGAAGAACAGTGGGGACAAGTTCATATCTGTCCCTTCCTCAAGGTATTTAAGACACCCAAGGATGATAAGAATATAGACATGTCTGAAGTTGTTTAGTGGGTCTTGCTGGATTTTTCAAGGTTTTACTCTGAATGAACCTGAAATGCAGTCAGAACTTGTTTGCAATCAAAACCGACAACAAGCCCTGCTAACAGACTGAGCTGCTTCAAACAAACAGCACCAGTTTATAGGTTCATAAATATCAGATGCAGTGCTTTGAAAACTGTATGGAGCAGTCCCAAATGCCATGGTGGCAGCTGAGCAAAGATTAAAAGAGTAATGGGGAAAAAAGTGCAACTGCTTCTGTTTGTGGGGAAGAATCTCTCAGGCAGCAAAACCGGGAGACAGTATAAGCATAGTTTGTCTATAGTACATTAAAGAATATATACAATTTACCCCACACCTGAATTTCTTTTGTTCTGAGAGAATGAGGTGACTCCCTGATAATAAAGCTCCTTAGAGCTCATGAAATAGAGGAGGCAGCCAACACATTAGGGTGTCAACAAGTACTTATCCCAAGAATTAATACTTTTTTCACAGGCTCAGTGCTTATTTTCAGTCTTGTTAATAACACAAGCAACATGCCTTTTGTTGGCTGTGCAGCAGAACTGAAAAAACACCAGATTGTGCATCAAGGCACAGTTCAAGGTAGGAGGGGTAGAGGAATGGTGGGGTTGTGCCTGTTGCTGAATATTGCTTTAGCAGTCTATGCTTCTATGGCTGCTGCTGCTGCTGTCACTTTGGTGTGGCCTTTTATTCTGGTTTGATGCTTGAAGAAGTAGATGAGGGTATCCGAAGACTAGGAAGACCCTTCTTCCTCTGTCAAGATCATGCTGAATTATAGTTATCTGGCTACTTCCATATCTAACAGTTTTCACATCACAATTTTTGTAGGCAGAAATGTTACAGGCTCATCTAGGAAAAGTTAGAACCTGGAGAGGATTTTTTTGGCTGCTATGAAGTAAGTACAATTTCATGCAATAATTTTCACTGTTTTTATTGTCTGTGGTTCACTGCAGTTTACATTCTCAATATAACTACATCCCTCTTCAGATAAACACTTCGCTGGTCACATTTAAAATAGAAGAAGGGAAGGGACAGAGAATTGTGATAAACTGAGAAAGTGAAGTCTTTGGGATGCAGATTTCTTTGGCTTCACTTTAATTTCAAGATGAGTTGTGTATGAGCTTGTAATAGAAGGCTAAGCTGAGGTTGGAGTTCAAGGGTTTGACTGGGTTCTGGTGGGTTTTCCTGAATACTTCTCGGTACGTTTCTGTTTTTTTTCTTTGTTTGTTTTTTATTTTATTTTATTTTTTATTTGTTTTGGTTTTGGGGTTTTGTTTGGTTTTTTTTTAAGTTTTACTTGCACAGTAATAAGGCTTGCCTTATTAAGTTTCATAGCTATGCCAGAACTAGGGAGCAGAATTTGGATCTTGGTCTTTACTTACAAACAGTTGTTTCTTCATAGGTACATGTTTTCTTAAAATTACATTTAGAAGGGAAGGTGCATACATTTGTTTACATTTATGGTACTCTTTTATGTGAGTCATTCAGTTTACTGGGAATCAACACAGTATCCTGACACATTGGGAACCGTCATGAAATGGGTTAACTTTAATGACAGAGAGTCTGAGGAACGGTGAGGTAGCAGCCATGTCCTGTTTTGCAGAGACATTGGAAGTTACTCTCTGAATTAATTCCCCTGTTAAAGTTCTTAAGTCTGGTGAAATTCATGGGTGTCATAAACGGAAGTGTGCTGCACTCAGCGTGTCTTCACTGTAGTCTATGGGGCTATTCAGTATGAAAAAAGGCAAGTGACTGGTTTTGTGTAACTCATAAGCAATTATAGCAGTGAAGGTAAGAGTAGGACTGTAAATAATCAAAGTAAACGAGAAGGCAGAATGCTCTTGAGCTTTTCTCACCTAACAACACAGAAGTGAAGGACAAGGGTAAAGCAGTTTGCACTACTTGAGGAAACTTATTAATGTATTCATTGAGAAGCAAAAGCAAGTGAAAGGGCACCTTCCACATCAGTATTTGAAGCAGGTTGTAATAGCATTTTTAATGAGGATGAGACCTAGGCAGAAAGAAGGCTTCATCTTTCTTGAGAAATCATCAAGCAGGATTGCATGGCTCATCACATAGTACAAAGACAGTCCTTCAGGCAGGAGGTAAGTTTGCACGACTCCTTGCAGAGATGCAGACACTGGTGCCGGCACAGCTCTTGTCACTGTGCTGCATGTCACTGCCTCCTTTTAATGAGTTGATCTTAGCATGAGACAATGTTTTCCCATCTAAGTAGGACTGCTATTTTGGGCAGCACTTAGACCCTACCTTGGGTCATGTAGTTGTATCTTAGTCCAGCCTGCCAGCTCTAATGTGGTCCTGCCAATGTCTTACAGTGTGATCCAAGAGTACTTTGGCATCCTGTTTGAGCTCTGAGCTCCCTGTGAAATTTAGATAATATAATTTTCCCACTTTGTAGTCAATAATTCATGTTGTTAAAATATTACCTAAATATTGTTAACGGCAGTATATATAGCAAAAGTATGAATAAAAATCACTTCGTGGTAAGTACCAGTTCCTGTTCTAGTAATGGTTTCAGAATTCACTGTTGTGAATCTGTGTTTGAAAATGTTTGTTTGCATTCCTATGTGAGTCAGATTTGAGCAAGGGTCAGGATTTGGCTCAGAATCTCGTCATTACCACATGCGTAAACAAGAAAGGATGTGAGGAGAAAGGGAGAGTCACAGATTGTAAGGAAGGAAGATAACTACCAGTGCTTCACATAAATGGGTACTTCAGAGGTCCCTAAGCTATGGTGCCTCAGTCACGAGTGGACTTTGAGTCAGTTATAGATATCTCAGAAAACCCCAACCATGTTTCTTATAATGCATTTTCAATAAAATTTGATATTACAGCCTCACAGTGATCTGTGAGAAATTTGCTGTGGTCTGTGAAGTGTTCTGACACATGGCAACAGTCTTACAAAACTGGCCCCTTATTTGAAATTTCTGGTCTTCTGCAGCCACTCCTTCAAATGATGGACTGGAATGTAAAAGAAATACTGGAGTCAACATAATGGAAGTAATGCACTTAAAAAGAAATTTCTTAACAGCAAACAGTTAAGATTTTCCCTGAAGTGGAAGCATTTTCATCCCTTTGTTGTTTTCTTCCCACCTGATTTAATTGTGGGTGATTAAATTATGTAATCAAACGCCCAATTCTTCAATATTTTTTTAAGACTAAATACCTGGCTCTAGTAATACCTCTGAAGAAGAGCTCATCTGGCTAATTAAATGCACTGTTAAGAAGTGTCCAGGGAATCTTTTGGATTTGCACAGTGTTTGTCCTAAAATAATCAAAAAAAGAATAGGACAAAGTAATGAACTTGCACTGTGTGAAAATTTGGATTTTGCAGTTTAATGTTTTGCTTGTAAGCTGACTAAAAATACTTCCAATCAAAAGGCATATAGGTACATATGTAAATGAGTATGAATTTATTTTATATATATGTTTTAGGAAACAGTGTGGGGTTTGCTTATGCCAGTCCACATCTCGGCTATGGAGCAATGTGTGGGACAATTAAGTGAATGCAATCCAGCACATGTGTGGAGGTGGTCTAGGAAGATAATCTGATGAGAAAGAACTAGCAGAGATTGCCTGGTTTGACAGCAAAATTAAGGGTGAAAGGGGACACGAGAGTAAATATTTCAGGATTAGGAGAGGAGGTAAATGCAGGAAGGGAGTTGATTTATTTAAGTTAAAGGGCAAATTTTGACATTAAATCTAATGGGTCTGAATGATCATGAATGGCCATTTAGTCTGTAGGTAAAAAAGCTTGTAACCATCACAGAAAGAAAAGCCTGGAATAATAGGTACCAAAAGTATCTAATTATTTTTGAAGATGGGAAGTTATGAGAAAGATTATAGGGTGTGGGTACTTGGGAAGTGAGGGAACAGACCTGAAGTATGAGGAGATCACTTGTGATTCCTTGAGTGATCACTTGAGATCACTGTTCCTGTATGGTTGTTAGGCCGTTTCAGCTTCTCTAAGTGGCTGAGCAGGAAACAGAACAGCTGGAACATCTGGGGCCAATCAACAGGTCACCTGTGTTTATAGCTTTAAAGCAACTGTTTAAAATGGTGTGACTTTATGATACTATCCTAATTCATGCCAGGTGAGAATCTGGCCATGGGCATCACATTGGATTAATGTAAATAAATAAATTATTCTATTTGGAAATTCTGACCTGTAAAGCCCCCAGTGCAAGTACCTCCCTGACAATGAAGGGTGTTCTTATATAGTGCAGCTAACACTGAGCAAGGATGCCAGAACTGGGCCAAAAATTATTACAGTGAGAGAAAGTAATGGTTGATACATAAACTTTATTATAAGAAAAAAAAACATTTTTCTTCTTAATTTCTATTTCAGAAGAAAACCCACTACTAGGAAACCAGTACATATTTACCAACCTTCTACGTGATTTTCATTCATTTGTTGTTATCCCTTCTTGAAGCTGAGGGCTTTCCGTTTAGATAACAGTTTGTGTTCTTGCATTTACTAAAAAAAAAAAAAAAGGAGAAATAGAAGCTTTTCAACTTAATTGCCTAATGGATAAATACATTGCACAGAAATTCTGTCTCAGAAGAACTTCAAGTTCTGTAGAAAAATAAAAAAGTCTGTTGGCTGTGGTCATATGGATAGGACCTTGCTGGCCAGTATTACTGTGTGCTAGCAACATGACAGGAATTGTTCATGAGTGCTGACAACCCTTATACAGACCTGTGACTTTATGGATTACAGTGTCATAAACATATTTAAATTGTTGTCCAAAATCACTGCATCAGAGGTTTAATGTGTTCCTTGCCTAATTTTGAAGTTGTCAGATTCCTGTTTATTTTATTGTAAAGTTTTGCACAAAACACTCTTTAAAAAAGTAAAAAAAATGAGTATATCTAAAAAGTAACATTTCCTCTTTTCAGGTGCTCTATGATAAAACACCTGCTATTACTCAGCTACCACTGCACAACTTGTTCATTCCTGTTCTATTTCTTCACCTTTTTTTTCCTCCAGCCAACATTATGCAACAATCAAGTATCTAACAAATAAGGTGGCTGCTTCAGGGTACATGAGTGAATTAAACCCTCTGTGGCCTCACCTTCACATCTGCAGTTACTTTAAGCTTTTCACTGGTAATTCACACACATCCCAGGAAGAGATTTGTTCAGCTTGCCTTTCATGTAAACTTACAGATACAGTGCACGTCAGGATTCACGGGCATTTATCATTTCCTGTACACCTTAAGCAAAGATAATGAAACATTGCTAAGGAGTGTTGATTATACAGCGAACTTTCCAGCTTGCATTGAGTCAGATTAGCCTACACAGTTTCACTAGATTTCAGTCTGGCTTTCTTCCATAATGAAAAAGAAATTACTCAATGAAACAATCCAGTGGTGTATCTGTTAATGGATGTCCACAGTCAAACTAATTTCTGATCTAATTCCACTGGCATTGTCAGACTCACACTATGAATGAATTTGGCTTGTTCTGTGTAGCCTGTCACTATTTTCCATGTTAATTTTAATGAAATTGCCCTGATATCCTGCTTTGTCTGCTTACATTATAACTGTGAATTCAAAGAATAAAATATAGCATTACAGGCATAAACATCTGAGATTTGCATGTGTATCCACTGTATGCAGAAATTGTTGGCATTTCACTATAATTGCTTGTGGATAATTTTATAATATATAAATAACTGCAGGACTTTATTGTCTAAATACAATTCTGGCTTTTTGTATGAAATCATGTAAAAAAATTAAATCTTTACTACAGGGAAAACTTAGGTCTACAGATTTGAGCCAATTTAGAATACAAAAAGGAAAGTCATGTTAATATTTATATTTTAACCAATATTTTTTCCCTGGGAACAAAACACGAAGAGTTGCCAAACTGAGTTCTATTGATTTTTCTCCCTTTGACTTTAAACCAGAGTTTTTTGCTTTCTCGAAGTTAAATATATAGCATTGACAAAACTCTGTGACACTCCTACTGTGAGCTCTGCAAAGTAGCATCTTTTATAGATTGTGAAGGCATGGAGAACAGGAAGAAAACTTCCCAGTGTGGCCTCAGCTTGGGGGTTAGGGGTGAGCTCTGTGCTCTTCCTTGCCTTTTTTGAACCATTACCCACAGAGACAACATTTTATACTTTCTGCAGAGGAGTAAATGGAAGGCAATGAATATTCTGGCCAGTTTCCTGTAGGCTTTAGATCAATACTGGAGTCAGATGGACTATGAATACCTGTCTCATGGGGAATGCACTTTCATGCCTGCCGGACGGCAACAGCTATCACACAACCACCATTTTCATTCACTAGCTGGATAATGGTCTATGCCATTAAAAATGTCCATTTCATCCTAAACCATCTTTGGAACTTTATTTCCTCAGGTTCATTGCAGGACTATGTAAACCAGTTTAGTTGCAGCAACTTGCCAGGTAATCAGAGTTGGCTGGCAGTCACTTGGTCTAAAAGTCTCTGTCGGTGCTGTTTACTACCAAGTGCTAAAAATTACACTGTATTAATGACATACACTTATTAGCTTTAAGACCTTTTTAGTACAAATTTTATCAGTTTATTTAATTTTTCTTCTATGGAATTCATAAAAATGCTGGCAAAAGGCCAAGGTAGTGCATGAGCATAGGGAGGCTAATTTCATTGTTTGAATTAAGAAGTATGGATGTTTTTATGCAGTCATTATATTATACCGTCCTCCTTGTGAAAAAGGTGCAGTAGTACAGAATGACTAATCAGAGACACCAGTATACTGTCATCCTTCTTCCAAGAGGGACCTTACATGGTTTGTGCAATACAGCATTCAAAACCAAATTATCAGTATTTATTTTCCAGTATCTCACCTGGCGACTGAATGAATAACCATACACATGAACAAAGAGCAATTTGTTTGCTTTATAAGCGACGCAGTTTCAGGCACTTATGAAATAATGAAAACTAACACGTAACAGCAATGCTAAATAGGTGTGACGAGTTAAGTTTTTGAGCAGTGTGTGAGAAGAAAAAAGAAAACTGTAGATTGCACATCGATTCCTATTGTAAAGTTGAATACTATTTGCTTAGTAGTGATGATTCATGTGACCCTGGAGTTGTATACACCTGAGATGTGTGACGCTTACACAGAGTTTCTGCAGTCCAATTAAATGAGGCATGAGTACTTTTTTCCTCCCTCCTCCTTTTCTCTGCTTCTGTGTGTCTGGTCTGTTCTCCATTTGCTCTCAAAGGCAGCTCACACTCCATGTCAACCTGTGGGCTCACTTACTGCATGAAACAACATGCAGACTCCATTTGTATCAAATTACTTTTTTGTCTCTCTTAAAACAAATACTTACATAGCTGCTCCTACCACTTTCGGGGGTGTTTTTTTGGTGGAGTGATCTTATTACTGACATCTTGTTGATCTTTCAAAGTCGTCTTTTCCGTAAGTCTTGTGCCTTCCTCTGTTTGTCATGCAGGGTATTACAGTGCTCGTTCCCATTCCTTCCTCCATTGCAACTTCTAAAAATAATCACCCATAAAAGTAGCTATTGAGCTTTATTGTTACCAGCACAGTGAGATTAATAGTGGTGAATATACTGTACCTCACTAAAAGGGTGCCTTAAATTGTTTGACACATCTCCCAGGACAGTCAGGGAGTTCTGAGAAACCCCAATGTTTCCTGTTACTCCTTCCATGGTAGTATGGGTCTGCATTGATTTTTCCAGTAGCCTGTGCCAAACAGGAACAATTTAGCTCGTAGGGAGGTAATAAAATAATCTTTACAAGCAATGAATATAGTAAAGCAGGTCAGAAATTGGATTTGTGTTTGTGGGAGAGAGGATCTAGTAGTTTAGTATCTTTCAGTGAAATTCTAAATTTAAAAAAAATCTGATTACTGTGATTTGGGACCACTGAAGGATTTTATTTTTGTTTATCACCTGCTTTCATTTCAAGAAGGTATAATTTATTATTATTTTAATATGGTTAAAGTATTTCAGTTCAACTTTTTCCTTTGCTTATCTATGATTTTCAATGGAATGCAACACAACCTAATAGAAATTAACAAAAAACCCCATGATAATAAACATAAATCAGCATGAAATGTTTTTCATATTGTCAAAATAAAATCATTTCCCATTTCAGGAGTGCTTTCAGAAAGTTGAGATTTTTTTCAACTTCTTCCTATCTAAACATGCAATTGAAACAAATCTGTTCTTAGGAAAATTTTCAGAATACTAGTTTTCTCAGTGAAATTAATTTCCAATGGCTGTGATCAATGGTGGAGACTATCCAAGGAATACAGGTTTCAAAATGTAGCTTTCAGGTCCCAGGCTATACCACTTTTTTCCTCAGACGCAATATTAATCTTAAATTGGGTGCACATGCCATCAAAATCTTTTTTGCTCTCAACCTTTGCTTCAGGAAAATTTACATAGAAAAGATAGCATGCATGACCTAGGCTTATATCATCAGTGCTCCAGTGGCTATGTAAGTATCTGCTCTCTTTCTTTTTACTGGCTTATTGTTGAAAAGAAAATGCATCAAAATTGCCAATAAGTGAAGAGTTTGTCTTCTGTTCCAGAGCTGCCTTTTCTTTTTCATACGTCTGTGAAAGGTCAGTGCTTCTAAAAATAATTATAGGACATTTTAAAATGGAGACTGATAAGTGAAACTTGTTCAGGTGAACAATTAATTTTCTAAGAAAATATGAACACTGGAACATCTTCAGACATTAGCTAATAAAAGCAATAAATCCTTCTGTTTGCTCAAGATATGGTTAAGGCTAGTTTTATTGACAGTGATAGCAGTATTATTACAGGATACCTGTGACTTTGCTCTTCATGAGCTCCTTGAGTTGTATTAATTCCTCTGCTGTCATAAAAGTATATTTATATAAGAGAAGACTGCACTGCCTGTTTCAGTGTAATTGTCATGGTCAGATGCAGTGTGACTTTGTGGCATTGAAGAGGAGCAAGAGAGTCAGTCAGCTCAAGAAGTCTCACTGTGAAGGAGCCGAGTGTTAATCAATTTACTGATTTTTTCTTTCTAATGCCAATAGAAACTACTCTCTGAATACCATGCCTAGAAAATTTTGTGTCAAGCCTCCCAAAAGAAAAGTATGTGTGGTGAAAATATCTTCTGCATACCTTATGCCTTATTAAGGCTTTTGAGTATCCAGTCAGCATGGCAGACACAATGGAACTTTCTTCTGAGATGTTTCAGAGGCTCAAAAGGGGAAAAAATTAACACAGAGGAATGGGTGTTCTGCACACAATTTTCCATTGGTTATTGGTCTCTGTGTAGTTCCTGGGTCATGCCTTCCTTGTGTAGATAATCCTGCTACAGGGGTTTCATTTGCTAGGCTCCCTTCATGGACTCTTGAGGGGGAGGGGTGGTGGTGGTGTTTTTTTAAAAGCAACTTAATTTATGGGTCCTCCATTGAATAGATGCATTAGCTTTGTTATTAAGTTGCATAGCTCTAGACTCAATTACAGCTAGGCTTAAAGATATGGCTGAAAAAGCATACTGTTGTGGTGATTTGAGTCATGTGCTGTTGGAGTGCACTAAAAACCTGAATTTTCCAAGTAAATTGAAATAAAGTTTGTAATTCTTTTCAGGAATGGAGGCCATTAAGTGACAAGATATGCACGAAAGACAGCTCTCCTACAATCAAATGCCCAGTACTACTGGCATGTTTTTTCCATCTGAACACAAAATCCTTCTATAGCACAAAGCCTTTACAGATCAATTTAGCTGTGGAAATGACTAAGCAAAATCATTTTACCTCTCCTTAGTCTATACCAAGCACGTGATTACAGAAAATAGCTTGCATTAAGTGGTCCATGGTCTAGATGCCAAATGTTCAGTTAAAGATCAGAGCTTCAGCTGGTATGTGTAGACATGATTACATTTAATGTACTGAATGTGCATCATTTTACTTCAGTAGAGGCCTGTTTCAAGTACCTCTAAGCACACTGGAGCCTGCAGAAGAGGCAGAAAATAATCATTACTTTTTCTTCCATGAAACATTTCTGATAATACTGCAGTCTCTGAGACCTATGATGCCACCTACTGGTAAGTTTTTTATAATGACCTTGTCCATGCTATCCTCACCCTGTCAAAGTCTTGACAAACTGCTTGGGACAAGTTTTAAAAAGTTTTCTACACTTGCAAGTATTACTGGCTTATGCAAGTAGCAAAGCCTTGAAGGACCTGGTTCATCAAGAATTTCTGTGGAACTGATGTCCCTTTTCAGCTGAAAGGTGAATCATGTCCAAATACTTCTGAGAAAAAGGAATTACATTCCATTCAAAATTTTCCACAGCTAGTTCATGCCCCACTAAGTTAGGTGGCAGTGATTCATAGGTTGCTGTTGGTGTATGACAGTAAAGTCTATTACACTGCACAATATAAGATAAATGCAAATAATGATGATGATGATAGAATTCGTGGATGGCTTTTTATCAGAGCACCTCTATACATTTTCAAATGTTGCATCAAGCCTCACAATGACTTGGTTGCGTATGAACAAGCCACAATAAAATGGAGGGGACACAGGAGGTTAGCAACAAGCCTCACAAGAGATTTCAGGTGTTTGAACTTGAAGCCAACATTTCCAAAGTCACCATCCAGTGCTGTGACAGCTGATGGGAAGCTTTCTGTATCTTCAGAACTCAGGTGGTACTACTGACTGGTTATGCAACAAGGCCTGCTGTTAGCGTTACTGCTCAAAGGATGGATGTAAAACAAACCTGTCAATGCTTTTGTAAAATATTTTAATACCTTAATACCTTTGTTGAAATAAAAAAAAGAGGAGTGTATATATATGTGTAAGTAATTGTGTACATACCCTGATGTGAAGTCATGCAATGGGCTTTCTGGTTTTATTCTACAGTAATTAATTAATCAACGGAAGATTAATAATTAGCCTGGAGAACAGGCACCTCTTGCAGGAAACCAGCCAAAGTTAGTTCTTCTGATCAACACAGAATTCACAGCAGTCTTTCAGAAGTAATGATAGAAATTTAAAGACAATAACAGGCACAACAGAAAAATAACAGAAACAAAATCCTCTTACTTGAGAACCGTTATCTAGCAAAGAAACTGATGAAATCAATCACTGAGCTTATCAAGCAGCTGCTTCTGAAACAAATCAGATATTTTACTGATAAAATTTATATATTTTTTTGCTCATATAAAGAAAATTTGGTTCATATAAAATGAAGTATTCCCATGGAAATCCACTGAAATGCCACCACAGATGTCAGATGGATGTCTCAGTGTTCAGGAGAAGGTATAGATTACAAAGAATCCTCTTCTTCCCCTGACACAGATGATGCTAAACAATCTCCAGTCTAATACCTCTTTCTGCTAATCTCCAGTCTAATACCTCTTTCTGCTAACCTCTCCTCTTCACCTATCATTCTGTCCCGCAATAGTTGGCCTGTAATTCTGGCAAGGGTTTTTGTCAGAGGGACCGTTACATGGGAAGTGTGCTGGAGTGGTATATTTCTGAACTTCAAATTTTAAAAAATCAATTGTATTTCCCAGTTGGCAGTAGAGTTTCTTCTGCTTTAATCTAACTAGGTCTTGGTGTGTTTGGGAAGTGGCTGCTGATGTGGGGCTTACATTCCTGAAGGAAAGAACAACAGAGCTGTGGGAAGGCCCATGCTGGGCTGCTGCCAGAAACAATATAGCTGCATTACAGCTGCACTCTGTACAGATTAATTAGCTCTGTCGAGAAGCAAGTGTCACACTGTGCTAACATGGCTACCTTTGTTCTGCAGCTTAAACTAACTCATTTAGACCTGACTTAGGTACCTTTAGATAAGTGTGGTTTCTTTATCCTTGGAATACCTCGAGGTAAAGTTACTCATTCTACAGTGCTAATCATTTTTGGCAAGTTATGGTCAGTGTTAATCAGTGACACATAGCAGATGCTCTGTGATGGTATCATCTTGCTCTTACTTGTATCCACCTGTTCAGAGGAAAACAGCTGACCTGTAAAGTCATCTCCCAGCTCTGTCAATGCACATATGGAGCACTGCTCTGAGCTGCTCATTTCTCAACTAGAAGTGTCCAACAGTGGTGTAACTCCTTCGGTCTCAGGAGATATTAGCAAAGAGCAGGCTAAGTGCTAAGCCACTAGTTCAAACAAGGTCTCCCTGGGCTGGGACTGCTCTCTTGCCCCTGAGGACTGGAACAGGAGCACTGCAGTCTTGTGTATGTACTGGTCAACTTGCACAGTATATGGGCAGTATTGTGTCACTTTGTCCTTTCTGGAATTGTCCTATGTTGGTCTTTATGTTATTACGAGGACTATTAAAGCTATTTAAATATTTGGCTTCAGATCTAAACTGGTATTGGACACAAGCACTGTGGAAATCACAGGCACATGGGGATTGTACAGTTGTCTCTGTCGCTTGCATGATGAAGCTTGTTAAGTATTTCTCTGTATTGCTGTGTATGTACCAAGTCTGTTCCTAGTATCTTGATTTGAGGACCAAATTTGCAATGCTGTGCCAGAAGAGGCCAGTGATATCTGTGTAGGGGAGAAAGAACATGTCACTTGGCAAGGTGCAATTGGGTAGTGAACTCTGGTAGTAAAATGGCAACTGCTAATTGGATATAATGAGGTAAATACCTAAGGGAAGATACCCTCACCAAACAAGTAAGTCAAGAAGCCAATCCTTGTTAGCAGGGAAGTTCTGGGTACAGTAGTACTCATGTAAAACGGCTGTAGGGAAATGAATCATATGACTGAAGGCTGATTGAAAATGTCCTGTCACTGGGTGTGCTACTCTGAGTTTGTGCACAGCACAGTGAGCTAAATTCATTTCAGTTACTGAAGTAAGAGGAAATTTTTGAATAATCATCACTATATAATGACCTAGCTGACAATGGGTAGGTTAAAAATAAGAAATGCATTTTTGCATTTCAGGGAAATGAGAGTGGCCTTCCTCTGGGAATCAGGGAAAAAATTGAATGTGAGGAAGAGAATTTCCAATTTTAGACCTGATTATCCTCTCCTCCTGCAACCTTGCACAGTCATTAACACTTTTGCAAAGGGATGTGAAGTGCTATTGTTCCGATTTGGTAAGGCTACCACTCATGCCCTGATTTCCCTAGTGTGACTCCATCCAGGTCAGCATAAGAGAGACTCCAGTCTGGCTTTAGATTTCTCTTTAATGTCCCCATTTTGGGGGAGAAGATGTAGCAGCCATTGTCAAGAGGACCACAGCTTCACAGGTGACTGAGAAGTGTTGCATGATGGAGAACTGGACTCACAGGGTTTCCATAACACTATTTTTAGAGTTTTTTTAAAATATTTGCAAGGAAAACTGCCTATGAATTGGAAAATATAAATGACAGTTTGCAGGATAATCTATGTTCTCTCTTACTTGGTGGATGATACTAAAATATACCATTTTCCCAGATGAGTGACATTAGAAAGACTCTTGAGAGAAGTGCCTAAGCAGTAGGAATACGCAGAGTTAGAAGGAGTCAGGATTTTTCTTCACAACTCTGTGTGCAGCCAGAGAAAGTGAGAGAGACAGAGGGAGCCAGCGAAAGAGGCTCTCAGGGCTCCCTGCTCATTCCTATTAACCTGACAGTGCAAACGCACTCCCCAGTCTGCAGGCTGAGGGGCTTAGAATGAAAGAAGTGAACTTTCTCCTATTAATTATCTAATTGCAATTGCTGAGAATATTATATCAGTAACATTTCATTGCAGTATTTTTTGTATAAAAATATTTGCAGCTAATGTGGTTATCCAAAGCAGCAGTTGGATTTGTCACTTCCTGGCATTCTGTTCACATGAATGGACATCCCGCTGAAATGAGGCTGCAGTCTTAAGTATATGGATAAATATTCTTCTGGACATTGGAATAATAGAGAATTTTTCTGCTGTTACCCACTGAAAGTGATTTTTTTTTTTTTTTATTTCACAAGCTGAGGCATGACGGGGCAGCTGTGAGTCCATCTTTTGTGAAGTTTCCGTTTGAGCTGATATCACATAGTCTGGTAAACTTAGGAAAACATTTACCAAAAATAGCAACTGGAAGTGAAAAACTAGTGCTTTTGAAGATTTTGGTGCTTTTTGCCTTTGGCATTGCTTCTGCAGGGTTGAGAAGTACCCAGAATGCTGGGAGAGGGATGTTTGATTGCTTAGTTGAATTACTTTCAAATAACTGCAGAAAACAGTAATGAAAAATGGAGGATCAAAGTGCTCCAAAAGGATTTACATCAATGAACTTGAAGAATTTGACCCAAAGCTTTTAAAATGCTTCCCTAATTAGTAAAAATACTGTTAAAAGTCTTCAAGCTGTAAATGTATACCTTTTCTTCCGAGCTTTGCCCTCAGCTTTCACAGTAACATAAATAATTCCCCTCTTTGTCTTTTTCACTGTGTTTCCATTTTCTGGTTTTCAAAAGCTGTTCCCTGCCCAGCTTTGTTATTTATGGAGATTGATCATGTTTATGCCTTATGCTTAGTTAATGACACCAGCACACTTAACCTGTGAACCTAGGCTATTCTGGGTGGATGGTAATTTGGCTGAAGTTGTCATTAAGGTGTCAAAGCAGATTGTAGGACAGCTAATTTGTACCGTGCTGCTGTAGCTGCTGAAGGCTGAGGGAGGGTCTTTGCTATGCTGTCTGTCACTCTCGGGAGAAAGCTGCTTCTAAGACATAGGAAGAGTTGTCCCATGGCTTCTCATTTCCTCATTCTTTAGTTTTATGTGTGGGAATGTTGGTTTTGCCCAATTACAATCCCTTAAATTTCAGTTTATGTGGTTATGCCATGCCTTCGTCCAGACATGTCTAAAGCTTTTGTCCAGGCATACTTTAAACTGGATAATTCCACCTAATCTCTTACTTCGTACAAGCCCGTCATGTGCAGCTGTTCCTTAATGACCCTCAGTTATTATGTCTGAAGTGCCATCCAGGGGAACTGTGTCCTTCAAGAGATGAATTTAAAATTCACAGTTACCTCAGGAAAACTTCAAGCTCAGCAAGGTTCACATCTGACACCTTCAAGAACTGCTATATCCCTGCCTGACTGTGAGCCTGTGATGTAATTTATTTGATTAAAATAACGGAGAGAGAAAACCATTGAGAGTAAAGATTTCTCTTAGTCATATTGTGATCAGACCAAATTGAACCTAGAATATTTGACAGTCCAATAGTTATATGAGTAATTCTAATAACCTCAGCCTCGCTAACATCTATGGACGTTTAGTCACTAACTTTAAAGGGGCCAGGTTTTCACCCAATGTCTGCCAAAGGCCTTTTAAACTAACATTGCATTTAGTCTGCTTGTCCGATACAGATCCTGGGAAAGGCATACTGTAATAATGTGTCTGCAGTTGATCTCCTCCAGAAAAAACAATTTTCCCTGAATCCATATGGCTGTTAGCAAAATGCATTGTTAGCGGAATTACTGTATACAGTGGGTGTGATAACACATGCTACAAGTTGTCATTTGTAATCATCACTGTTTCAACTGACTGTCTGTTCCTGGCTTGTGTGTTGAAAGAGGGTAAGGAAAAAAAATCACATGCTGTTTTGCTTTAACCTCAAAAGGGCAGGATGGAGCCATCTAGCAATTACAGGAGTTTGACTTCTTTTCTACTGTAAGCAATTTTTTGCAAGTTCAAAACCTACTAATGTATGAGTGAGAAAAATCCACACAGAATTATAAAACCACAAAATAATTGAAAACCAGTATCTCTTCAAGGAATGTGAGGAAGTGACATTTGTCTACAAATACATAAATTCCAAAATTAGTACTACATGTTGAAATTTAAATATATAATAAGAGATTTGTCCTGAATGGAGATTTTGATGTATTGACTTAAGAAAAAGAAGGTTATCAGGGGAAAAAAAGGTTATCCACTGCTATCCCCTGCTCTCCTTTTATGCATCCCTTCCTTCTCTTTGAGCAGCTCCTCCCTCATGCTTCTTCATCACAACCCATCAGTAAATATTTTCTTTAGAAAGAATCAGACACCTTCTACCTGTCACAGTGGATGTAAGCATCACCACTCTGAGGAGAAATACTGCAGTTGTGTCCCTTTCTTTTTCTCGTCACAGACTAACAGAGGTGTGGGAGAGCTGCAGAGCATAGGATGGGGACTGTGTTATGTTGAGTAACCCCCCATACAAGAGTTAAGTCAGTCCTTAAAACACACAGATATGCATGCATGACACAAAATAGGCTATTTTTGTTAAGTAAAATTATAAGAGATTAGGCGTTATATAATAAACATACATTAAAAAATTATTTCTTTTCAATGCTGTTTACCAGTTTGTAGATAATCCCAAATCTAATTCATATCTTAGCCCTTTTATATACCACAATGTAAACATATGTATCAAAAGAAATGCATTTATGCTGCAAGACCATGTTTATAGCAGTGTATAACTTTGCTAAACTTCGTGTTTGGGCACACATTTGTCATGTTGAATGCTTGACTTGGGAAATTATGTTTTTAATTGTTTGACCATTTCTAAGAATGAAGTTAAGGAAAAATAATGTTGTTTCTTCTTTGCATCAGACAAAAACATCTCTAAACTTGTTTGGTGAGAAGTTCAAGTGTTGTCAATCAATTTAATTTTTTGGGATATTTGTTATGACAGTAGACAGATGTGTTTACCATCTGTGAAAAATCATCTTGGTTTTGCCAGTTTCCAAGAATCTAATTTGATGAGTTTGATTTCTTACATGCTGAGCAAAGTCCAGGACAGTGGGATGGTGGAATAGTTTGAAGACTCCCCTTGGACTGAGCACACTTTAAGCTCATATATTTCCTGCATGATGACTGGATAGCATATGCGATATCCCTAGACCAGAACAGAACTTTTTTCTTACTATGCTTCAGAAACAGGTCTAAAATATGGCAAGAATAGCAGAAGCTGTGGAGGAATATAATAATTCTCCATTCAGTGCAGTTAAGAACAGGGCAATACCCACCTACCCAATGATGAACACCAGAAGAAAGGTAAGGGTTTGCCCATTGCTGTGCAAACCAGAATGGGCAAAGAAGCACAAGCCCTCTGAAGAAGCTTTCCTGTGCTTCTTGTGTGGAGCAGATCTTTTAGAAGACGGTTTGTGATCATGTCACTAAACACTATCGTAAAGGGTATGAAGAAGTTAGTGAAATGCTCAAATTGCCTTTTATCACAGTACTTGGCTGTACAGCCTTACCTTTACAGCCTTACATCAGTGATTTATTTTTTTACCATTGTTTTCATGTGGGTGTAATGTAAATAGTGAAATTTTCCATTTTTTTTGATACACTGAAATATTACATGCCACAATGTTTAATGTGCATTAGTTGTAATCAAAGGAAAATCAAAGAATAAATATTTTTATGATAACACATATTTGTGTATTTCCTTTGTATTTAGGCCTTTATCAGTTTCCCAGAATTGAGTTTTCTCTGTAATTCTGAAAGTCTTATGGTGTACAACAAGTCCTTTTTTATATAAGAATTAAAGAACTTTTTTCAGAGATAAGAATGAATAAGCCTTCAGGTTTTTCATGCTGATAAACACTGCAATGGCCACAGTGAAAATACAAGTACTTTGTAAGCCTTTTCAGCTAATAGGCACAGTTCAGCAAAGCCTCTGCAAAGTGGATAATGGTAGCTGAGAAGAAACATCTGCACAGAACTCTTAAAGCCAAACCTGCCAACAACTTCACCAAGTTTGTACCTCACTTGTATCACTGTAAATGAAGGCAATTGTGGTCTATCAGCACTTGGTGAGCAAACTGTCATTTTCTGGTTTGATCCCAGAATGCCAATGTCAGCTTGTTTCCACAGGCACTCCAAAATCTTCCGCTGACTTTAATGGGGTTACTCTTGGTTCATACCATTGTGGTCTGAGGTCTCATTCCCTGCAGTTGAAGTCAATGAAAAGACACTGACTGCAGCCTGGATGACACACTCAGGACAAGCAAATTTCCTTGTCTTTGCATGGAACTGTGCAAAAAGACCTAGATCTTTGAGGCTAAGTATGAATGTGGCAGCACTGAATGAAAATCTTTCAAAGATTCTTCTTTCTTTTTTTTTTTTATAGCCTTATTTATTTTCTGTAGGCTTAGACTGAAGCAGATGACAGAGTTGCTTCTTTGTGTTTAAAGTCAGATTCTGCCTCAGTCTCCCAATCTTGCTGTGGGAAATTTAGGTATAGAAATACTACAAGTTTGCATACTCTATCATTTTAGAGCTTTTTTTCCCCAGTAACACAGGTAAGAAAAAGCTGTTTGCCACCAGAACTAACCCAAATCTGGCATGAGACTTAGCAAATGTAGACTTTGTAGTGCTGTCTTGCTGGTTTATGTAATACAGATCTGTATGCAGATAAGTAATATACCATATGTCATACAATTGATCTATGCTAACTGCTATAGCAAAGTAGGCATATTTTAAGGTGTAGAATTAGTACTGCATGCAGGCCAAGCCATAATAAATAAATAGTACAACTGCAATAATGCCACAGCAATGCCTCAGCAACTCATTGGCATAGATGGACTGAGATGTAAATTACTGTAACGGTTAATTTACAGAGCACTGCACATAGCAAGATTAAATATAGGCTGTGCTTTTGAAATTAGTATGCAGATAAAATTAGTGAAACAGTGTATTTGACAACAGTTACAAATGTATTTTTAGGAGGAAAACCTGAAACCCCTACTTTCCTGGATAGTAGTTGCTTGATTTTGGGTTTCTGTTTCATCACTTAAAGACGAAAGTTTAGAAGGCATGATCAGACAACTGCAAGTGGTCTGCATCTTTGTCTTCTGTCTGCCTCAGATTGTAGTGGTCATCTTAATAAATGAGTGTTATTATCTTTGTAGGAAGGATTGTGGTGAGTCTGTGAGTCTTTGCATCAGTTATCTGAGAGTGACTAATTTAAGGGTTGAACTTTACCATGTTATAATTCACTGAAACCAACTAAAATGAATCACCCACCAGTATTCTTTGACTACAGCCTGTTCTACCAGAGAAAACAAAAAACAACAAAAGCATGAAAGGTTATAATTTACAAACACATTTTCAGCACTTTTAATAACTTTGAAAAGAGTGTTTGCTCTCATAGTTGTTCTTACGATGCATTTCTGTGCATATCTGCTGGGTTCAGATTTGCACATCAGCAAAACTTTGGATGGAATAAATTCTCTTTCTTCTGTTGACTTCACTGGAGCAGGGGAGTTCCTCATACTTGGGATGTGTTTCCCTGGCTCTGAGCAGGAAGTGGATAATACTGAATCTATTGTTCTCTGTGAATAAAGCCAGGTAAATAAGTAATACTTGTGGTTTTAATCATGTAGAAAGAATTCAGATGAACAGGGAGGTTATGCCTTAGGAAAGAGTAGAGAAACTTCCAAAGGGCTTTACTAACAAGGGAGTTGAATGATTGGAGAAGTAAATGTTAGTAGCCACATTTGGAAAATACTGAGAACCACTGTTCAGGGTCAAATTGTGCTGCAACTTTTATTTGTCAGATCAGCAGATTACTGGACTCATGCCACTACAGTAGGAATAAGGCCAACTGAAAGTCACACAGCAATAAGATGTTGACACTTGGCACAGGGAAAAGGCTGTGCTGGGCAGGAGTTAGAAGGGCAAAATGCAAATTTCCCTTTCAACTACATGGGGGGCTGCATATCTATCTATAAAAGTAACACACTTTCTCTTATAGCAATTCTTACTAAGAGAAGGGATCCACTCTTCTAGGTGCTGTGAAAAGGCAGAGCTGAATGACTGTCAACTCTCAGTAAAATAAGACTTTACAGACTGACCAGGTAATTGTGTAGAACTAGCCATAGGGTGACTAGATTCTCTTCTCTTGCAGGTAGCAAATTTAGGGTTCGTGTTAATCATGGAGAAAGGTCCCGAACAAAAGACAAATTCTGATTTCTGTTACATTAATGCAAATCTTGGCCTAGGAGTGTTCCTGAAGGGCTGGTTCGAGCATACATATACATTCTGACCTCATTCCAGCTGTAAACAGGCATGTGTGGTGAACCTGTTTCTATGGAAGGGAAATGTGTATGCATATGCCAGAAGGAACCATGGCTCACTCTCACTTGGTCCCTAATCTGGACAGCTGGGAATAAGGTTCTCACAGGACTTTGCAACATATATCGATGCTTAGCATCAACAAGGACTCTATTTTTTTTCATTGTCAGCTCTTCCTGTTAGGGCAATGTGAGCTCAACAGTTTGCTGAGATCCTTCTAATTAGGGGATTTAAATAGCAAGATTGGTTTGATTGCAAGAATTCTCTTGTTGTGAAATTTCCTCTCTGTAAAACCTTACCATTCTTTGCTTTAACCACCACAGTCTTATACAGCTCAACCTGTACAGTACAAATTCTACAGCAAAATGTACCATGTGACAACAGAGTTGAGGTAAAAGTAAAAAAAAAAAAATTAAAAGACTTGATACTCAGCTTGTAATGACTTCATAATCTCATCTGGTCTAAGTAAATGAAAAAACTGAACAGCTGGTTTATACCAGCTGAAAATTTGGATTTGTGCAGCTTTTTATTATTGCAAACTTATGTTGTTTTTTCACAAGGATTCTCTTTATGCTCTCCCTCAGATATCTGTTTTTAACAAGACGGTATTGTTTAGTGCATTTTTACTGATTGTGGTGCACTGTGCTGCCATGCCTCCCCCATTGTATTAAAGTGATGAATTAGATTCTGTTTTACCTTGTTCTCTTGCTTTTAAGTGGTATCTGCTAATCCTTCCTGGTCTTGGCTGTCAGTTCTGAGACACCCACTTTTGCTGTATATTCTTGCTTTTGGCTTAGTTTGCAGCTCCGTCACTGGACACTCTTGTTTTTCAAGTAGGGCAAGTGTGACACCTACAGCAGGTTACAACACTGTCCTGACTTTGGTTTTCTGCCTAATTTGGTTATGAGTTGGCTTTGCACCGACAGGCATGGATCACATCACCCACTGTCAGTGGCAGCCCTGCAATGCTTGGTCTTTTAGCTCTGTACCTGGCAACTGATCAAGGAGAGTTAAACAAGGTTTTCTCAATGGCTCTGGTCTTAGTTTGTAATTGTTTATGTCTACAACTCTAATGCCTTAATTAAATTTTCAGAACATTATTTCTTCCTTCATGGACTTGCTGTTTCATTAGCTCAGCTGCTGATTAGCCATTATTTTACTCATCTGCTTAATGCTAAATTACATGTGCTTTTCCCAAGTTAGTTTCCATTTGCAAGGCTACAAAATCCCCAAGCCTTTGAATTTATTTTGTCTTCTTGACCTCACTGGCTGGGTTCGGGGTTTTTCGTTCCTTCTCTGACACATATAGTGGTAAAAAAACTCAGTGGATTCTTTCTGATTACTTCATCACCTCATACTTCTATGACATGTTAATCATTTGAAGGTTTTTAGATTCTATAGCATTTCACAACATATTAATTGGACTTTTTCTAAGTATTTGCTTTTTAGTATTTTTAAATCTCTAGGAGGCATAGTTTGGAAGATATTAACATATCTTACTGCTACTAAAGATATTTTTTGCATAATAATTACAGCAAAACTTTAACCAGTAATGCAACCAGTTAGCTCCCTGGTATTATATCTTCATAGCTTGGATGTACAAATTGTCTGTAATAATAGATACCCCCTTCTGTTCTACATTTTCCCCCAAAATCCTAAAATAATTTTGGTCTGTCGTGGTTTAATGCCAGTGAGCAACTAACACCACGCAGCTGCTCACCCCTTCCCCCCCCAAGTGGGATGGAGGAGAAAATCGGGAAAAAAAAAGTAAGACTCATGGGTTGAGATAAGAATGGTTTACTAGTACAGAAAAGAAGAAAGTAATTATAATGATAACACTAATAAAATGACAACAGTAATAGTAAAAGGATTGGAATG
>JANZLQ010000056.1:32379023-32435388 GCA_026212715.1 Elanus axillaris | reverse complement strand
GAGTTTTTACTTTTTTTTTCCCGATTTTCTCCCCCATCCCACTTGGGGTGGGGGAAGGGGTGAGCGGCTGCGTGGTGGTAGTTGCTTGCTGGCGTTAAACCACGACACTGGGCTAACCACTGAAGTCAAGGAATAGGAACAAGACCAGAGGCCCACCAAGAGTGCTCCAAGACAGACTTACATGATCAAGAAACTATTTACTATAATGAAAAAGGTGCACAAAGCAAAACCAGTATAAAAACAAAAATGAAGCAGTCATTTTAGCAAATGGTGAAATAGCCAGAGATTGCTGGGTCATATTTATGCCTTCGAAGGTATCTGAAATTCTCTGGTTATGCCTGGATCTGGGAAGTGGTGGAACATTTGGCAGCGCAAACTTGGATCCAGGCTTCAACACATTATTTTGGTATTGTCAAAATCACTAGAGTACAGGATACATTATGATGGTGCCTATTCAAGTGCAGAGTGGCAGAGACTACAGTTGATCAACAGCTGTACAGATCAACTACAGCTGATCCATTGTAAAGCCTACCATTACAAAGCAGCCTGCCTACAGCTTTCAGTCAGATTTGAAATTGGACAGTGAGTTTAAAGCCTTGGTGGTAGGTCTTTAGGAGAATTTGTGGTCTTTGGAAGGTGAATTTTGTTACAAGAAATGAAAGAAAAACATCAAAGACGAAAGCAGGATCTTTCAAGGTGATCTAGAAAGGTTAGACATCTAGATCTCATTAAAATTTTGCTAGTGCTTTCAGGGATTTGAAGATGTGAAGAGGACTTGTTTTTCTGTATAGTCCCTACCCAATATTGCAAACTGGAGCCCTGAGAGGTCATAGTTCCTCCATCCTACAGCTGCTTGTAGGGTTCATTTTCCACTTTAGACATTGCTATACTGAACCACTCCAGAATTGAAGATATTCAGGTTAAAGTCTCAGAAAGATTCTTATTGTTATACCTTGCAGATACTAGATACATTCTTTTTAAAGCAACCTTGAGCCTTAAACCTATTTCTGCCATAGTTCAACAGTTTTTAAATATCTAGATTTTAATATTGAATGAAATCTGTTGCAATTCAAAATGGCAATGATAAATACAGTCTGTATGCTCAAATACTTTTTAAAAGATTTGGGGGTTAATTTGTCATGGCAGCTTGAACTATAAAAGACATGACAAAGGCATCAGGCTGATACAAACTCTGTATCATGTTCTACGAGTAATGTAAAATAAATATGCCAAATTGGTACTTCTGGGCGGCAAGGTTGGTACACAGATCTGGTATTAATGATAATGGAATTATTTTCTATGGTTCAAGCTAACTTAATTAGTCCAAAGAAGAAAGATAACACGTTGATGACCATGTATAGAAAGACCTGCAAGAAAAATTTCAAAATTTACATCCAAGATGCTAAATGCTGGGCCAGGAGTGGTTTTAAGCACAGCTCCAGTTCTGTCTTGTTCAGGAGTGAGGATAAACACAGGATTGCCTGATGTATCCAAGCTTGGAGAAACGCAAAGAAGTTGAGACTGCTTTGATAAGGATTCCCTGTGCCAGTGTATTGGCCATGTGTCTCGATAACAAAAACAATATAAGTGTCTCAGTAATAACAGAAGTGTAAAAGGCATGGCAGAAAGTTTTTGCTAGGCTTTTTAAATTGTGGAAAAGAGATTATTTCTGTTCAGTTATCAATAATTTGATTAAGATACATGTATGATGCCTTGCGACTCCATTTTTGCAGTAAATAGCGGTTGCTAGAAAGGTCTGATACAGACCACAGAACTGTGAAATAAAACTGGGTGGATCTAGACAGTCTGTGAATGAGAGCATTAAAATTCAAATGGCATTTTCCTGGGAGCAACAGAGGGTTCAGATAAAGTTTATTTTCTGAATGTCTTAGCTTCCTTAAGATGGCTTAACTGCTAATGATAAAAGTGGTGACTGAAGGCAGTTAGGCTCAGCTGGTGTCACACAGCTATGTATAAAACGATTACTCAAAGCTGTGCTTTAGCTCAGATGATTGAACCCAATAATTTATACTGCAATACCCTAGATGCTGCATAATCGTTACGGATAACCAATTTTCAAAGAGCTCTGAATGTTCGCATCTTGCAGTGATACACCATTACCTCATAGCACTGTCATATCTTGATATATGACTTGAGATCTATCAGTGAGACTAACAAGACTATCTTGGACTAAGTAATTAGTGACTATCTAGGAAGCAGAGCTGCCCATTTGTGTCATTTCTGTATTTTCCTATATTTAAGGGGTTAATATAAGTCAGAAGTCTAATTTGATTTTGAAGGATTTTAAAATGTATTTGCTTAATTTTATTTCATATTAATATCTTATTAGTTTTGGGAAGACTTTATCCCTACATTTTTATCTGTTGAGAGTTTACCAATATCATAAACCCAATGTTTATTCAACCTTCAGTCAGCACTGCCTTGGAGGATTATAAAGCTGAATAAACCAAGCTATTATGCCTTTCATTATTGCAGCTTTGAACCCAATGAGCTTGTTGAAAAAAGGGTAGACACTCCTTGGAAAGATTAAGCAGAGTTTGGATAAGGCATCTAGTTTGCAGATAGTCCTAAAGTATTGATTTAAAATATTAAATTCATGCTCACGATCAAAAGAAGAAAACATAAAAATTATGGTTTCATGTCTGGAAAGAGATTGGCAAGCTTCAGTTATTTGAGAATAGCTTTTACCACTTCCTAAGCCAAATAAACTTGATTAGCAAAATAAACAAAGGAAGACAGAGAGATGTGACTGTAAACATCAGAAACTGTTAATGAGAAACAACTCTTGTTGAAAAGACTCACTCTGCAGCCAGGAAGGAGTGATGGGGCTGCTGCAAGTGATCTCATAGTGTAGCATGGTGTTTGGTGCTTCATGACACTGCATACTTGGGCCTTGACCCAACAAAGCTCTTGAGTGGATGCTGGCCCTTAAACATGTTGAACTGAGGGACAAGTCTGCAGTTTCCGTATAGAGAGCCAACCATTGTGAGGTCAGGTGCTGACTGTTTCTCCAGCTAGAGTAATAGTAGGCTTTTGAAATGATGCAACTAGTTCCGTGTTGTTACTTTGAAGAAGATACTCTTTATCATAAACTAGCCATCCATTACACATTTAGACAGGCCGATGATATATATAAAAAATACATATATATAAAATTTGAGTGATATTATGACAGCACTGAAGCTGAACTTAAGATTTATAGATGTTAATGCAAAGCGCTCTACTCCTAAGATAAAAGGCAAGCTTTTTATTGCCATGCTGTTAACACAGCCATCAACCTCTAAATATGATCTACCTATCATTGTGGAAGAGGAGTGTATGATACTAAATAGTTCAAACTTATTCTTCATTGTAAGATCCATAAGACTCAAATTCCTGAATACATTGTCAGTTGCAAAAATGTGTTGGACTAGATTCAAAGAGCTTTCTTAGGTGAATACTCCAAGACGACCTTTGACTGTGTTTAGTGTCACAGAATAAGTGTGGGGTTTGTTCAATACTAAGCCACTTTTTCCCATGAAATTGTCTATGTTAATTTTTTTTTGACCATTTTTATGGCAAAAATAGACTGCTGCTTTTTGCTAACTTTTGTGGTAGAGTATTAAGGAGTTTTAACAAGCTACACAGTTGAGGAAGCCATTATTAAAATACACAGGATAACAATGGCATGTTCCAAAATGTACCCTTATTATCATAAGTTAAGCGATCAGAAAGCCTGATATTTTCATTGGAACATTGCTAGTATTATGTACTTTACAACTGTGATAAGGCTCTTTAGCTATTGCATGTACTGAAAACTGTTGCAAAAAAAATCACTTCTGGGTTGATTTTACAAACATGAAGACAAAGGGAGTAATGATTTTAACTCTACCTTTCATTTGCTTATCGAAATTATGTTCTGCTATACCTTGGATTACTGACCAAGACTAAATTATGCACCTCTAAAATAACATTGCTTACTTCTTGCGGCTAGGGTATTTTTCATTGGTTGGGTTTTTTTGTTTGGGGTGGGGTGGAGGTTCAGGAAAATTTCTGTGTGCTTCTGAAGTATTTAATGTAGAAATAAATTCAGTAGGTTAGTCTGTGAGCAGTCTAATTTTCTTCAGAAGAGATACCGTCTACTTACAATGGATAGAAAGACAATCTCCTCATCCTTAAAAGTGGACAAAATAAATATAATGGAGTAAATCAGTTATGATACCAATCACATGTGCTATAGAACTAATGATAGTGGCTTTGTGCATACAAACATTTCCTTAGTCTTAATTAAAAAGTGTGATTTCTATTTTTTTAAAAGAAAAGAAGTGGGAAGTGATAATATTTAATTAAAAAATCAGGAAAATATTTATTAATTTGTTTTCACTGAAGAAAAAAAACAACTTCTAAAGATTAAAGAGTTCCAATATTTTTCCAGATTTTTGAGGTTGCTTTCTGCATGTGATTAGGAATATATGCATTATGTCAGCTGAAATAAAAGTGTGAAGAAAGAATGAGAGGAGTAAGTCTCAGTTTGGAAACAAGCAAAACTAAAGAAATGAAAAGAACTGAGGGGTGACGTGTAGCTTTGGTGCAGAGCTGAACCATTTGCCGAAGAGAAAACAAAAAGAGGTTGTAAACCAGAGCTGGAACCTTCCTCCCTGCTGTGCAGGGTGGCGAAGGGAGCGAGTTCCCCAGTTACAGCTCCTTGGTGCTGTGGCGGTTCAGATAACAACGTAAGTACTTTGCTGTTGGGGCATCAGTCTGACAGTAGAGACTGAGTGACGGAACTTGGTACAAAACCAAAAAGATGCCAGCGAAAGGGCTAGGAAGAAGGTGAAGTAGCTGGAACTGCACAAGAGGGGATTTTATCCTCTTTAGCACTACAAGTCCTGGTTGCACCTATCTGTCCGCAGCTGAAATGGCTGCCATTATCTTTGCCTGGCAGTTCAGCCAGAGGAAGGGAGGAGAGCTGCTGAGGTGGCAGAGGTTGCACACGAATCACAGCCTCCATACTTCCTATGTAGAATATTTCTGTTTCTGACAGGATGGATGATCTTTTTAAACACAGTATATGCCAGCTTCGAAATACACTATTTCCTCAGCATCAGATGGGCTGCCTTGTGATATTTCCTTGAGAATAAATACAAACTGTAACCATCTGTGTCTGGACTCTTCTCCCATGCCTTCCCACAGTTATTTCTTCTACGACTCCTTTTAACTTTTTTTTTTCTGCTTTGTACATACATGTGTATTAATATATAAGTTCCAGCTGGAAAAAATTTGTCTCTTTTAAAAAAGATTTCTAATCCAATTTACTCTTAATCACATGAATGTTCAGTCCCACTTCCTGACAGCTGATACTTGAACGCTTATATTCTGTCTGATAGGTTGTAATTACTCACTTCCTTTCTGCCATATAAAGGTGCTATCACAGTATCTGCATTGTCTAAGCATGCTGGGTGTTGTAAGAGCAACTGTCATTTTATGGATAATAAATGTACAGATTCTGTTTTTATAAATAAGCCATAAAGATAAGGGAACAATTTTTCGAAGAAGAGCAATAATATGAATTCTTTACTTGATCTTTGATTTATTTAAGAGATCATCTGTGCTAGGCACCAGTTCCTGAAGCCAGTTCTCGCCAATTCCAAGGTGGTCTGCATTTGGAGGAAGTTTTGCCCAGTATTTCAGAATATTCTGAAAAATACTTTGTATTAAATGATAAGCAGTTTCTGAGAAAAACTGTTAATTCCATAATAGGTTTGTTTTTTCTTTTTTCTGATGAAATCTGTAGGAAAAGTTGCTGCCAGATGGGTATGAGGAGCTTTAGGCTTATGCTATCACCAGAATTTGCATTAGACAATGGATCTTCCTGACCCACGCAATGTAAATGATTAACTACTGGTTTAAATATTAGAGAGCTAACTGCATACTGTGTCTTCCAGTTAACTTCCTCAGTAATCACTTTTCACACACGGCAATTGTCTCTTCCACACACAGAGAAGCAAAAACCGAACAAGCTTAAACTGTGTTGCCTGTAGGCTAGAAAAATAGGGAGTGATTGTTATTGGTACCATGATTATTACCGTCTTTATGGTATCAAACATGGGTGAGTCACTAGATGCTACTGTACATGTGAAGGCAAAATCAACACTTAAATATTGAAGATAGGAGGAAATGAAAGTTCAAATCTGTCTCTGGCATATCCTAATTCAAGTCGATTGCCTTAAAATTGGTTAACTTAAAACTGGTTGTGTCAGGTTGCAAGAATGGTGAATTTATCCCAAGAACTTTCTGGAGTGTTTGTGAAAAACATGGTATTAGTCTTTTTAATTTCACACTCCTGCTAGCTTGGAAAAAGGTGAAAATAACGGTGGTGTGATTTGATCCAGATTTATCTTGCATTCTCAGAATAGAGGAATTTACAAGTGTATGGTTTACAAAATAGTGCTACAATATTTTTTTCAGAGGACCATTTTAACATACATATAATCTACAAATATAGGCTGTAATTGATGTATATAATGCATGCAAGTTTTCTTCTGTGTTAATGCTCTCTTAGTAGGAGTAAGAGGTTTCATGCATCCAACATGTTTCCATATAGTAAACTCCTGGAGAGGAGGATTATTTTTTCTATCTTGAATATGAATTGTGTGGATTTGGTTTAACAGGAAGTCTATTAAGTAATTCTGCAATATACATTATAAATTATAATGCAGTACTGTTGAGATTTGGAAAATTCTCTGTATGGACAAATGAGGTGGATAAACAGTTTAAAAGCCCTAATTTTTGTGTAAACTGTATCATCCACAATCTTGTTAGACAATAAGATGACAAGCTGAAATAAATTTGATATATTTGATACAGTATGCTAAATTCTATATTTTGATACTCTAAAATAATTGAATTAGGGGAGGAGAGCCTTTTAGAATTGCTTTTTGTTAAAGGTATTTAAAACCTACAAAAGAAGAGAAAAATTACTTACACACAAGTTGCTGTGGATAAATTCAGAAATAAAAATCTATCAGAATCTTGTATCACAAAACTTTTTCATCTTCACTATCCTCCTGTAATTGCCTGTTATGTACTTACCCTTCAATCTCAAAGAGTTATTCCCACCAATTTCTTTCAGAAAGGTTTGGTATTTGCCCTATATATTTCGCACAATGGAAGTGCTACAGCCCTGAAGTAGCCATTTTACAGTTAACTTTTACTTTCTGTATCTCTTCAGCTAGTTCATGAGAGTTATTACCATTTGATATTCTTTTTCTTCTGTCTTTTTAAGAAAGGAAAGTGGAACATTTATATGGGCTTACCTTGACTCAGTAATACTTATGATTTTGGATTATGTTCTTCTTCATGTTTATGATGAGAAAAAAGCCATCTACATGAAACTATTGAATTTTAGTGTAAATTTCTGGAGAGGTAACTCTTTTTGATTAAAAATAAGAGTTTCTGACAGGAAGCCCTTTTATAAGAACATCTCAAGCCTCTAAAGAACTTTCCTCTTCCTCCTATATGTTTAGGCAAAACATTAGTCAGCCTCAAAGGCTGAGTGCAGCCATTTGAGGTAAATCAAGGGCTGTTCCTCTCCATGGTGTGCTTTATAGTGCTGGTAGGGTAACCAGCCATTGCTGGGGCTGCTCCTGTTGCTCTTGCTGCTCAAAGCAACCCCGTACTTGGTCATGCCTCAAGCTACCTGTGGAAAAGGATCATCCCCTCCATTGTGTCTCTGCATTGTCTAATACTCTCTACTGTACTTTATGACAGTAATAAACTCAGCTAAGCACTATTTAAGAAATACAAGCTAGTGAAGTTCCAAGTGGGAGAGATTTTCATATTTTTTATTAACTATATCTGCACAGAAACTAAACAATGGCTTTATTGTGAAAAATGTTCTCTACAGTGTTCTTGTGTATTTGCAGATGGTGTCTTGAGAAGGAAAATGACCACTTGCAAAGAAACTCAGTATTTAATATTTGGAACAAATATTTTGCAGCCAACCATTGAAATTTTTCACCAGCTTTAATTATAAACACCATTCAAGAGGAAAGAAATGACAACAGAAAAAATACTCACCTAAAGCCCTCAGAAGCTGCAAAAAACCCACCACCATTATTTGAGAGTTATGTTATCAAGTATTGTCATATGAAAATCTGTGCAAAATATATTCTTGGATATTTTATGCGCCAGTTTTATGTCCTAGTGATAGATGATTTGGATTTATTTGCAAATATGAGGGGAATTATCTTGTATAACTTTAACATATTTTTTTCATAGTCCAGTGGTTACAACATGGAATGCGAAGCTACAGATCGCAGTTAAAATGTACCCTTTTTCTAACTCAGTACAGGTATGTGAATTGAGTTCACTTCTTAGACAGTTGTTATTGTGAGGCTTTGTGAATTGATCACCTTCAGACTCCTCAGCTGATGCAATTTCTCACTGAATGAAGTGTTTATCTGTTCCTTGAGATAAAATAAATGTGAAAATATGACCGATCAAGAGCCTAGTCATTTGGAGGCCCAGAAGAAAGAGTCTGATACTTTGTTTTCAAACCAAATTTCAATACCTTATTTTTGATACTGCAGAGCTTGGAAGGATCTTACCTCAATGTATATACAGCATAACTATTTGACCACTGTCCTGGGGAGCCCTAAGCAGAGAGTAATGAAAAGACAAGCCTTGCTGCATTTCTGCAGGATATGACAAACCTCCAAAAGGTAACTGTCTTGTCCGTCCAGGGTTAAGTAGGTGTTTCCTGGTATTTCTGAACTAAATTTTTTGCAAAACCAAATGTCTTTGAAGTGATGGAGACAGAGATGTGGGTTGTTTTTTTTTTTTTATTCAATGAGTGACAATAAACTAAAAAGCTAATAAATTTCCTAAATTCAAATGCAACAGAAAGGAAGCAATTAAACTGAGTATCAGAACAGGGCCGGATATGATATTTTAACTTCCTTTTTTTTCTAGTCACCATATAAATGTTTTACACTGGCTGGAATTTTTTATATTTGAGATCATTGGCTTCATACGGCTAAAATTTTGACTGATGCAGAAGAAATCCAAAGTATGTGGTAAAAAGACTCAAAATATCCCCTTGGAGTTGTGAGACTCATGTTCCTGTTTCACTCAACTTCTGATGTCAAAAGCTATCTATTGAAAACAACTGTCACTAATAGTTCAGATGCTCTGTTGTTAAATTTTCATGCAAGGACCCCATGCTAGAATAGTTAGCAAAGTTGAAGACATCCTGGTTTTATAATTTTACTGCTTAAATTTAGTGAGAATGTATCTGGGTTTCTTTCACAGCAGTAACAATATCTGCTTATAATTTTACAAATAAAAAGCCCCCAAAATAGCAGACCAGTGTTTTCTTTGGACAACATCAGACTGCTTTTACACATGGATAAATCTTGCTTTGGTATGGCTGAGGTGCCTGTTTTAACAAAACCATACTGCTGACAGCAAAGAGCAAGATTTTACAACCTGAAGCCAGTGGGAGTTCTGCCTTTGACCAGAGTCAAAAGCATTTCAGAGCACAGGTTATATTCACTCCTGTAAGATGCTGTCAGATCTGAGATACAGTCCTTGTTTGGGAATCTTTTGGTTTGAATCTTCTTTTGCTTTAACAAAAACAGAGGTCTTTGACTCAGAATGTCTTAAACAATTGCTCACTGAAGACTGGCTAGGCCTGTGTCTCTGATTCACTTTCTGACTTCCAGCTAAGTTTTATTTCAAAAATTACATTACAAACCAGTAGTGACACCACAGATCCAATACATTTGCAGAGTATCTTTAAGTAAATGGAGACATATGTAAAGAATGATTATGTATTTATGAACTGGAGAGGAGGTTGTGCTGCAGTTGAGATTAAAAAAGATATGACTCATAAAAAGCTACTAGCAAGGGCTGCATTGTAAAATTCTGTGAAACCTGGTTACATTGAATAGTAATAATCCTCTATACTGGAAGCATACAGCTAAAATCATGAACCTTCCATTTCTGAGCCTAATACTTAGTTATGAACACTGGGATTTTATTTTTAAAAAAAAAACAAAAAACTTTTCAAGGACATCTTTTTGACCACAGTGAACATATCATTAAATTTCTTCCCCCCAGAAAGAAGTATTTCTTTGGAAAATTATGTTGAGGATGATCAGAGAACTCTATTTTTTTTGTGATTTTCACTTGCCTTTCAGTGTTTATGTTGATGGGACTTCGTCATGCAAAATCCTGCTGGCTGGAAATATGGCAAATACAATCAATGAAGCACTAATTTGTGTGCATTTGTCAGCAATTCAAACTCGTTTGTGCAGTGAAGAGCTTTTCAACATAGCTTTCTATTAAATGGTAGAGGAAAAAGTAGTTCACTGTACTCATCAGAGAGCATATCTTTCATCCAGGGTATTCAAAGTACTTTCAAAATTAAGCTTTCTGACCTTCTTTTGATTTAAGTATCAGGCAGGTGAACTGAACATTTCATTTCAGCACTTCCGTGTGAAACACGCATACAAAAATGTTGATCCTGCAGAGAGGTGAACGGTGCTTCATGGGATGCATGGAGCTTGGTTCAGGCCTGGGTCCTGCAGACAAACTGGGGGGTTCTGAAGCAAGTGACTGTAATCACAGCTTTGCACATTACCTCCTGTGTTTCTAGGTGCTGGTGCAGGCTCACGCTGCCTGCGGATGCTCAAGAGAATTGTTCTGCTGCTCCCATTGTGCCTCAAGCACCTATGTATGCCTTACCTGCCATTTGATTGCTTTTCTGTCATCTTAAAATTGAGGCAAGATTTTGCCCTATATTTTTAAGCTTGTTTTTAGATGTTGAACAATGTTACAGTATCAGGTATTTGTCCTGCAAATATATACGTGTGTGTATATATAAGCACATATATGTGTAAATATATATAATTGTAGTCTGATTTTCTGCTGTGAAAAGGTATTAAGTATCATATTTTAGAAAAATCTTTTGGCTATACCTGGGGAAATCATGCTGGGTTTTGCCAGATGTGCAGTTAGTCAGAGTAATTAAAGCAGCCGGGTTTGCAGGTGGTAGGGGGAGAATATTTCTTGGTTTATTCTTGAGAAAAATGGAATTATATAACTTATTCACATTTTTATCTTGAGGACTTTAGCCAAAGTCCAGGGCCATATAGTTGAGTAAGAAGAGAAAGAAAATTATTCTTGTTAATCAAGAATTTAGAAAACCAGCTTTCCTTTACAGGAGATTTCTAACAGGAAAGTTTATTTTTTCATAGTTCCCAGCTCCTTTTCAGATACTGTTCAGCTCAGAAATTCCCTCACAGCTTTTCTCAAGGTCATTTTGCAGTACTTGATCAGACTTGATTTTCTGCTCATTCCCTCTCAGCATTCCAATTGTTTGTCTTCTTTTTCTTTCTGAGGTGTTAAGTTTTTATTACCAAACAGTGCTTTTAGTGAGTCCCCTCCAAGCCCATATATGAACCTCTGTTCTGGTAAAGTTTACAATCCTTTCATCAATTTGGCTGTATAAGGGAGTCCATTTGCTTTTATATTTTTGGGCAAGTATAAGCAGCTGTTTCACAAAAACATTACCAAAAAAACCCCCAAAACATTCAGCCCAAATGATAACACTTGAAATAGTTACGGTAATGTAGAATGTGACATATACCATGAAGTAGGCCACATAGTGTTAGGATAAACATTTTATGTACTCTTGTTTAGGATAACTTGTGATGATCATGGTGAATTAATACAACCAGATCAAGCTCATGCTGATAAAATCTTTAACCTGAGCTGTGTATGTACATAAATCTCCTATCCAGACTTTTCATATAGAAAAGCTCTGGTAAGAGCGATTCACATGGCAGAAGGAGGAGAGTACAAATGACATGTTGGTTACAATTTCAGTGTTCATTGCAATCCACGAAATATCCCTGGCATACAGCAAAAACAGACTACTGGACCAGATGTCAGGAATGTTAATGAGTGTCTTTAAGGTCATATTTATTTTTTTTTTCTTTTTGAAAAGAACTGAGTTTGCTTTCTGGCATTTTGGGAGGGAATAAAGAGGTTTTCATTAATCAATAATAACCAGCCTGAATGCAAGAAGTATATTTTAAGGAATTCTCCTTATAGTACCATAGTTGTTGCTATAGCTGCCTCTACACACCTCCCTCTGTAACAGTTAATCACTATAAACCTTTTAAGAGTATAAAACAGATCAATTTTTCAGTAGTTTCATTCAAGTTTACAAAGGATCAAGTTAGTTAATATCCCCGCCCCCTGTTCCTGGATTTTCTAAAGAGAAAGGTTTTAGAAATATTTTGTAAATAACAGTTGTTCTGTTCACAAGCTATGCAGAATTCATCCATCCATTTACACTGGTGCAGTATTTTAAAATTCATAAAGAATATAAGATATGTCTTGCCAAATAAGGAGTGTTCCCTTTTGTTAAACATACATGTTAGATTAAATGCCTCTCTTCATACAGTGCTTATCACGTTAGACAGAATTCATTCTGTTGTAAGAGCAGATGGCTTGGTTTGATGGAATGTGCTTCATTCAAGGAGAGGATTGAATAGTTTGACAAAATGCATTTTGTGGATGGATTAGGCACAGGAGAGTGAATTGTGGTGTGTTGTCTATGGAAAACACCGATGAATTGATTTTAAGATGTTGAGTATAGAATGGATTGGAGTGGTTTAAAACATGCACTTTATTGATCAAACAGATTGAGAGGCCTGACAAAAAGTAAAATGTGCCCACAGAACTCATTCTGTCAATGGGGATGTTTTTCATCTACCTGCATCCTCAACAAATTGTATTTTGTTATATACTTCATATGCTCTTATCAGCACAATGCCACTTTCTCCCAATTTCTCTTTCTTCTGATGATAAAAAGTGTTTGGTAAAATTTCTTGCTGTGACAGGTTTCATAGGCAGCACATAGCTCAGCTGCTCCTGTTTGGTACACGCTTCTCCTGCCTAGAGAAGGGTCAGTGGTAGAGCTCAGGCAACTGGGCATTTGGGTTCAAACCCCTCTGCTGCAGTTTCATCCACTGAATTGGGTGAGTACCGTACAGGTAGAAACCCAGCAAGGTGTGTGTTTTGTGTTAAAATGCCTGATTCAGGGGTGCAGTGCAAGTCACAACCCTAGAATGCCTGGTGTTAATTAGACCCTAGTAATGGTGTGCTCAAAATCCCAAGTGGTGAGAGAAGAGGAAAGTTAGCTGGAGCATAATGAGAGCACTTGGAGGCTGAGGCACAGCTCCCATCGACAGAGCTGTGTTTACTGACGCTCAACATAAATTTCCAGCATAGATGCCTGTGTCAGGCCAGCCCTTTCCTCTCTGGGGAAAGGTAGTCTAGCAGCTCAGGTGTTTAATGTTTAGTTGTAGGAAAATTCGTTTCATATCCACAGCATGTGTACCTGCTTTATGAGTCACCTTAAAGAGCTTTGTCTTTCTTCGCTAGAACAGAACTAGTGATGCTTGACTCCTGGCAGGTGTTGAGGAGGTAACTATAACAAGAGCATGAGGGACAAGGATACAGCTAGTTTATCAGAAAACCATACAAAGAGCTTCCAAAGGCTGAATGGGTTGTGTCTGCTAACTCTATGCAGACCTAATATAAAAGAATAAATTCTCTTTTTTTTTCCCCTTTAGTCCTTTAGTAAGGAGTACTTTTACAAGGCAATTCCCGACTCAGTTTCACCAAGAAAAATCCAAGGCCATTAAGTGATATGCAGAAAATTACTTTTTCCAAAATAAACAAATTAACGTAATTGAGCCATAATCCCAGACTCCATTTTACAGTGGGGCTGGTTTAGGTGAATTCAGTAACTCCTGGATGGGATTGTTTCCAGATAGAGACAGTAGCACTGTCTAGGGTCTGAAGTTAGACGTGACTAGATCCTTGCAGACCCACTCAAATAATATCTATGAGCCTGTTGAAAGTTTAATTTGAGAAAAGTGTGTTATTGGCATAAGCAAAAGCTTTTGAACTAGCAGACAGTCTATGGATTATTTTTTTTTTATTCCTATTTCAAAACTGTAATCATGCCTGCTTTGTATCAAACGCTCTCATAAGAGTTCGTAATGCTGCATAATAGGGCTAGGTTGAAGTGTTTATAAATTGTTAATGAATAATGTTAACTGACCAAAGTTAATAAAGATTCATTAAAATTCATAAAATGGCTCATGTATATTTCATTGCAAACATAAAATGAGACACTGTTCCGAACATGGATATTTCCTGAAACTTAAAATTAGGAATTTTCAGAAGCATTAATTAGTGGAAAGCTGAAGAAAAAGGTTATGATGAATGTACAGATTGAGCTATTTTGAATAACTCTTCTGTATAAATTCATAAATTATTCAGTACAAACCACTTATGTAATATTTCTTAAAGGTAAAAGAAGTGTCCTTTCAGGCTTGGTTGCCCTTTCCTTAAAGCAAAATAACTCTGCTACTTTACTGGAACCAAGTAACAGAAATAAATTGATTTTTCCCCCCAGGGCAGGCATCTGTTACTTCCTAAAGTAAAGAAATACTCAAGGAACATATGGTTGAAAGGATTTGGCAGGGTACTGTTTTAGAAGAAGAGATGTATATGAAACTGAAGCAGGAAACAAGAAAGTATCAGATTCAGCCAATAGACCGCCAGCATGTCTTTATCTAAAAATTAAGTGAGCTTTGAGTAAAGCACTGGCTGAATGAAACTGGAGTTAAGAGCAATTCGGCTTCTGAACACAGAAAGAAGTCAGGCCTTATTATCTTCATAACAAAATTTGCTTAGACTTAATTCTCCATAGCGGACCAGCATAGATGGTCTTAGTCAGATGTTCAGTTTCATTAAATGAATGCTGTGGGGGTGGGGGGTAAAGGTTACTCACATGAATAAAAGTTTCAGAACTGCACATATCAGATCCAGAAAGGCTACTAAAATAGATGTAAAAGGCAGTGAAAACTTTCCTGATATCTGGCTTAGCATTTGGTCCACAATTACTTTTGAAAGAAATTCACCAACACTGACAAAATGAGGATTTATCTTCCTTAAAACTGAACATGATCAGAACCCAAAAGTGCTAATTAAAACATTGTGCATTGTGTATAGGCTGGAATCTTCCTCTTTTAGATTATTTCCAATTACTGTTCATTTTTGAACTCTAGGAATGAGGATGGGGAGAATACTATAGCCATGTTGCCCAGACACCTTAACAGAGCTTGGGATTCATGGCAAGATTTTACTGCAATGGTTGCTCTTGAAAAAAAGAGTGGGTCTTTTTGTTTGTCTCTGGAGCTGTCAAGCTAGGTCAGGAGAAATAGTTTCTGCTCTCATTCATTTCTACCCTTTGTGGTAATGGTTATGACATTCGCAATTTATGCCCTCCTTTAGATGCATTGCCACTTGCCTTCGAACAGAGGAGAGAGACGCCAAAGAGCTGCTCCTTACTTTGCTTTTACTCCTCTGTGCACCTTGGTGGACAAATCTATTCTGAAACAGAAAGTGAGATGCTAAACTTCATATTCATTTGCCAGGCTACTGATGAATGATTATCAGGAAAACAACTGTGAGGAAAAAAGCTAGACTCCAATGGAATGAGGATGCTATTTCCAAGCAGGTATCAGTGAGGTGTAATCCATACTGCTTTTCTGCACCCATCTTGCTGCTTAGAAGTAAACACAAGGACTCCTGTGTTTTCAACCCAAGGCATATTACTAACAACCTCTGAATGTTACTGCTGGGAAGGCCCCTCCCAAAATGTGCCTTTTTTCCCTGTGTGGAATTGGCTGCATTGTGACTTGTGCACTTGTTTTCATGCAATATTGAATGTTTGAGTAGTATCTTTACTCTGCCGAGCTGGAGGGGAAGGGAGCTGGCAGGCACTGGAATAGCTCACATCAGGCTGAGTGTCCTCAAGAGAATGGGTGTGCTACAATGAGAGGGGTCAAGATTTCCTGGCAGCTGAGAGCAAAGAAGCTGTCAGTCAAGGGAAGCTGCAAGACACATATTAGGCAAAGCTTTTGGTTAACAGAATAATACTAGGGTTTTAAAACATTTTTAATCAGCAGATTGCAAGGGTATTCGATGTCTTTATTTTATTGAAGGTACAGAGATCAGAGCTGAAGCCAATGAAATGAAGCAAAACCAAAGCCAGAATTAGAGTATGAGTCCCTCGAATCTCAATTTACACTTTGTCTCCAACCTCACCACCTTACTTTGCCTCAGGTTAAGCTTAAAGATGAGTAAGATGATAGACTGGAAAGGTGTCCAGACTTCCCATGCTGGATCAGCTACAGCCTGGAATGACTTCAAGTTGTTTTCTTGTGAGTGGTTTGGAGATCTCCTTCCCCAGATTCACAGTAAATGTTTTCAATTTTCTTTCTTTGGAGCACACAGTTCTTATGTTCACATCACAGAATTTTGGCTACTAGCTGTTAACAGGTTTTCTTTTTTGTCCGATTATTGTTTCCATATATGTATATTGTCTGGATTTTTATTAATATTTCATTCATCTTGTTGATTTACCATTGTTAAAAGATTTTTTTTAAGAAGTGTTTGACTTAACACTGAGACAACTGCCCTTATTTGTATCTTGAATGACTTGGCAATGTCTGGAAAAAAACTGGATGGGCTGTGAGATATTTGGACAGATATTTAACATATTCAAGTGCTATGACATTTGGTGTGGTGAGCAAGACTGGATTTAAGGAGATGTTTGTGTTGTAGAGTCCAGTCTAACTGCAGCAGCAAGAACCATGTTCTCCAATGACACAAACTGTCAGGGACAATAGCAATGAAAACGATGACATAAGAGGTTTTATGCAAACTATCCTGATAGATTTTGCATTTCCTGTATTTCTACTAATATTCATTCCAGTTCAGAAGAGTAAAGCTTGATGTCATTTGTGAGTTTCACCTTCACACAGCATCATACAGAGAGTGTAAGGCTTACCTTTTGAGTTAGGAAATTTTGCAGTTAAAGGTGTGGTTTTGTGTAAATTATCGTCCCCTATTCAGGCTCATTGTATGAGAAGCTGTCAATATTGCTACAAAGGCCTCCCCATAAGCTGTTTTCTTAAGGCAAAATGGCAGGACCAGCATAAGAAAGCTCTCCTTGCAGATCTGGATGAATATCTAAGCATTCAGGTTTCATTCTGTTTGAAACAAGCAGGTCATTTCTAAGATTTTAGTTTTACTAGCTAAGACCCACCCCTTACCTGCCTGCTTTGAAGAGAGGCCCCTAGCTACTGAAGACTTAAATTATGATAATTCTTCTCACTACAGAAATGATTTCTTTTTTAACTGGGAGCTGATCAGCATTCAGAACCACATACTGGTGATCATTCCAGGCTCCTGTACTTGTAGGAGCAGGAGAGATTGAACAGTAAAGCAGTATTTGCAGCTTGTGATTTCTCAAGTCATAATTCTGTGCATCCACTCAAATTGTATTCTCATATTACAAGTACAGAGCTTGTAGCTGTACCACATCAGACCTCTCCACGTGGTTGTATCAATATATAGAACATCGCACTATTTAATGGGAACATCAAGAGTTGAAAGTGGAGAATGAGGCAAATCCTGCATTTTTCCTATGAAAATTGTGGGAGAGTTAACCGACCTGATTGATTTTGCACTGCTTTTGACATGTTCAGAAGGAATTGAAAATTTTTGAAAGATGTTGGAAATAAAGCTTAGGTGATCAAGATGATTAAGAGAGAGGTGTCTGTATAGGTGAGAGAGAGAGTCAATTTCTTAAGTAGTGAGATGCCCTGATATATGACAGAAGTAGAGGTCTGGGTTTGCTTTGGTACAAAACAAGGTATGAGAAAGTAAGGTGAGTTGTAAAGACTGCAGAGGCCAGGAGAAAAGCAAAGAGCTGTGGAGGAAAGATCTTTGGATGTCATCAGCCCAGAAGATCACAGTGTGAGGGAAATGTTGAAGAGATTCTTACAGGTTTCTTTGAGCTAGGAGGTTGCGTACAATGGTGTATGAATCCTGTGAAGAGCTGACAATCTACACCTACCCGTGCTTCATGGAAAAGGAAATTACCTACCAGAAGCTTGTGCTTTCAGTATTGGGTTGTGGGGAAAGTGAGTTTAAGCTGCTGGAAGGTTTCAGGAGGGTGAGTGAGAACAAAACAAAGCCTAGAGACCTAAATTGTGGGTCTCAAATGTAATGAACGTCCCCACTATTAGATGAGGAAATGCACTATGAAAGAAATAGTACTGGAACCAACTAAGGCACAGGGAAAGATAGTTCATGGACCAAAGAATTTAGATGTGGTACATTTTGCTGAGTAGTCTGAGATGCTTAATACGAGCTTTACTGTCGCCCCTCATGACCTGAGTGACCATATATGCTAGTAGTATTAGCAATACCTAGGTTTTCCTGCAAGAAAAAACTATTATCACTGCTTTTGAAATGATGTTCCTTCAGATATCACTGAGATTTGGATTAGGTTTCTACTTTACATAGTTTGTTATGAGAACAGCATTAAAAGAACACATCTGTCTGAATGAACGTGGTTTGTACACTCCTCTCTGCACATCTACAGTTTGGTAGCATTTGAGTTATCTTATGTGTATGACAGTATGAGACTGAGCACTACTGTTAGTTGTACAGGCAAATAGAAAAAGGATGGTTTTTCTCCCAATATTCCACATCTCCAACAAATGGAAAACCTTTGAGTCATGTCTGTGATTCCGTATGTGTTTCATCTTTAGATCTTTTTCAGAGTGTTTTCCGTTGTCTTCAGGTTTAGATGACACTTAAAACTGCAAAGCTATCAACAGTCCCAGTAAGTTCCATTTTTCTCTCTGAATGACACAGGTATCTCTTCTGTTCTGAATTCTTAATCTTTAGTTATTTTTAATGTATCTTCTCTTGCACTGGCTTTTATACTTCTCTTCAATTTTGCGTCATTACAAAAATAATGATTTAAAATATGTATATACCGTGTAGCTGAAAAAAGGGAGGGCTGAGCAGACTAAGTACCTCTCTAGCTGCAGTGTAAGCCATTTCATTCTTTTGTTAAAAAAAATTGCTCCCTCTGCTTTTTCCGTTTTCTAATTTGCTTCAATACTTTTCCCTATCACACAAAATAATCTTTGTAGAAAAGTTTTATAATTTCTAATAAAAGACCTTCAAGTGAATCTCTGTCATCTTTGTATTGGCATCCACTAGTTTGCTATTTTGTGATAGGCTGGTCCAGGCTGATACTGTAAGACAGAGGCACAAACCGTCCTTTGCCAAATAATACATTTGTAAATGTTATATAGAATTCATCCCACATGAGTGCTTTCAGCATCCAGTTGACAGTTGGAATCACACTTATTCTTTTGATCCTTCTTAAACTTTTGAACTATATTAGACATTCACCATTCCTCTTGTGCTTCCTCTGTCTGAGATGAGCTATCCATAAGATTTGCCAAAGGCTTTCCTACTTCCCCTGCTACTTACTTCATAATGATGGGATATTATTCATCTAGATCTGCTGTCTTGTCATCTTTTATTACATCTAGTTGCCAGACTTTATACCATCTTGTAATCATAAAATCTCAGCGCATTTTACTCTTTTTCTCAGAAAACTCTGCTCCAGTCTCCAGTGTGTGATCTTCCTTCCTTTGTTTTTCTTTTTCAGCACAAAGGCAAAGATGCGTTTACAATCAGAGCGATAGGTATGCTTTGTTTTTATTATGAATTCCTGAATCACTTTACCCCAAACATTCATCTCAAGATCAAGGGTAATTGAAAATTGGCTAGTGACATTGCTTAAGTGAAAGGCTTTATGTATTTGTTTACATTTTAGAAAAAATGTGTCTTCAGTTGGAGTACTGCTGTTGAAAAGATGATATCTTATTGAAAAAGTCCCAGGGAACCTCAGTGCTAGAAAATCTTATCTCACAGGGAAGGGCACTGTGAAATGGTTTAGAAAGAAGATTCCATGTCAGAAGGAAAGAGGTAAAGGTGAATGATGTATGAGTGAAGATGAAGACTGAGAATCAGATTTATCATCAAGACATTCATATTATGGACCTGTCTTGCTGCAGGACTGGGACAACAAGTCCATCTTGCCTGCTGTGGGAAGGTTGACTCTTTGTATTGACTCTAAATACCAAGAAGAAATGAAGTGCTGCCAACATCAGAGCCATAACAGCATCAGAGCTTTTCCTTCCATTTGGAGGACTGCAGATACCTCCAGAGAATAGGAAATTTTTAACAGGTAGTTATCCACTTTGAAGTGGATGAAGGTCAAAATGCTGAGGATGAGCACTCTTCACATGAAGATGCAGATATTAAATCAGAAAGTTTTAGCATAGGCAAAAAAATGCCAATCTATCTGCAATTTAAAGCAGAAGTTTTCTAGTGGATCTCTAAACTTCTTCATTGACCAGGCAATCAAATATATATGTTCTTGATCCCAATACAAATGTGTGATCCTAAAACAGGATTTGCATTTGCAGGTGGGTGTCCATCATCCATGAATCACAGAGAATGGAAAAGACCTGCAAGATCATCGAGTCCAACCGTTAACCATGCCCACTAGACCATATCCTGAAGTGCCTTGTCTACCTGCTTTTTGAATACCTCCAGGGATGGTGACTCAACCACTTCCCTGGGCAGCCTATTCCAGTGTCTGACAACCCCTTCAGTAAAGAAACTTTTTTTTTCCTAATATCCAACCTAAACTTCCCTTGCCACAACTTGAGGCCACTTGCTCTTGTCCTATCTCCAGCCACCAGACAGAAGAGACCAGCCCCCCACCTCACTACAGCCCACTTTCAGGTAGTTGTAGAGAGCCATAAGGTCTTCCTTTAGCCTCCTCTTTTCCAGACTAAACAGCCCCAGTTCCCTCAGCTGCTCCTTGTAAGACGTGTGCTCCAGGCCCCTCACCCACTTGGTTGCCCTTCCATGGACATGTTCCAGCAACTCAGTGTCTTTCCTGTAGTGAGGGGCCCAAAACTGAACCCAGCACTCGAGGTGCGGCCTCACCAGTGCCGAGTACAGGGGAACAATCACCTCCCTGCTCCTGCTGGCCATGGAATTTCTGAAACAGGCCAGGATGCCATTGGCCTTCTTGGCCACCTGAGCACACTGCTTTCTCAATATTCCACCGGCTGTCAACCAGCACCCCCAGGTCTTTCTCTGCCGGGCAGCTTTCCAGCCACTCTTGCCCAAGCCTGTAGCACTGCATGGGGCTGTTGTGACCAAAGTGCAGGACCTGGCACTTGGCCTTGTTGAACTTCATACAATTTGCCTCAGCCCATCAATCCAGCCTGTCAAGATCTCTCTGCAGAGCCTTCATACCCTCAAGCAGATTGACCCTGCCTCCCAGCTCGGTGTCATCTGCAAACTTGCTGAGGGTGCACTCAGTCCCCTCGACTAGATCATCGATAAAGATATTAAACAGAACCAGCCCCAGCACGGAACCCTGGGGAGCACCACTTGTGACCGGTCACCAACTGGATTTCACTCCATTCACCACAACCCTCTGGGCTCATCCATGCAGCCAGTTTCTCACCCAGCGTAGAGTACATTTGTCCAAGACATGAGATGCCAGTCTCTCAAGGAGTATACCATGAGAGACAGTGTCTAAGGCCTAGCTGAAGTCGAGGTAGATAACATCCACAGCCTTTCCCTCATCCACTAGGCAGATCACCTGGTCATAGAAGGAGATCAGGTTGATCAAGTAGGACCTGCCCTTTGTAAACCCATGCTGACTGGGCCTGATCCCCTGTTTGTCCTGGACTTGCCATGTGAGTGCTCTCAAGATGAACTGTTCTAGAAGTGAATGACTAGAACTGAAAACTAATATTAATAATATGTATATATATATGTAAAACCTTCAGTTCCTCTTTGAACACGTGGAATTGACTTTGAAATACTAAGCTATTAGTAGTTTTCATTATATTCTAATGTAAAGGAGAAACAAAGAAAAATGATATTTAGTAGAATGTAACACCGTTAATGAAGCTTTACATTTCCAGACTCCAGTCAAGTCTTTTTTTTTTTTTAAAAACCTCTCCCTCCTCCTTCTTCTTTTGTCATTGATGAGGAAAACCTTTTTGCAAGTTACGAATATTGTATGCCTGACTGGAGAAGTTGAACCCAAGGCAAAACCTGAAATCTCTACAAAACTTATGTGTACACAACACATGCAGAAACATGCCTGAATGTGTTGGTGCAGGAAGTAAAACATTTTCACTCTTAACAGAATTTTTCAAAATATCTTTATGTGCTTTCTGGATGTTTAAATTCACTGTTTTAAATGCTGGTTTTGTTTTCACTGCAGTTCTTCTTCATCCCTTACGTCTTATTAAAAAAAAAAAGGAAGAAAATTTTCAAACTGATAAGCCACTAGCAGATATAGTTGTTAAAAACGGTGTTAAGCAATTCTGGGAAATAACAGATTACACATGAACTTTCTAATGGGCTGGCTCTGCAACTGAAGTGAGGCCAGATGTGACCTGTAATTTCCTAAGTTGCTGCTGTCCCTGGAATAATTAAATAATAGTGAACTTCCTACCTGTAAAACCACCTTTTCTAGTGTAGGTGGAAGCCAACAGAAAAAAAGAATAAGGAAACAATGCAAATGTCTCCAGGTTTTATTATTTTTTTTTTTATTGGGAAAGAGTGATTGCTGTTTTCTTTTTAGATATATGTATTTATTATATAAAGGCCCATGAAAGGTTTTTTCTCCATTTCATTGCAAGCTTTCTTGCCATATATCTTGCAAGGATGTATGACTGGATCTATGATGAACACCCAGTTTGATCCTTGTCAATCATTTACCATGTACCCTGTTTGCCATCTTCCTTCTTATTAAGTCCTCTTGATTGAACTTCTTTTGTCTCACCTTGCTCATGTGAAAGTCTCAATCTCTGTAGTTAATGTTCCTCTAAGCTGCTGACTAAGCCCCTTCCAATCAGAAGAATTAAGATATACTTGAGCTAGGAGGTAGCTTATCTGAATAAAGTCTGTTGCTACTGAAGCAACCAGTTTTCTACTGATTCCTCAGCCCATATAGCTGGAGTTTCATTCGTAGGTGAGTAGACTGAGAAAAGTCTTCAGAAACCTCTGCTGAATCTTCAGAGTCATGCTACAATACCACAAAGCCACTATATTCAAAAAGGTCTGAGGTATCTAGAACAGGAGTTGGATGTCAAATTCCAATACTGTGATTAAGCAAGCAAACACTGTCTGGCTGCCATGTAGCTTTTCTAGCTGTGTGACTCCACATTTGATGGGAAACTCCAGTAGTTATCTGACCTGTTTCACTGCAGACCAACGCGTTCCTGCAACTTGTCAGAGCAGAAAGGACTGATGAGTGTGGTCTGAGCAAATCTAATATGTCCAGGAGCTGGTCCCTAACCAGCACCACAGTGCAAGTTTTCAGGCTGCTTTCTATTTTTTTAAGGCTACCAGTCACCATAGAGACACCACTCAATTTAGTATATGAAGTAGTTCACCAAGGGAAAGGTCTACAGCTGACATCTTTTTTCTCAGCCTTGGCATTGCCCAAGTCTGCAGCACCCACCTTTTCAGACAGTGTTTTCTTCTGAGGCCAGTAATAGAGTGTGGGAAAGAGAGGGAACCTCCCCCATCTTTCTGGTGGAGTTGTGTCATTGTGCAGGAAGGAATACCAGATTTAGGAGGTCAGGAGTGGAGAGTGCAAGGGGAAGCTTGGTTGTGTACCAAAAGTTAGGAAATTAATTTCAGAGGAGGAAGTCTGGACTCAGAAAGTTCACAATGAGAAAGAAATCTAGGACCCGTCTCCTAGGTGAGGACCTTAAATACTGTACTAGAGCTGCATGCTCTCCCTGGGTCTTTCTCCTCTTGGTTCAGTAGGGAGCGGCAAATAGTTGTGGTCATGCAGGTGGAAGAGAGGAATAGCTCTGCTCTCCAAACTGGTGCTGTTATTGGTTAGAGCTAGGGTTTTCCTACTTCTTGGAGGAGTGTACCAGCTACTAGACAATTTTATTTTTTTTTAAAGAAAAGCAAAGAAAAGAAGAGCTGGGGAGAGTCTTTCTTTTCTCCATACATTTTTAAGTGCTACCTGCACTTTAAAAGAGGGAAAAGGAAAGCTATCTTAATTTCTTTCAAAGAATAGCTGTTGTTTTAAAAGGCAGATTCTGGCCTTTTGGTTGGACAGATGAGGGCAGGCAGGCTCTGGAAAGACATGGCTGTTCAGGCTGCACATTCTTTTCTTGGTATTTATTAGTTCTACTTTCTTTGCATGACTTTTTTTTAAATCAGTCTAGAGTGTATATGGTACTTAGGAAGCACAGGAAAACCATTTGCATTTTTGTGTTCTGTGTTTGGCTTTTCCTATTGACAGCTATAGGCCAAGAATGCACCATCAGGAATGCTAGGCTCATGGGTGCAAACCTGCAGTTAAGAGCCTAGGTAACTTACTGTGGGTTCACAGCTTCACCTGGGCCAGGGATCTGCTCCTGTGGCCGAAATCCTGTGCTCTCAAGTCCTTATTGAATTTACTTTCAAGTATTTTTTCAAAAGGCACAAAGTGAGTCTGAAATGGAGGAGGGGTCTGAACCCCTACTTTTCATTGTGGGCTGTACACCTAGTGAATTTAATAGCACCATCATTTTTTTCCTGAAATAATTTCCATTGTGTTCTTCAAGTAAGGCATTTTGTTGCATGGCTCTATTCATCAATGAGAACCAAGGGATTTTTATGAAACAAAATGCTTTTTGCTGGCCATAATTATACAGGGAACCTAGAAATAAGACTAGAATATGTCCATTATTTGCCACTGTTCTCATTTAACAATGTCATTTAGAAGCTGACTACAACAAAAACCCCACTAAAGATCCTTGATTTTTCTTGAAGAAGTTGTGCCAGTTTGTCCCTTTTGTCACACTACATTTTCCTCTAGGAATTTTATAAGCACTGGTTTTAATTTCCTTTTTACCCTTTTATCCCATACAAAAGCAATTTTTATGGCCAGAAACTTAAAGAATATCACAAGGACTTTTCTAAAGATGTTGAACAACTGTTGTGATTTAACCCCAGCCAGCAGTTAAGTACCACGCAGCCGCTCACTCCCCCCACCCAGTGGGATGGAGGAGAGAATCAGAAGGAAAAAGGTAAAACATGGGTTGAGATAAGAACAGTTTAATAGAAGAGAAAGGAAGAAACTAATTATGATAATAATAACAATATGATACTAACACTAAATAATAATAATAATAATTATAATAATAATAATAATAATAATAATAGTACTGGAATATACAAAACAAGTGATGTACAATGCAATTGCTCACCACTCGCCGACTGATGCCCGGTTAGTTCCCAAACAGCGATCCCTCTCCCCAGGCCAACTCCCCCCAGTTTATATGCTGGGCATGACGTCCCATGGTATGGAATACCACTTTGGGTCAGCTGTCGTGGCTGTGTTCCCTCCCAAATTCTTGTGCCCCTCCAGCCTTCTTGCTAGCTGGGCATGAGAAGCTGAAAAATCCTTGACTTAGTATAAACATTACTGAGCAACAACTGAAAACATCAGTGTGTTATCAACATTATTGTCATACTAAATAGAAAACATAACACTATACCAGCTACTAGCAGAAAATTAACTCTATCCCAGCTGAAACCAGGACAACAATACTTATTTGCCCTGTAATGTAGCAGCTGGATTTTATGAAACTATACATTTCTGTCATATAACCAATTGCTTTGCTGTAAATACATTCAGTAGTATAGACCTTTCAGTTGTCAAAGTATTTCCAAAGGCTTTTAGTACAATTAGATTGATTCTGTATCTTGCGTATGTAATCAAAATTTTAATGGCACTATTATTAGAAGAAGGTTCTTCAGGGTTGATAACTTGGAGGTGATTTCAAAATAGAACCTGTTTGTCATTACTATATCATTGTATGTTTATGTGAAGTACAAACTGCAAGACAAGACTTGAAGTTTGCTCATAACATGCTTATTTTAGTACTGGAGAAGAGGAGATTCACCTTACTCTCTGCAGGTGACATTTCTAATGGTTCTGCTATTGATTCTGGTTTGACATAACCTTTTCTTTTCATTGCCAGTATAATACTGGTTTTGTGCCAGTCTGTGCTTGGTCACTGCACACAGTTGCTCAAAAGAGAAAGGACAAAGCAGGTGAAGTTCTGTGGGATTACGCTGACATGGGGAGATGCAACAGGAGGACAAAAGATTGTGACAAGGTTCAGCTCAGCCCTGATAACCATTCAGCACGTTGTGGGAACTGCGGGTTGCATGCCATGGCTGGTACTGTGATGGGTGGTCTCACTAGACAGAGATGCACTGTGGCCTCCCTTCTTTTCATGATGCCACAATGCATCATGAGATGTTTGATCTTTTGATGCTTATTCTATGATTCTATGATTCTTCAGCTGTTCATGGCAAGCAAAGCAAGGGTCTGTATTTTCTTATGGCTAGCAAAGAAAGATTAGAGGTTTTTTGTCAGGGTCTCTCAGAGAAATGATAAAGGAAGGAAGAGGGCAGCTTTAAGTACAGGCAGAGGAGGCTGGGAGAAGGTGGCTGTAAGCAGATGTATGGTGGAATTCAGGGACCTAAAATGTGGATGCTGTCCCAAAGAGGGCAGTTCTTAGAAAGAGAGCAGTTCAGATGAGAGAATCTGTCTTACAGTTACCTCAGTTCCCTGAGCGACAAGTGTTGGTGTCTGTGCAAGTGTCTGAAGAAATATCACACGTTCCCCTCTGTTCTAGAGGAAGATCCTAGACATGTGCTTTTGCCAGTTTTGGAAACAGGACACTGGGCTGGATGGACCTTTGGTCTGATAGCAGAGACTGTGCTGTTCATTGTGCAATCTTTCCTGTATTTCTGCATGAATATCACCTCTTTTACCTCCCTAAAGCCTCGTTCTCCTCTCCTGGTCTCCTCTCCCATTCTTGTCCCCAAAAGCTCACTTAGCTCTGACAGTCCCCCCTGAAGTTCCCTACTGATCTCTTGCCTTCTCACCTCACCTCTCCTCCTGCCTGGTACCCTCTCTGCTGTCATTGCATAACTCCGTTCTCCATATTCTTCTGTAGAGGCTAGGGATACACACAATATTACTACTAAATTCCCTTTTCTTACAGTGAGTGGACCTTATTGGAGCCTCAAATCCCTTTGCATGATCCTGTACTCAATGAAATAAATGATAACAGGAATTGTAGGATTAAGTTTATGGACACCTGTCTCTATTTACTGTAGTGGTTTTGGCACTAATGTGAAGTTTATGCCTTTCCACCAAGTTCCATTTTCAAGCAAGGAACGCACTTTAATTCAGATTAATTGAGAATAAGTGCCTTTGTCTGACTCGCTGCTATATTTGGGAATTCTCAAGCCTCCCAGTGTAAAAAATTGTCAACCTACTTTTCCCTGAACTCTGTTCTGCAGCCCAAAGCAGAACAAAGGGAAACCAAGACAAACATCCCCCAGAAAGATGATTTCCCCTAGCTGGTTTCCTGCATGGCGATTTGCTCTGTCACTGTGAGTCCTGATCAGCAGAAATCTTTGTCCTGGATAGAAGTTACTGTGAAGCTAATTTAGGGCACAGCAAAGGCCTCATTTAAGCAAAACAAAAAACAAGCACAGCACAGTAATCCAAGTAGCCTTTTTGTTTTGTGACAGAGAAATGTAAAAATATTTTACTGTACCTGTCTAGGAGTTTCTGGTAAAACATCTCTTTCCCTGAAAAATGGAAACCACCTTTCCCAAAATCCATGTTAGCCTGGTGTTAGTGCAATCATCTTTATGAGATGGTTCTGAGCTGGGTCAAATACAGTAGCAATATGAACTCTGCTTTCCAATAACAGCATCCAGGCAAACAGATTACTAGTTATTTTGGATTATGGATCTTTTTGTATTTGTTTTTTGGTTTTAGGAGTTGTTTTTTTTCTGGTCTGAAGACTTTCATTTTGTCCTAAAGCAATAAAAAGAAAATCTTGAAACATTTCTCTGAGTGGGAAAATGACCTAATATAGTCGCAACTAGCCCATAGCCCTGTGAAATAAAAAAATTGAGTTTCTGGGGTCTATTTAGCCCTAATGATTGAATAGTATAGAGACAGACCTTTACATATGTCTCTGTGATACTATACAAAGGCTTAGATTCACATTTCCTTATCAGTTCATCTTTCTAGTTGACAACATTTATGAATTCACTACTAGACTGCAGAATTGTACAGTATAAGTCGACTACTGTAATGTATGAAATATTCTGTCATTACTAGTGATCAAATATAATGTGTATATAAACTACAGATTTTCTTTGATTTGTACTTTGTTAATTTATCTGTAAGTGTTGAAAATTAAAGCTTGTTATAGGTTTAAAATTTATGGAGAGCATTGCCCTACACCCACTAATCCCACCAGGATTTAGTTTATAGGTACTTCATTTTTGAAGCCTAAGCAGTGAGAAATTGAAAGCAGCATGGCATTCAACAAGACTGTTGCTTTGTTCAAAGCTTACACATGGTATTAAATACAAGTCTGAAGGGATGCTAACTGCTGTGAACAATACAGTAGATGAATTAATTCAGTATTTCAAATTGATATGTTGGTTACATGTAAAAAATTTTGCAGCTCTGATGGCTGAAGTCTATTTGTCTATAGAGAAAGTGCAACACACCATAAAATCTCAGCATGTTCTTGATAATTTTGTATGACTGTCTATCTGGATAGGTATTATCTTGTTAGTTTTTCAGGACCTTTGGCTTCTGCCAAAGATGGTGATTGCATTGTTAGCCCTCTGAGTAGGATGATGTATACTTATGTTGTGAGTGCACTGACCCCCTGAAGTCAAAGTGAGAACACCCATCTGTCATGCATAGTGGTCTGCCCATGGAATATTGTCATAGAGTCAAGGCTTAGAAAGGTTTAATGTATCCCCTGTGTGAATGAACATGATCTATCGGAAGTTGGCATTTCCCATGGCAGGGGTTCAGCCTCTAGCTCAGGTTCTGCAGTGAAGAAGTTATCACTAAAATAACTGTGGTGACTCATGTCATTGTGACTATCCTCCTGATAACACCGTTTGTTACTAAACTTCAGCTGAAGACCAAAGCCAGGGCAAAACTAAATAAACATAGGAAAGAAAAGCAAAGTAAATGACCAGCTTCTTGAGAACCTGCAGACCATTACAGGAAGATACAAGCAGCTGACAGGCTGGCAGATGACAGGGTGGCTAGAGAGAAAGCCATGACAAGGCACTGCCATTTAGGCTATGGCCATGTCTGCAGGCACTTATGGTTTCATAGTTTCTTCCTTTAGCACAGCAAACTGCCTGAATCGCCATGTCTCATACTTGAGGTCGGAATGCTGCATATTGTGATGTGATGTCATTTAGTGCTCTATTATGTGACCCTCTGGTCACTTATTGCACAGCTATATGAAACTAGGATATTCCTGTATAGGCCCTATAAGGACTGTGCAGCTTTCATGCTGAGTCAGCATTTAGACCAGTGACTCTATCCTGGTTTTACAGTGGTTTAACCAGGCCTTTTAACCCACTAGTTTGTTGTTGCATTTACTGCAGAGACTAACACTGCCAAAGGATGACTGTATTCAAAATGGTCATCTATGGGTTAAGACTTCATAGTCTGGTGAAAAAACAAGTCTGAATAGTAAAAAATGGAACTTTAATTGTTACTATTTGTCCCTGTTTTCAAGTGTGTATTTTTTAAAGCAAATAACTGATTTGGCTTTGTCATTCTGAAGACAATGTTTCTCAGAAGTATAAAAATGCTGTAAAATGTTAGCAATGTGTCAGCTCAGCTATGGAGATCTTTATCCATACATGTACATGTAGCACATACTGACCTTAAAAGAATAAAACTCCACAATCATCCATAAATAAATTGATCTGACAGCAAGTTCACATAGTGCTGCAGGTAACATCTTGGAGCAGGTTTGCCTGTAGTGAAATTTGAAGGTTTGGAAGAACGCAGTGTGAAAACAACACCTACAGTTTCATTGGGTTGGAAATGTCAGCATATCACAGATAAGACAAGCATTCAGTACTTTCTGTGTTGGGCCATAGAGGAGAGTTAAAGATGGAATAGCACACAGGGGCTGAAGTGTGGTATGAATCTTTCTTCACATTCCTAGAGAAAGGTCATTCAGTTACAAACACATTATTATCCTTTTGGGCAATTATTTTTTGTTGAAACTTAAATCTATATTTACATTAAATAAAATACAGACTTTTGACTTTGGCTCCCTTTAGGGCAAGATAGTATACAGTAAACAATTGCTAGTCCTATATCACAGACCTAATTCTATATTAAAGATTGGTTGAATTTATAAACAAAATTTGTGTGTCAGGATAAGCATCTCTCATTGTATGTCTGTGGGACAGAAACTTATTCTTGTGACAAAAAGTGCTGCATTGGCACTTAGAAAATGTATGCTTCAGTCCTGATCCTGCCTCAGGCTTCCTGTATTATCTTTGACAACTTAGTCTCTGTTTTTAACTGTAAAACTGGGATGAGACCATTTCCTCCAAAACATTCTTCAGTTTATAAACTCTTTCAGTGAGGGACACTTGCATGTGTGTGTCCTGCATCAACCTCAGTAGGTTCTTGTGTAAATGAAGGTCCTAAGACATGTTGTAACAAAGATAAACACTGTAGAAGTGCAGAAGGTGCCATTTGGTACAGACCTGCATCAGAAAATGCTGTTTTGAGAAAGCTAACAATTTTTTTGGAGCTCAGTTAAGATGTTAATGATGTTTCTACATGGGATTTTTTCCATTTGGAGAACAAGTTTTTCAAAAAAAGGTTGTCATAAGACATTTAACATACACATATTTTCAAGAAGAAATGTTTTACATTTTGGGGAGAAATTTTGAATGAATGTTTTTTCTTCCAAATCAAGGAACAAAAATACTAAAATGTCACAATATCAGTAAACTGGAGAAAACTAGCACTAAAAATACTCTTCCAAATGCTATTGAAATTAATGGCTCTTGTTTAGCACTGTTAATACTTATGCCATTTATTAGGAAATTCAAGAAATTTTATGACTTACGGATATTTTGAATCAAGAGACAGAGAGAGCAGAAAATATTATGGACTTAAAAGCAACCCATATAAGTATGTCCAGCCTTCTGGAAATAAAAAAAAAGCCTTCTAACAGTCTGAGTTTTAATTTGTAGTGAAAAAACTCTCAAAATCTTTAGCTGATGTATTTGTGAAAAATTTTCTCACTGAAACGTTTGATTTAACTGAAAATTCAGCTAAGATTTCTGTTGTTCTGCAAAATATTAATTCTAGAATGTTTTCAATATTTTGACTTCATTATCTTTTGTTTGCTTTTACTCTAATGTTGAAGCTTTTTCATTAATTTTCAGGTTTTTTCAGTGTGCATGCTTTGTAGTAGTCACTTGAATATTTAGAAGTATTTACAAAAATAAAACAAGTCTGAATTGGGATTCTTATTGCAGAATCATCTTTATAATGCAGAGTTTTACCTGCTCTAACAATGTATTTTCATTCTGATTTATGAACATTGTATGCACAGTAGTTTCTGTTGAAGTCATATGAAGGGAAATTAAGTTTGCAAGGATATCTGCTGTGGTAAAACGTTAGTGAATCACAGGTAATCCAAAAATAATAGTATGTCCTTTTTCCTTTTTATTACTTTCTGCAACCTCATCTTTAGGATGATTCTTTTATCTGTAGTAATACCTATTTGGTTTGCCTAGTTCTACATGAACAGTTTTGAGAGACTCAGCTTTAGAACTGGCACTGAAATTTTATTTGCTTTGCTTTTGGAATTTAAAATTTTAAAATGCTGGGATTGAAAAGACACCAATGTCATGCATATCATTCCTTCTTCTAACAATGAAGCAATGATGAGAAAGAAATAATTTAAGTGAGTGCTCCTTCTGAACCTTAACAGCTCTAAATCTGGCAAATTCAAAGAAAGGAGAAGAATGTGTTATTTAACACAGTGTTCGGACTGGAGAATATTTTTCCAAAGGACAATATTTTTCAAAAGATTTTTCCTTTGGGGTAGATAATCACTGGCAATGAGTGAGGAACTGGCAAAAGTCATAGTCCTGAGCGATATTTCAGAGTGTTTTGGAAATGTTATGAGCTGTTGAAAGCTTTTGCCAAGAAAAAAGGGAAGGACAGGGAACTATGACAAGAAAGGTTGCTGAAAAACAACAGACAAATCATTAAACCTCATGTTAGGTCCTGCCCAGGCAAACAGAAAAGCATTTGGCACTTTTGGGGTTTTATTTTGGTTGGTTGGTCAGTTGGCATTTTTTTGGGGGGGGGGTAGGGGGGCGGTGGTTGTCTGCTTGTTTTTAAGATCAAGGCTTGGATTCAAAAAAAAAGAACCTGTTAAAACTTTCACTTGTTTTTCTATAAAATGCATCCTTTTCTTCCTCTTCCCACAAATGTCTTTTAGTTATAAGGTCTCAAGTATATAGGGTCTTAATTTACCTTCAGTGGTTAGAATGGGAATAATGGGCTTTTCTTTGCTAATTTGAGGGAAACAGCTTTAGGGGATTTTACTTGTTTGCCTTTGTTTCTGAGGAACTAAAGGAAAGTCAAGGATGACTCACATTTAAATCTGAAAGTGGCTGTAATCGTAACAGTGATTTCCTATAGAAGAAAACCCTGTAGCTTAAATACAGTTCCTGTGACAGGTATGTCACCTACAATTATCTGTCTTCCTTTTCTGAAATAATGACAATAAGAACATTCCTTAAAAGACTTATCAGTAAGGGGCTAAATTTATAGATGTTCAGTGGAAATTCAAGAGAAGCTCCAATATTTCAGACTTCTTACGAAGGAAAATATTTAAGTCAAATATGTAAGTGGCCATTGTGTTCCTGTATCATGAAAGCCAAAGTCTTTGCATAGTGAGATGGCTAATTTATAATTCTGAAGTGAAATTTCCCATTAACAAGCTAGATGAAAATGATGCCTGAATGAATAGAATTCCTTTTTATCTGTTATTATGCTGGTACAAATGTATTAACAGTGAAACGTGCCTTCTATATTCAACTCTGCTGTGAAAATAGCTTCTAAAGCAGCAAACATTTATATCAGTACTTACCTGGTGCACAAGGAAGTAGTCTCCTTGGATACAATGGGATTACTCATGTGAATGATAGTAAATGATATAGGAGAGGTTGCACTGACCTGGACAAAGTGGGGAATTGGCAGAGAGCAATATCTTCTCATACATCTAAATTCAACGGAGCGGAAGAACAGCACCAAGGATTTCCCAGCATTCATAGAAAATCATAAATGTGAAGAGTTAAATTAAATTCCACTGAGTCAACAGCAACTTCTTTATTTATTTCAGTGAAGCCAGAGCTTTGCCACAGGACTTTTCTGATACATTTTAACATAAAGTCTGAAACCAATCCATTGTCTGGATTGTTCTTGTTCTTTTTGGAGGTGCTTATGCATCTCTCCAATGAAGCACAAAGGTTGTTAATAAAAGTGTCCTATTATTTGGCTGCTCTTGTAGAAGTATATTTTCTTCTTGTATACTTCTCATAGAGGTATTTTTCTTCTATGTAGTGATATGTACTTTACACACCTGCCATCTTTTCCTCTTGCCTCTTACAATACTGTATGTTACACTGCACTTTCTTTCACAGGATGGATTTCCTGCAACAGTTTCCTTTTTAACTGTGAAACCTGTACAAGCAAATATGAAAAAACAAGAGAAGGCAAAAAAAAAAGACATGACTTGATGAGAAACAAACCAATAAGGATTATTGCAATCATATTGAGGAAGAGGTATTTCTGCCTTTGTTTTTCCTCTAGCTGTCAGTAGGTGAGCCCTGAAGGGCTCACTCTCTGTGGCTTGTCAGAGAAAACACAATTGCACTTTTTGTAGCTGATCAGAGACAAAAACAGCACGTGAAATGCAGTTTTAGTGGGAGGTCTCTAAGCATACTTTAGATGTTATTTTTCAGAAATCTTCTGATGCTTGCAAAACCTCAGTCCAGCCAACTGCAAGTACATCGGGCTTCTTCCAGAGCATCCTTTATATTGCTCTACCCTTTTCTCTCCTTCCCCACACTGACTTGCACACCCTCCCTCCCTACTTGATTGTAATCTCACCACCAGTTTCAAAACACATGATTTCTTCCACCACCTTGCGAGGAAGTGAGCTGCAGGATAACAGTGTTCTGTGAAAGAAGGGGAATGTGGAAGCTAAGCTATTTGCTGCATTTTCTCACTGACTAATAATAGAGTTTTCAGTCTTTGCCTTGCCAAATGTCACAAGATCAAGAATCTGGAGAAAACAGAATTGAGGAGAAGGAGGCTTAAAAATATCACTTAAAAAAACAGGTGATGGTTTCCTTTTATTTCTCTTCCTGCTAGGCCCTGCCTCAACTTGCATATCTAGGGATCAGATTTACAAGCATTTTGGACATAAAGACCTAGAAAAAGGGAATTTATTTTCTTTTCTATTTGATGCAAATTAAGATTTCTGGAGAATTTTCTGAGATTCTGAGGGCTTTATGAAAAACGTAGAATATCGTGCTACTTGGGACAAAATTCTAAGAGTGCTGGGAATAATGATATTGCAGCCTAATTCCATTAATTTAAGGTGGGGTTTGTTGTTGTTTTTCTTCCTGTACAATATCATAATTGGAAATTATTTTTCTGAGTCATCCTTTTCTCCCGGTCAGTGGCAGAGTATAATACACTTCTGTGGCAGATAATGTAGTGAATATCTTCACATTCACCCTTGCAAGAGGTTTTAGTTTTTCCTATTTTCTTACAATGTTTTCTCTTTAAAGACAGCTTGTGTACAAATAGGTTTCCAACAGATTGGCACCGTTTTCCCTGATGGAGGAGGGATGTGAGCTCTGGGGTTGGGGAGGGAAGGAAGTCAGGGCCCCCTTTGGGGCTCTGCTCTGTGAAGGGAGGCAAGTTGCTGAGCAAAGGAGCACATTCTCCGTCACGCACAAGGCATACATCACAAGCCATAATCCCACATATCTGCATGTGGCATTAGTAAAACAGGACGTGACCAAGCATGTAAGTCCCAGCCCACTCATTGAACTGAATATATAAACTGTTACCTTATAGGTTACTCAATATGGGGTAGAAGCCAAGTCCTCCTGGTGGTGATGTCAGTGGGCTGACTCAAATGCCAGTACACTACCTTGCAGCAGTAGAATAAATACTTTTTATACTTCACTGCTTAAAATTGGTCAGTAATCTAGAAATTTTGGCCTGATGCTGCAAAGGTTTGTGCTTGTGAGTAACCGTAGTGCCATGAGCAGTACTGTTATAAGCGATGCAGCTCTTTGCTGTCAACAAGTTTCCTTAGAATTGCAGGCTTAGGGGCTTAGTAATTTTGTAAAATCACATGATTCATGGTTTTCAATGTTTATTTGTAACATTTCTATTCCATCTGAGTGTGGAAACTGTTAATTTATCCCTTTGCTCTGTCTCTCAGTTCTTGAGAAACCATGTCCACAGCTCTTCACAACTGTAATGCATGCTTAATGCTGCTGAGGGGACCTCTGGCTCTGAATAATTGTAATTTCCATGTTGTTGTCACTTTCCTGTCCCTGGGACTGAGAGACTTTCAGTGTTTTGACACCTTTCCTGTGCTTTCTTCAGCTTGAAATTTCCTTGTCTTTCTCTTGCATGGTGCATTTTAATTCCAGGGTGTGTAACTGCTAATGCATTATTGCAGTCAGCATTGAAGCTCTGAGAAAACAAACTGGGTAGATCTGGGAAAGATCTTGGAAAACAGAACCTATTTATTTTCTGTATGTGTTCTGGCCCTCCCATCTTAAAAAGATGCAGAGGAAGGCAAGAAAATGATTAAAGTATGAAAATCTTCCCTGCAACTAGAACTTTTTAATTTTGAAAAAAGACAGTGTATTTGATAAAGGTTTGTAACACACAGGAACAGCATAAAGAAGTGGTTGCTCTGTGCCAGTCATGAACAAGGAGACTTAGTGAAATAATAAAAGCAGCACTTTAAATGTATGAATGCACTTCTTTCCCTTTATATGTAATTTAAATGATGACTCTCAATTTGTGAGGAGGTCAAAATTATAAATTGGTTCAAAAAGGTATTAGGCAAATTCATGAATAATAGCTGTATGAAATACAATGGCCCAGAGGTAACCTCCAGCTTGAGTCTCTAAACTACTGATTGCTGTCATCTGTCAAGGGAAGGGTCATACTATATGTACCTTATTCTTCCATAAGCATCAGCTACTGTCCACTGTTAGAAAAAGGGACTGATCTGAAACAATGAAAGTATGACCATTGCTTTTGTTTAAGATTGAAGACTGATATCCAAGAATTTTTAAATAGTATAGAAGAATGCAACTACAGATGCATTAATATCAAGAAGAATTATTTACAATGAAGCATAAGTAGGAAAAATAGATTAGACTGAACACTCAGGTGAAATTCTGAACAAAAAAATGTATTTAGATTAGGAACACTTTCTTCCTAGAGCTACTAGAAACAAAAATGTTTACACTTGAAAGTTTACACTCTTTGAGAGGGAATCCTTAACTGACATCCAGATGGCATAAGTAAAAGCCACAGGAGATGAGTTTACTTCAGTGGATGCTGGCTCTACCACAACACACACAGCTGGTCTGTAGTTAGGCTGTGTATTGCACCATAATAGCATACTTCAGAAAGTATAGGTCAATTATGCTCTGAATTGTGCCTAAAATGACTTCATAGAATTGATGACAGATTTCTTTACGCCAGACAAATCTGTTCCTGGTAATAGTGTAAACTTGACTAAGTTAGCCTCGGGGATTTTTCCTTGTTTTACTCAGAACAGATCTGTGCCCAATAGCTCAAATTGGAAAGCCATCTCCAGGAAAAGTTTGTTTGTTTTAGAGCTTTTGGGATGGTAAATAAATAATATTTACTTCAAAGGCCTCTCAGAAGTCTTAAAAAGTTATGTAAAGCTTTTAATGACTAGCAGAATTTCCGTAAAGAGGAGTGTTATTTAGCAGAAAAGTTGTGTCTTAAAACCTTGTCTGTCTTGGGCACTGCCATTACCTCTGTTTCTCCCTGGCGAGCAGAATCACTGGGAAGCTATGGGGCAAATAGATCAGGCAGAAGAGACCATGAGGTGAGGGGTCAGAAGCAGAGAGACAGAGATTGCTCAGACTTGTAAGAGGCAGCTAGATTCATCCTCATTTTGTCTCACATGGCAAATACAGATATTTATACAACCACAAGATCATTCCCCAAGTTATGTCAATGCAGTTGAGAAACTAAAAAACACCTTACACACTTTTTGTCCATTAATGAGACTGAAATACCTGCAGGTTGACTGAGGCTCTAACCATGTGTTCAGGAGTGGAATTTTCTTCTTTCTCCACACAGTCTGTTTTCAACAACATGGATATTTATGGGCATGTGAATGATTCTATAAGCAGTGATTCAGAGGTTAAATTGGATCATATTTGAATTATGTTATGAATTTCTTATCTATTTGCTCAATTCCTCTTTCTAGTGATTTTTTTTTTAAATGTGCAAAGGAGGTAATGTATAATTTCTATTGTCTTCTAATATTTGGGTCATCTCTACAGAGCACATTTTCAGCTCTTTCCATCACTATTACATCAAGTATAAGATGATATTATTTTTATAAAAATGTAGTCTTTTGATAGAAGATGGCTTGAATTTTTAATGCTACTTGCAATTCTTAAAGACTGGGCAGACTGAAAGTCTAACTCATTACACCAAATGGCATCTGGAAGTTCCAAAGAAAACAAGAACCCTAACACTAACAAGTATGACATAAAGGTAATGTCACAATTGCTTGGTTAATAGGTCACACTTTCTAACCAATGATGTATGTTGTGATTAATAAAATACCCTTGCATAAACTAAACATTACAGAGATTTAAGACTGAAGTTTAAGAATGATGAACGTTTAAACAGAAAATATCCCAGAACACTATGATGCATAATGGATGCAAATTAATTTAACTGTGGAGGATTTCAAATATAAAAAGGGATAGTTCCAAAAAGAAATGTATCCAGAAAACAGCTCCTGCCAGCACTTGTGGGATTTACAAACATTTTGAAAGGTCACTTAATTTTTACTTCATGCAACTTCAGTCTAAGTCTGTGAAGCTGCAGATAGCTTTGCCTTAAACTTGCATTGTATAACTAAGAGATTATTATTATAGTTATTAAAATTACTGGGGAAGAAACTTCCCAAATGCTAGCTAAGACTGAGGCATATCTTAGGAAACTATGCAAGTCTGTATGTGCATATGTGCCTTTTCTTTTTGCTTATTCTCTACATGCCAGCATGAGATATGCCTTCTTTATGCTGGCTGCCATTCAGACCACAGAATTAAAACAGCAGCTAGAAATCCTATACAAGTTGGAGAAATGTCATAACCTTTGTTGCTTTCTTCCAGCCATGCATCCTCTGCTATTCAGTTGCTAGAGAGTGAGAAGTCAAACAGTAAAGTCTGCACTACCAGAAAAAGTATAAATTGGAGTATAGCTTGTTAGCCTGGAAAAGGGGCTGTGTAACCTGTTAGTGAAGTGACATGAACCACTGACTGAATGGACCACATGGAAACCAAAAATCTATGTTCCTTACTAGGCAGTCAGTTCTGATTTCTTACAAAGCCTGCAACAAACAGAAGACCAGTAGCTACTTCTTGTTGAAGTCTGATTAAGAGATGTGACCATGAGAGATTAAAAAATACCCTGAAAAAAAAGATGCAGGAGACCTGGTTTCCCACCTCATTGTCTGGCTCATTCTGGCTTGGTTGCCTAACTCTGAGTTTCCATCTTCAGGATAGTGCTGAGTTAGAAGTGTGTGTGTGGGGGGGGTGCATTCCTCTTTCCTTAGACCTTTTTACTCTTTATAATCTTTAAATTGTTATAAGCTTTAAATATTGTTTGAAACTTTGATTTCCCACATTTTAGTAATCTGTGAAGCCTTTCTTGGTTTTGAACAGAATTAAAATCCAGAAAACTCCAGCCTAATCTGATCACCTAGAACAAAATAACATTTTCTGTCAACATGGGGAGAACAGTGGGTGTTGTTTGCCTGGACTTCAGCAAAACACTTGACATTGTTTCCCACAACCTTCTCCTGGACAAACTGGTATGATACAGCTTGGATGAGTGCTCTGCAAGATGGGTAGGAAATTGGCTCACAGGCTGTACCGAAAGGGTGGTAATCAATAGTTTTTACTCAGGCTGGCAGCCAGTCACAAATGGGATCCCCCAGGGACCAATACTGGGCTCCATGGTGTTCAACATCCTCATAAATTATCTGGATGATGGGATTGAAAGCACCCTCACCGAGTTCACTGATGACACAAAATGGTTGGTGAGGTGAACACATCAGAAAGGAGAGCTGTCTTACAGAGAGATCTGGACAGTCTGGAAGAGTGGGCTAGCAGGAACAGTATGAAGTTTAACAGACAAGTGCAAAGTCCTGCACCTGGTACGACATACCAAAGAGCCCAGTACAGGCTAGGACCTGTGTGGCTGGGGATCAGCCTTGCTGAAAGGGATCTGGGGGTCCTAGTGGACAACAAATTGAACAGGAGTCAGCAGTGCACCGCTGCAGCAAGGAAGGCAAACTGGATCCTGAGCTGCATCCACAGGGAAATTACTATCAGAGATAGAGATCATCCCACTCTACTCGGTACTTGTCAGGCTGCACTTGGAGAGCTGCGTCCCCACAATTCAAGAAAGATGCAGACAGATGAGAGAGGGTTCCAAAAGAAGGCCACAAAGATGATCAAAGGGCTGGAGAACAAGTGCTTTAGCAAAAGATGTTATTTTAAAGATGCTTGACTAATCTTTAACTATATAATCAAACACTAAAATGCTTCATTTCTTGGTGAATTGAAGTTGAAAAAACCTGTTTTGAGGTATGAGTGCTACCTTTTCAGCTACTTTTTTCCCCCAATTTCTGTCCCATTTCCAATTAATGAGTTTTAAATATGTCAGTTGCCAACAGCAACAATAAAATATCTCCCAGCATATGGGGCTGATAATCATGATTTTCCTAAACTTATCACATTATGGGATTCCGTGCCACTGTATCTATCCAGCAGTACACAGTGTTCATCTGAGCAACTCAGCTGACATAATGAAATATAATTATTCTTTTCCATTGTTCATTTTAAAAGTAATTGTATTTTTAAATTACTGTGCAATTTAATAAAGTCATGGAATATAATTGCCTTCTTTCAACTTGTATATGTTATAGAATATTATAATTTTCTAAACTTCCATGCATTCTTCTGACTTTAACTTTAAACTTACGATTATCATGGTTTGAATTAATATCTAGTTATTGTTCATTCTGAGTCATCTTGCTAATTTATTTCCTGTTCTGGGCATAACCTGTAGACTTTAAATTTGACATTATTTCTGAAGTAGCCCTGCCTGAAGTCATGTGGACCTCAATGCTATCAGTTTCCTAAATCTTAGAATCATAGAATCGTTTAGGTTGGAAAAGACCTTTAAGATCATCAAGTCCAACTGTCAACCATGCCTACTAAACCATGTTGTGAAGTGCCTTGTCTATGTGCTTTTTTTAATACCTCCAGGGATGGTGACTCAACCACTTCCCTGGGCAGCCTGTTCCAGTGTCTGACAACCCTCTCAGTAAAGAAATTTTTCCTATTACCCAATCTAAACCTCCTCTGCCACAACTTGAGGCCATTTCTTCTTGTCCTATCTCCAGCCACCAGACAGAAGAGACCAGCCCCCACCTCACTACAACCTCCTTTCAGGTAGTTGTAGAGAGCCATAAGGCCCCCCCTCAGCCTCATCTTCTCCAGGCTAAACAGCCCCAGTTCCCTCAGCCGCTCCTCATAACACTTGTGCTCCAGGCCCCTCACCCACTTGGTTGCCCTTCTCTGGACACGCTCCAGCACCTCAATGTCCTTCCTGTAGTGAGGAGCCCAAAACTGAACACAGGACTCGAGGTGGGGCCTCACCAGTGCCCAGTACAGGGGAATAATCACCTCCCTGCTCCTGCCGGCCACAGAATTTCTGATACAGGCCAGGATGCTATTGGTCTTCTTGGCCACCTGGGCACACTGCTGGCTCATATTCAGCCAGCTGTCAACCAGCACTCCCAGGTGTTTAATCTTCACAGATTAAACATAGATGCTTACTTGATCATGACTAACAGTGTTCCCCAAAAGACAACACAGAGCTGCACCACAAATGGAGAAAATTGAAGAAACTGAGAGAAGAGTCACAAGCATTTCCTGGCTCAGAATATTTCTACAGATGAGAAAAAGATTACTTAAGCTTCTGGGCTGGCCTGTCTCTGGTGGTTTTATCTGTGGAGTTTAAACTGAGTGTCAGTTCCTGTCAATGTTTGCCTGTGGCTGTAGAGATGGTGAAGTCTGTTCAGGTGCAGATTTACCAAAATACCCATGCAGAAAAGCAAGGTCAAGCCTTGGACTCTCAAACCTCTTTTACTTTACACAGTGAAGCAGAATCAGCAACAGACTTGCTTTATCAGCTACTGAGTTATTGTTCTTAATGCATTTTTCTTCAAGTGGACAAAAAAACCCATAAATCCATAGCTATTCCTGCTTCAGAGTCTTTGCAACAGAGGAATCGAACTTGCTGCTAAGGAACTGAACTTGCAAATTTCACATTCAATAAACATAAAGATTTATGCCTTGAAACTCAGCTAGTCAAGAACCAACATCCAGAAAGGGGAATTTTTGAAAGAACAAGTGTTTTGTTTTGTTTCCAAGATGATCTTAAGAATATAATCTTGGAGATATTTCCCATAGATTGAAGTGGAGCCAGAGTCTTCTCTTCACAGCCCCATGTCCTGGCAGTAGCACTAAATCCTTGAATACTCCAGATTTCCTGAATGGTTCTGTCCTCTAGCAAAATTAGCCTCTGTGTAATCTGTAAAGAAGCAACTGGTCCCCTTTCATCATGACTATGATGTTTCTGCACCAGCTCAAGCAATGTCCATCTGGCATGTCTTTTAAGACCCTCATCGCTGTAGTACATAAGTCCTTCATGAAGATCAATTAATTCATCTTCATAATACTCCAGGTGTTTTATCAGCTCTACTTTACCCAGGCCCTAGGAGAATAATAAAGATCAGACAAAAATGATTTATGTATTGAACCACATTTTTAGAGGTCTGTGCTAATGATTTAACCAAGTTATCTGGCCTATCTCCCTGTATTCTCTCAATTTCTGATACATTAAAAGAAAAAAAAAAAAAAAGAAACCCTGTGATCTTTCTACAGATGTCAAGTATCAAACACTTAATGCAATCCTTTTAGGGAGAGGGAGGGAATGAGAGAACTGCAGGAATTATTTTTTTAAATTACATGCTTTTAGATTCCCTTTTTCATATTATACTTTCTGACTTCAATGAGTTACATCAAAATAAGCTACTAAAGGATAAACCAAACAGCCAGGGAACAGACACAAATCTTGAAATACAGCAGGGCCCCCTGTGGGGAAATATCATCTATCTCCATCAGGCTGGGAGCTTACTCTTCCCAAGTTTTAGTGTGAGGCTAAATGGAATCTTTATGAACAGGGTGGGATGGGTTCTCAGTGGTCAGAAATGCAGAGCAGAAGGAATATGCTGTGAACAAGCAACAACCTCTCCCAGAAGCAGCTGGGGCTCCTGTAAGCATTAAGTGAAGTTTGAATTTGGGCACAGAACTGAGTCTGTGTCTTTTGTTCTATAAACCTATTTTTGCAAATACTTGAGAGAAGAGACATCTGAAAAAAGGATTCTTCTGAAAATTCTGTTTCTATGCCTTTTGAATACATGAAAGACCAGCTCTTGAAGGAAAGCTCTTAAAAGTGTAACAGTAATCTGAGCTTTCATCGTTAATATGATTAAAACCCAGGGTACTACAAAGAAGGAATATGGTCTTAAGGGTTTGCCCACATATTTTGACTTATAGTCAAGTATAGAAATCCATGCATGAATTCTGGAAAGCTGGGAGTAGAGCAGCCAGCCTGATGTTTTCTATCCCTGCCAGAAAGATAATTTTCTGAAATAAATATTGGCACAATATATATCACCAAATAATAGAGTTTAAAGCTGGGAAGATTTATCTTGCTGGAGGGGTGCCAACCCATAGCCCCTTTACTGCATCCAACCATTACGCATCTCTGACTCGGCTTGCCTAGGAGGAGAATGTCCCACAGCAAGGCTCCATGGTGCAGATGTTCTCAGCCCCCATGCATAGGCAGCTCTGCATCATTGGGAAAAGTGTATCCAGGAGCCCTCCTTGCCCTTGATAAGATGAACTCTGTGTGTGTTAGAGCAGTTGGCCTGATGGAGACTTATCAACCATCTTGGGAAGGCTGAAGGGACTGGCTTCTGCTGATATGGTTTGACCCCCTTTATCCATACCACTTTTTCACTACGTTTTCACCTAGGAACTTCTATACTGAATTCAAAGCTGCTGGCTGGTTGGGCTAAATAATGTGAAGTTCAGGCACCAGGAGAGTTAAGTGTTGTGTGCCACTGGCAGAGACAAAAGAGACCAAGGTGCAAGCAGTGCTTGAGGCCTCTGCAATGGCAGGGAACTGATTAGGAGAGATATGCCCAGATGATCATAGCAGGAAATTCATGACCCGTGCTGTGCAGAAAGATGAAAAAATCCAAGGTTTCCCTCCTCCCCTTGAAGTTACCTTTTTAAGTGTACAGGAACTTCTTGCCACAGCTTTGTGCTGTGAACTCGTGTTGAGGCAATTACCTATGATGACCTGTAAGTCCCTTTCTGAATTACTTATTTCCAAGACAGAAACTTGTTCAACCTGCACTCTGTGTTCCCAGCTATCTTATGTTACGTTTGACCATATGAAATGTACTTTTATTGCTTTGTGATCATTTACCAAGTGATTCAGGTCTCCCTGTAACAGTAACCTGACTATTAAGTATACTCTTTGATCTTATCAGTTACTATGCTAGTAAAATTTTTGTAGCATTAGCTCAGTTACTGATAAAAATAGGGGTCAAGAATCAATTCCCTGTGGCCTTATGGCTAAAGCTCCATTGCTGACTATTTTCTCAGTAGGAAATGCATTTTGAGATCCATCAGGGGACCAAGTTTTAATAAATTGTACCATCTTTTAGATCCAGGATCTTGAGATCTAAAATCAGAAATTGAATGGTACTTTGTCTAGGAGAAATCCAAATATATAACAATATAACTTGACTATATTAGACCTGAAATCCTGACATAAAAATGGAACAGTTGATTTGAAAAGACCTACTTTCCATGAAATCAGGCTGACTGATGCTGAACATTTCCATAGTCTCTAAATTTAATTGACAGTCTCAAATTGGTTTCATATTTTTTCCAGGAATTGATATCTAAGTCCTCTACAATTCCCACAGCCCCTGCTTTTATTCAGTTTTTGAATCCTGGCACTCCTCCAGTCCTTTGAAATTTCTATAGTTTTCAAATGTTTGTTAATTCTGAACAGTAATGGATATGCTCATAGAGAAAGATTCTCAGCATTTTCCTCTAAGACAATTGGATTTCAGTTATTCTCTCCTGCTCAGTTTGATTGGCAAAGCTTTCAATTAACTGCAGTTGCGTTCCATTTTTTCATTGTAAGAGAAGGTGAATGTTCTATGCCCTTCAGAGCCATGTAAGAGATGGATTTCCCTTCTTTGTTGATAAGAAAATTTACCAACCATTGCTATTCGTCTAGTTTTCCTTAGTGATGTTTCTTAATTTGTTGCTTCTATAATGCTTGTTATTTAGTTTTTTTCCTTATGTGTACTTTAAACATAGGTTATATTATATTACTGCTTCTGTATGTCTTTTTAAAACATAAGGACTAGAGTCCTTTGCTTTGTTTGGACATAGGTACCTGCACGGCCATTGCAGGTTGATATGCTTGGGAGATATGTTGTACCAGAAGAGCAAATAGTGCATCTCAGTGAACCTGTAACAAATCTGATCCTATCCAGGCACAGACTGAAGGTTTTTTGTCAAGCACAACTTTTTATTAATTTCTATTGATTCTGCAACCAGGTCACTATAAATCCATTGTTTAACACATCCCACTTGCTTCAGAAGTCAATTAATCTGGCAGTGTTTTAAGACTGCCTTTTAAAAAGTCTTCTAGATACATATATTAATGGTCAATCCTACATTCCTTATGTCCTATGTAGACCAGGTATCTGGGTCATGCAGCTAATACTTGGGAAAGTAAGAATTTTAGGTCCAATTTGAGTGATAGATCAAAAAAAAAATAATTCTTGGGTTCAGAATCTCTAAGGAAAACTTGGTGCTGACTTTCAAAGATGAAGAAATGTTTTTGGGTCTTTCTGTTTATTTGTTTATTTATAGGAAATAACTTTAGAATAGCTTGACTCTACTGTTTGAGATAGTGGATCTTAAATTCACTTAAAGCTTCATTCAGTATTGCTAGGCCAGTGCATTATTCAAATAGCAGGCTTGGAAAACACACAATAAAAACTTTAACCATAATCTCTTGGTGCCAGTAGGTCGGAAGCACCCACTGTTAAGTGCTGCTGCATTTAGCTTCACTGCTGAGGAGTCAACCTCCAGGTGCCACAAAAGCTTATTAACTCAAAATATCCAACTGCACTTTTTTTCTCAGCTGTAGTTGCTGCAGCCCTTAAGGTAGTCATGACAGATTTATCATTAGGCCAACTCTGCTAGTCCAGAGAGGAGTTTGTTGTCATAGCAGATCACTTTTCTGTGGCTGGTGGACTTTTGTCTTCCTCAAACCCTTATCTTCACCCCCTATATATTCAGTGAGGGTATAAGGAAAATACAGGACCATCTCTACATGGATGTGTTTTGTATTTTCTCTCAATAAAGGTGGCTTCAGGCGTAAAGCTTTATTTTCACCCCTCCTTTATTTTTCATTTTCACTTTGTCCCTTTTTTTGCCGAGTGGGCAACGCTGCACCCTGGTCTCCTTCTGCAGTGGGACCCGTCTCCTCAGCACAGCAAACAAAACATTGCAGATCCCTCTGCTGTCTCTAGGAGGCACGTACAAGAGGTGTCGATATCACATCAAACAAAAGCAGTGGGGCATCTAGGTGTTAATCACAGTTTGAGATTCTTGTGATATCAAATTCACCGATGCTGTTGTACCTGGGAAGTTTGACTTGAGCCCCAGGAGGAAATAAATGCAGCAGATGCTACGGGGTGAGGGGCTGACCAGCCTCGTGCATGGGCTCAGGGCTACAGACTCACCTGGGGAAGGTGGGCTTGCGTGCGAGGCTGTGCCCTCAGCAGCACAGCTCCCTCCAGGACAGGGAGCAGGCCAAGCTTTTAGACTGACATTTTGTGGGCATTTGATTCCTTTTTTGCTTCTTTGTAAAGAAGGATATTTCAACAGTGAAGTCTGGACTCTGTCCAGCTGTACAGCATGAGCTACCCGGGGCTGCATTTGTCTCCTGTATATGAAAAATAAAAGACTGGATCTTGGTAAAGGTTGCAGAACAGAGGAAGGGGAGACAACTCAAATACTGAATAACTGACTGAATATCCAGAAGCCCGGTGTTCAGCCCTTTGGAGATGTTTGTGTCCTCAACTTTACATGTACGGCTGACTTTGCATATAAGTGACTTTACATATGCAGGTGACGAATGGTGTCAGATGCCAGCAGCAAAGTAAACTGCAGCTGTGGGGATTTCTGTGTGTTGCCACAGGTACCACACGGCCTCACTGTGTTCCTTTGTTCTCCACTGAGCTCCTTTGTTTCCCATCAGTCTTGAATTATCTATCATTAGAATCCCTGAGGTCACCAAGAAGGTATTATTCTTGCTCTCAGTAGGGTAATAAGTTGTTTTATAATTAATATTTAATGGGAGTGTGTTTGGAATCTCCAGGAAGTCATTAATAGTTGATCTACTTAAAGGGGGTTTATTTGGGTTCATCCCATCTGCAATAATTATGATATGCGTAAGCTTGTGGGCAGCAACCGCAAAGGATGCTGGGATTTGAACCCTGAGGGGAGCAAAAGCCTATCTGAATGAGGAACAGGAGTCTATGATTCATATAGGATGGGAAAACTACTCTTTGAGAATAAGTATAGTATATAAAATCATACCTAAAGCTATTAATCTTTGTGTTTAAACTTTTTAACGGGAAATTTATTTTGAACAAAAGTTCTCCATTTAGACATGCCTTTATTGCCACCTTCTGAAGCACAAATAGGGTACAAAGCTCAAGCAAAACTTGCCCACAATACAGATCATTAGACTCCAAAGAAATTCCAAGAGCCAATATGTCAGGTAATGGTATCACTAAAAAGCAAAACAAATAAATATATCCCCCCCCTCCCTCTAACCCTTAGGCTTAAGCATTCAGTAGAGAACAGCAATGGGTGTATTTTTTTAAAAAAGACAAAGAGCTTATTTATCCAAAATTGATTTTTTTGATTCACTGCAGCTATCTGTGATGTTATGCCAAGTTTGGCAAATAGCTCCACCCCACCATAAATACTGTTTTCTAAAAGGAAACAGTTCATTTTGGCAGTTTATAAACTAGGTATTTTGATTTCTTGTTTTGAATCAACATTCTAAACCAAATATATATATAGTAAATGTTTATATACTTTCTTTAGAAGTTATTGAAACTGAAATGTTTCATTTAAGGTGGAATAAAAGAGAATTTTTTATTGTTTTTTTTTATGAAGACAACTGATGGTTCTTTAGTTGTATTTTTTCTAACAACCTGAAAATTCAGGCATTCATGTAACAAGCATGGGATGACAAGATACTCTGATGGATCAGCAAAAATCTTCACTTCAGCCTAGATACAGAAAAAATTGGCATCCTAGAGCTTACGGTCCAGGTGATATTTTTGCTTATGAGAGTGAAAACAGTATTTGAAAGTTTCACTGAATTTCTACATGGGAAGTACTTCAGACTTTTGAGTGATTTAGAAGATGTGAACATAAAGCTGAAAATTTATTAAAAGCCCCAAACCTTTTCTGTCCTCTTGCAGTATTCTTAGCAAGCTTGGCTGCTACTGGGAGCACATGGTGTCAATGAGTTTATCATTGTTTATTGATTCAGGTAGACTCTGGGTCTGATCCTCAGTGAGGAGAGGGAAGGCAAGCCTCTGGGCTTCAGTCACCCTAAATTTTGTCTCGGAGTGATGCCCCTAATATTGCTAGTTCTTGTTAATTTCAATCTTTTTCTCTAAAGGAATGAAAAAGGGGGACTCAAGGGGGAGTCTCCAATCCTGGACCAACCGCTTTCCTAGAGCAGGAGACTGATCTCTGCTGGTCACTTGTGACTGGTTTCAGCTCTTGTACCACCAGATAGCTCAGCAAAGCTGGATTTCAAAAAAGAAATATAGCCTTTTGTTGTCAAGAGAAACCAGTATAAAAATCTCCAAAACAATCCTTTCTCTTTATTAGATTAGATGTAGACTCATTAAAAAACATACTTCAAACTAATGCTCAGAAAGCCAAATTACAAATTAATCTAATGACAGAGACATGCAGACTAAGAACTGTAATTTTTTTATTTTTTAATAAATTTAGCTAGCTCTGATGATCCCAGGATATTGCTTTCTTATCACTATACTATCTTTTGTTATATTATTTTTGCAGCTTAAATTTCACTGTAACACCTTCACAACTTGGAATTTGTGGACCTCATCTCCCTTCACCACTGAGTCACAATTTTGCAGTGTGTTATTAGCTACCTTTGCCACCATTTATTGAACTGGAGCACCTGCTTTTGTATTTTGAAGGAGGAAATAAGTGAAAATATACAAGTATTGTTGCTGATAGAAATCAGGCTTTGCACTATGAAGTTTCTGAACTTTTTGTCCAGTTTTGAAGCTGCTGGTGTGCTCAAAGAGCACTAGGAACCTCAGGCTTCGGCTGAAGTTTCATCTGGATTACAAGAAAATCTGCTGACCTGTGTCAGTGTACAACATATGAATAATGTCAGAAAATGACAAGAACTGCTGTGAATGACACAGGCATTTGATGAAAAGTGAGTGAAACAAAAGAAAAAAGACTGTAGATAGTTCTAGTAAGTACTATGGCTTTATATTTAGTATATGATTTTAGGTGTTCTGACTGTACCTGGTTAATGTATCAGAAATGAAGTCTCTAATTGAAAAGAACAACGATGTGGCCCTGAATTCATTAGAATTCTGCATTTTCCTGGGTTTAGTTACACCTGTAGGTACTTTAAGTAAGATCCTGATGCAGTGACACAATTCCACATCTGTAAGCTCTTTCAGTGTGATCTTGTAAATTTTTTAACAGGAAAAAGTGAAAATGGAGATGGTACTGATTGGTGTTACATGGTCTCCAAAGCACCTTTCCCATAAAGTTGGAAGCTTTATTTCCATGGCAGAGGTGCTTCAGTGCTGAAGGCAGGAATATCAGGATTCCCTGTCATACAGGATGCTTTAACCACTGGGCTCCCATTTCTTCACCTCCTGGATCTTGCTTTACTTACTATGGAGACACATTTTTGAAGAGAAGTGGTTTGCTGATCCTCAGAGATGAGAACTGTGGGTTTGAACACACATGCTGGGCTACAGATGAAGGTAGGGAGGCCTGATTTCTTGTGTACTCTTCTCTAACTTGACATTAAGTCAGAGATATATTCAGCAACACCACCCATTTTATAGGCTTTTTTTTTCTCAAAAAATAAGTGTTTCTGAGGCTCCTGAGTCTGGAGATGATTCCTTGGGGTAATTAGAGCACATCTACAGCACTGAACCCTCTCTAGGCTTCCCTGATGCTCCCTCCACGGGCAGGGCAGGATCAGGCCATGCAGGTCTTTAGGCAAGGCATTTTCTTGGCTGCAATGCTGTGCTCTGGGTGTGTAGTAAATTTTCTGTCCAGAACAGAGGCAGAGTAAGCTTAGGCCAAGAGTTCTCTAGCTTATGAGCTCAAATTTCCCTTTCCTGTTTTCTGTAAGCCTTTGGACACCCAGAGCACGGATTTCTCATGTCTCCGCTCTCGGGTGCGCACTGCCCTGTTGTCCCTCAGCCTCCCATACCTGCCCTTCCAAGGACAGCCCATTGCCAGCCTGGTTTAAGTGACTGTGAACAAAGCTTTTTAGGTCTTCTTTTTGGATTTAGTACTCCTAGCATCCTCCTAAATCATGTTTTATATTCCCATGTCCTTATTTGACTCTAAATCAGAAGAGGGCATATATTTTAGCCTTAAAGGTTAAAGAACCTGATGCTTTCCCCTGACAGTGAACAATGTCTTTAGGTGATGTGTGAGACATATTTAAGTGCCTTGTATTTAAGAGGATAATCTTTCATTTGTCTTTGGTTTTCATGATTAGTTGAGCATTTATATGTTAATTTTTCCTCAGTTCCATAGGATTAGAAATATTTCTTCCATAGGATAAAATGAGGAAGCAACCGAGGAGTATGTGAAGTAGAGACCAAATTCAGGAGAAACATTTATTTTGAAGTAAGACTCTGTCTTAGCCCTAGTGATCAGATAAAATCTGAGTGTTGAGGCTTTTAAAATTTAATTTCCTGATAGGTCAGCAGTTGTGAAAACCTGATCTCCACATTTGTAATGCAAGTTTCACCCACTGGGGAAAAGGCTTGCAACTCAGCTCTCCTCTTTTGCAGTTTGTTGTATGGGAAGGGTGGTGTTTGCAACATGATGTAATGCTATGGAAATAAATACTCTTGCCCAGAGACAATTATTCAAAGTAACTGACTGAGAACAATTGATAGCAGTTGTAATGTGAGAAATGCCAAAAGATACAGTCGATTTTTTTATCTTTAAGAGTTAAATTGACATTATGTGAAGAACACAGCTTTTAAAGATGATCAGCAGGATATTAGCTTCATACCCTGCAATTTTGTTTTATCCTTTGGTTTCCATGCTGTTTTTCAGGGTACTGGAACCATTCTCTAGTGGTTACATCTGCTCTTCTATAATGACATTAAAAGCAAAAGAGAAAATAAAATGTATAAGTATTTGACCAACAGAGAAAACCAGCACTCAGTGTGTTACAACCATTGGGTTTAGATTTCAGGTTTTATATTTCTTGTTTAAATGGCTATGTAAATTTGACTTTCTGTGTTAATAGCTGAAGTTATCTAGCTTGCTCTTTAGATCTTTTGTGCTGGAAATAGGCCTTACAAGTAGAAAAAGTGTATTTATTTTCTTCTCTCAGATATATCTGTATCCATTTCTGTTCCAATCATCTCACCAAAGAGATGCCAGAAGGCAAGTGCAGCATCTTTTCTCTTATCTATTGCCTCAGAATGGGGAGGTTGAATTGGTAATGGGGTGATCTGTACTGACTTAAGCAGGTTCCTGTGGCTGACTCCCTGCTGCTTTCCCTGGCTCCCTGTGCCCAGTGTCTCTAGAGGATCCCAATGTACAAAGGCAAAAGTGAGAGAAAGTTTTACATGAGCCCTTTCCTACCTCCTTTGGAAACAAAAGTCATGCTGCAGTGCTAGTGCCACTGTTTTATTTTAGTTTGCTTGCTTTTCACTTTTCTGTTATTATTTTTATTTCTTGTTCTTTGTTTTTAGGTGGATGACAAATCTGATTTATCTTAAATCAAGGCTCTTCTGCCTATCAAACTCAGTGAAAAGGAGGAGCCAATCCCAAGTGTGAAAGAGTGAAGATTTTTATTGCTGACATCTGTAATCACTGAGGTTGTCCATTTCTCTTTACTGTTTTATTTGGGGACATTTGGTTTTAGCTTTATTTTCTTTCAATGTTCTTTTCCTTCCTAAGTCACCAAGACCCTCTGAAGGGTCAATAAACCCCTCTGAAGTCAATAAATGCCTTACAAAAAATATTACTCCATTTTTAAGAAACAAAAAACATAGAAAATTAGAGATGCCTCTGCAAAATGTTACAAAGTGTTGATGGAAAGGAATGGAGGCAGATTTGTTCAGGGAATTAATAGCTGAATCTGCCTGTATGTCATTTCCGTAATTTATAAGCATCTAGTGAAAGTAGAATGTAACAGTATCTATTCCATGAATGAATAAATACTGGGCAGTGTTATATGATAGAATGACAACCTTTTGTACCAATGACCTCTGTAACAGAACTGATGCAAGGAAATTGATAATACCTTTCTACCAGCCCTCATTTATCATACCCACATCATATGCTCATTCGTGATCATAGAGGGAGTTTCTACAGAATGAAAGTATTGTTTTATTTGCTTGTCTAGTGAGCAGTTTTGTTTTTAATTGAACAGTCAAAGAATCAGTTAGAATTTCTGCCACTGGAATTACAGACAAAATATGTGTACTAAAGATAGAGAATTGTAAGAAAAATAAAATAGTAGACTAGGGCAGAGGGAGAAGATAGGGCCTTGAAAAGTGATGCTGGTTTATTTGAATAGCTAACTGAATTCCCTAAGTAAAATAGCCAGCAACAAAATCCTTCTTTCATCTACCCAGCAGTGATAGTTGCAATTATTACATGAATAAATGCAAAATGAATAAAATGTTTGGGGTTTTTTTGTTTTGTTTTAATTTTCCATTATTCAGTAATATGCTTTAATGCTTTATTAACTCTGATGATATAATCTAGTTTTGATTAGCCAGGATATGAAGCATCTGCTTTCAAATGTTACTATTCTTCGAAAAATTCTCTTCTGAACCTCAGAAGTACCGCCTGAATGCAGCAAATATCACAACTGTTAAAGGTAGTCCAGAAGAATTGGGATTTAACACATCAAGGACTTTCACATTTGTTTCTTTGTGTATCAAAAACACTGCTGAAAAAAATGGACAGACAAATGAAAACACTTCTATTTGTTTAGGTGAAGACAGTATTATGCATGCAAGTGCTCTCTTTAGCCTGAAAAATAGTCACAACAAGCGACTTGGCTTCCAAAACATCCAGGAGTAAAACATAGGAGAAATTACACACTTCTTACATTAACACAGTCAGTTCACAGTACAGATCGTGCCCAGCCTGCTTGGTTGTTCTGTTTGCTGAAACTGAATTAACGTTGTACAGTTTTTATTGTTATCACAAGCATTTCCCTACTCAAATTTCTCTCTTTCTCCAAAGAGGTTTCTCTAAACAACATACTCAAGTCACTCAACATCTAATAATGAAGACATTTATGTTTGTTCTGTCTCTGTTCCTCTCCTTTGAAGTGTTATGAGGATGGGTTTTACTACAACACTTTTTATTGTGTTTTCTAATTCTGTTGTTGTAAGATTGAGCTATCTCTTCAATGACTTAGTGGAGAGACTTTATGAATACATTTATTACTCTTCTCCCCATGATAGTTTGACTCAGGTCTTGTTCTCATTGCTTTTTGTATCCCTCTAAGAACAGAGAATTTAGGTTATTCTTTTCATGTTATCCATTCTCTGTGTGACATTGGGAAAAAAATGTACTGGTGTGTTCACAACTTGTTGTAACATTAGGGAAATCTCAATTATTTACAGTCGCAACATTTACACTGGGAAGTGCCAGAAGACGACTTTGTAGCTCAGACGGAAAACAGAAAGACAGTCCCTGCTCCAGGAGATCTGCAGACTGCTCATAGGACAAGTTACACATCATGAGACCAGAAAACACAGGCAGGGGAGCAGATGATACTAGCAAAGAAGTGATTGCGAAGAGAAAGGTAAATGGTTTTTATGACCTACTTCTTATCTAAATGTGAATTCTGGTATTCCCCCAGGCTGTATGCATGCTCCTGTTTGTCACATTTCTTGATCTCGGTGTTTCTTCTGTCCCACTGAGTTAGATCTCTCCCTTCTGGTGCTTGCATCATTGTGCTCTTCTAGTTTTCTCCTGCCTGGAGATGCACGCCTGCACTGCATACCCTCTTACTGCACATGCTGTTGAATTGCTAGAGTAGGTCCATCATGAAACTACTTTTGACTGACTCAAGTTTCGGTAACAGTGGAGGCGAGTTGGGAACAGTGACTCTCAATCTGGTCCAGGTGCTATTAGGAACAGAAGTGCATCCACAAGCGCACTGAAAAGCACAGCCTTAGCTGGCCCATAACATTTGATTTAAATACAACTCTATTTAGGAAAGTACATGGCATTGGGCTATATTTCATTTAGTTTAATGCAAACATCTACCACTTACTACACATAGTGCATAAATGTATATTCATACTCACCCGCTTCCCTGAATAAAGTGCTTTCCTAAGTTGGATCCTCACCTGGCTTTCTACAGGCTCAGCTTCCCTTTTGCTCCTGTGGGTTTGGTGACATTTTCTTCTTTGTCTTTTTATTTCATGCTCTTCTCCAGCATCATCCACAAGCACATTCAGATTTACCAGGTTTCTCGTTTCACAGCTTTGTGCTTCCATTGATGCTGCCTCTCATACCTGGAGAATTTCTGTCTCAGCCATGACAGTCCTTTTTTTTAAGCTTTGAAAATTTACTCCTTTAAAACTCCCTTACAAAACTGGTCCTATGCTTGTTTGCTTAGAACTAACACCTCTATTCTCATTTATGTTCAGATAGTATGTCCTTTCTTATTTTTATGTGTTATAGTACAGGATTTTCATGAGTAATGTTTTTCTTTTTTTACAGCTGTGATGATCCAATGCATGAGAGAGTTTAGGAAGCTTTGACTGAGGTTTGACAAATGGATATAGCTGTGCAGAAAAAAGAGACAAACAAACATTCTTCAGGATTGTACTCGGCTAAGAATTTTACTCGTTGTTTTACAGACATGAAGAAGGGCTCATGAGCCCTTGTCATTTTTTTCTTATTAACTAGCTGAATAAATGGTATTGTCCCTCCCTACAAAAATTTACCTTAAGTATGTTCTATGCAGAGATAATACTATTTTTTTATTCCTTAAGAAACTTAAAGACCTACTGGACTCACCCCAGCCCGCTGTTATTTCTGCCAACAGGTGTTTTGTTTCATTTTAGGATAGATTGCCTGTAAATGATTTGTAGCATAGAAAATATTTCTTTGAGAATCTCAGAGCAGCATACAACTGTATCATTAGGAACACTATGAGGATGGCCAAGCATTCTGCACACAATTGCTAGTCACTGAAGAGCAATCCTTTACAAAACCCCCAAACATTTTTGAAATTGTCAACATTTTGCAATTTTCATAAATTTATAAAGGAATTTTGTGTGCTTTTACCTTGTTAATATTTTTACTGACACTTACTTCAAACAGTTCTTATTGACAAGAATTCATACTTTCATACTGCTTTTTGTAGAAACAAAAATAATTAAGTACATGAGAATTAAAATAAAGAATAGTAAAGATAGCAGATATAATATTGCTAAAAAATGATGACTGAAAATACCATACACTGGAAAACTTTGTGTTGCATTTTGAGGAGACAATTTTTTTCTTTTATTAGCAGATGAAGTCACATCTGTAACTAAATGAGAGAAAAATGTCATGTACTTCAAAGTTTTCTGGCTCTTTTTATTACAAAGCTAACTGAACATGGTTTTGAGTACATTATTTTCGGTTGCAGTTTCCACTAACATTTTATTGTTGAAAAGCTATTGTCAATGTGCTGAGATAAGGCTAAAAAGAGGTAGTGATTATTTTTGTTGGCTGTTCCAAAGACTTAGAAAAGGAAATAATATTTCAGGAGTTTCTGAGTGAATATACCAAGCAGGATGAGATGTTTCCTGAATAAGCAGGGATTTGTAGCCCACATCTGCAGAAACTGGCTCTGTGGCTTGGTACAGCTGAGGACTGAATTTCCTACTTTTCAAAGTTCAGTTTCCCAAGTGAAAGTTCAGTTCCTCCAGTGCTCAGTATCACAAATTCCCCGTCTCCGATGACATGAGGGACTCCTTAATCATAGAATCATAGAATCATTTACGTTGGAAAAGACCTTTAAGATCATCACATCTAAGCGTTAACCTAGCACTGCCAAGTCCACCACTAAACCATGGAGCAGGGCAAATTGTTTTAGGATTAACGAGCGCACAAGGTGCCTACGAAAACTGGTTCTGAAGTCAAAATGCCTGCTGAATCAGCTTCAGAGCATTGCTCTGCCTCTCCTCGAAGTTCTCTCCACATTGTGTTTCTCCCCGTTTCTGTATTCCGCCTGCGCTGTCCCCATACGCTTTCTTAAATCTGAGCTAATATCGGAGGATTAAAATCTTACAGTTAATTAAAACGATCCCTACTAGTACAGGCACCACTGAGTTACTGCACCTCCCCAGCAGTGCATCACCGAATTAAACCCCTAGTGTGACCCTTGGCTCAGCCGCGCAATGCCCTCGCAAACCCAGCGCCCTTCGGAGCTCGCCCCGCCAGCCTGCCCCGGGGAGCAGCCGGCGGCGCCGGGAACAATGGCTGGGAGCCCCCGCGGTCCGGGGGGCGGCCCGGGCCGGGAGGGGGGGAAGGCGGCAGGGGGGCCGCGCTGCCCGCGGCCCCCGGGGTAGGGGAGATTGTCGGGCGC
>JANZLQ010000056.1:32368917-32378995 GCA_026212715.1 Elanus axillaris | reverse complement strand
CGACCACTCTGGCATTCGGCCTGACTTAAAGGAACCCTGCAAGCAGACGCCGAAATAAATAACACGGCGAAGCTGATGTTGCCCCAAGCAGACCAGAGTGACTGTAAAATGCTTTCTTACGCAGAGAGAAACATTAAAACAAGGTTAAAAATTTGAGTAGAAGCAGGGAGCATAACTTGGGGCTCCCTTTCCAAAAACATGAACCCAGGTCTTCCGACGTATTTAGCCCCTTTACTTAAATCTTACCTAATGGGGATGTGGCACCTAAATACCACTGAGGATTTGAGCCATGATCAATATTCCCTTAATCCCTTAGAGAAACAATGTCTCAGAAAGTCCCCATTCAGGTTCCTGTGCCAGGTCTAATGCCACCATCAAGATGCAGGGGTTTTTTTAGGTGTCTAAACGTTTCAGATGTTGAAGCCAAAATTACATTTTATATGACTCACAGACCAAGACATCACTTTCTTTTTTCAGTGCTGTTATTTCCTAAGTAGCCCTGCTAAAGCAGAATTGCATTGGGAAGAGTAAGACACAAGGCCAGTGGACAGGTTTTATACCAAAAATATATACTCTTTGTTTTAAGACTAGTTTGTTATTTTTTTTTTAATGATCCCTATGTATACAGGTTCAGCATAGTCGTTTTATTGCTTCCCATACTTATTACTGAGAACTCTTTTTCTTCTACAATTTATGTTAGGTTCTGGTGGNNNNGAAGTTGTCTTTGAAAGGCACCTGGAAGTTTAATAGTTTGTGACTTCTAAGCTCCAAACCACTCAGAAATGAAGCAGCAACTCATTACAAGCACTTGTCGCTTTTCTGTCTTATCTGAAGTTTCTATTCTCTTGAGTGACTTTTAACAGCATTAAATCAACACCATCTACTCAAGACTTGCCAGTCTAGTACTTTTTTTCCAGATGATCTTTCTTTTAATCTGATTCTGTGGAAAGTAGCACGGTATTCCAGCTCTACAATTTATCTGCAATAACAACAATCAAAGCTGTTATTTTCCTTATTCTGTAACAGAGCTCTGCTTTATTTCATATCGTGGAATTTTCCTTCCCTAACTGTCAGCAGCAGCTCAGGCCAAAAGCTGTGACAATGACAGTAATGCAGAAGAGAACGGCCACTTCTGATGGCATTCTCTAAATGTGCTGACTGTACCATCGGAGAAACATAATAATACTCTACGATAACAAATTTGCGGCCATCTAGCACCTGACATATGGCAATCTCCTGAACATTTTAGTCAATCAGAACTTTGTGGTAGTGGCAGAGCTCTGTTTCTTTTACTTAAAATCAGATAAAAGAAAATTCTCTAAGCCATAGATTCACTGTAGCAAGCTGAATTTGGGGGTGCGATGGCAGCAGAGGCTGTGCACAAGCCAGGACTGGAAGACATCAATAGTCAAGGTTAGTAGAGCTGTAGTAAATTAAAATACTTCTGTCCACAGCTGGCTGTCCTCCCTCTCTGCTGTGGTTACTTCCCTGAGGTTAGAGGCACAAGGACAGAGCTTAGATTTGCACCTCACTGCTCCAGTTCCAATTTCAGGGTATTAGCTTAAGCCACAGATGAGAAGCTATAGAAATCCCCTAAAACCACACTAACGCAGTGGACTGGAGCTTTGATTCTGCCACCCTCATACAGGGATAACTGAATTACAGGGAAAAGGGAGAGCAGACATCTCAGGGCAGTGAGGTCTTAGGCAGCTACAGCTAGAATTGACATATTCCAGAAACTCTCTGTTCTGGGAGTTACGAGTGGAAAGAGTTAGACTGCTGGCTGGGATTTACAACCATGAGCTGGCTTTGTGAAATTTCATCCCAACTGTGTAACTGAGGATGCCTCAGCCAGCCAGCCAGCTAGGAGGGAAGGCTGAAGGCAGAGAGAAATTCTTACTTCTCTTCCAGCTTTCAGCAGCTCAGAAAACTTCTAAAGCTTGTGTTTATGAGAGACTGGCATTGTAACCTGAAGGCCTTCAGTGCTCTAGCTGCCACTTTGGGTTTGGATACTGTCTTGTACTTCTTTTATAAAATTCAACCGAAAGTGAAAGTATCAGGGTTGCTGTCCACCTCTTCTTTAACAAATGACTTTCAGAGAAAGCACAAAACTGGTTTCTCTGCCGTCTTTATCTGGAGAAGGGTCAAACTGACATCTCCCAGCCCAGTTGTGCCTTCACTTCCCGGTTTAAGGCAAGTATGATAGAAATTTATTCACTGCCTTTCTACTGAAGCTGTGCCACTGTGCAGAAAGAAAAACAAGACTGAGAGGAAGAAGAGAGTAAACAACTGGGAATGTAACTTACAGCCCCATAACATGCAGCCTTGCCTAGGAAGAGTTCACATACTGCTTCTGTATTTTATTCATGGATTCTTCAGTACAAAAATGCATAAACAATCCTTGGGGCAGGGAGCACTGCCCACGGGAGGGACCACATGAGATCACTGAAAAACCTCTTTGCGCTCCCTTTGTTTACTTTTTCCGTGGCTTCTGCATCTTGTGCTCTTTCTACAGTTGTTAAGTCTACATGGTATATTGTGTGCTGAAATCAACATGGCCTGCCTACAGCGTGAGCCAGACAAAAGCTATGAGATGAAGCTAATGTGCCTGTGAGCTAATTTACTTTTTCTCATCAGTACTAAGCTGTACTCTGGCTTCTGCATGATTTTAGCATTACATGTATCCCCAAAGCTTTTCAGAACCCAAGAACTAGCTGTCACACCAAAATCCATGTGGGCAATATGCTCCTAGTGTTAAGTCAAAGGTGTTAAGAGTTAAAACTAGCATAGAGTTGTCTTAATAATGCATTAGCTCACCTCTTCTTCGATAAGTTTCTATTCAGAGATCTGCATAAACCATGAGGACTTTCTCATTGTGTATATGAACTGTGTGACCACTATGATTTCAAAGCCAGCAATTTGCAGCACCAGAGGACAGTATTACCTTGCTTTGCAATGCCAGGTATTCACCCCAGAGACCACGGAGGAAGTGACAGAAGTATCTGATAAACCATGAACAGGCTGTCCAAATCACACAATGACAAAGTAGTAACAAGGACAGCCTAGTAACAGCAGTCTTCTCTTGCAAACTAGCCCTAGAATCTGTCTACAGATTGTGATGTTGGTTATCAGGTCATTGCTAGCTCTGCAAAGTGATACCAGAATAATGATTGCAGTTAATAACAAGGACACTATACACAAGGTACAAACCACCTCAGATACATTCTCTTCAACTATGTCGTTGCTGAGCTTTATGTGGTTGCATCAAATGTTTTATGTGGCCAGAGCACATTTGCTGCATAGGCTCTTCACAGCTCCTAAATGCTTGAACTCTCAGATTTTTACACCCAAATTGCTTAAGCATATGATGAATTCATTTCAGTTGCTGCAGTGATGTCTCTCTATGTGATCAACATCTGAACTTTTAGTTAGGTGCCCAGCTGATTTATGTAGGGGTTTTAGTTATCACTCACTTTGGCAGAGGTGCTTGCATTGCACATAGCACCCACCCACATCTGCAGCTTAGTCACCTGAGTGAGTTTCTTCTCCTGAGGAGCTGACAGAAGAAAGTTGACACCTCTTAATGGTGAAGTAGCCACGTAAAGCTCTGAATTACTCAGGTCTTTCCAATAACTGTAGAGATTACCACTTATGTCTACTTTTCTAACTTAAATGTCTCACTTAAGTGACTAAAGATAGGCAGGATTAATCCAGGCCCAAGTGTATTTTTAGTTAACAAATTAGTCATTACTAACTACCAACTAGTTACTAACAATGTCTCAGTTACAAGGCTGGTGACATGTGGTTGAGTTGTCTAATTCTATCTGTATACAAAGATTACAGTATTTAAAACATGATGGCAGTTCTCCTTCAGGCTCTTATGGACATTTGTGGATTTTTCTCCATAATATATTTTCAGCTGTTTAGGTAATATAATGGGCAGTATTGTTGGTTTGAAAGACTGCATTTGTAATCTAGCACAGACAGCATTATGTGAGTAAACACTTAATGACCTTTTGAAATTAAGGGAGGAGGTAAAATTTAACATAACATTCTTTGAATAAAGAAAAATTCTGATTTACTATGATCTCATAGAAGAGACAATAGTACTACATCTCTTGTAAGACATGCCCATGGAAAACTGAAGAACAACATGACCTTTCTATACAAAAATATAATTATAGCATGCCTGAGTTTTGCTATTCTTCAGTGATTGTCATTTAGTTCAGTGGCTATGTATAATAAAGCATGCTACTGAATTGCTGTCAGTGAGAATGCAGCTCATCACAGCCTCAGAACTAGGACTCAGTGAAATCCTCAGAGTGAACCTTATGGGCTGGCACTATGCTATTCACGAGGCAGGTTTCTTGGGGTTCTCCTGGTACGGCACATCCCCTTTTCCAGAAGAGACCAGCCTGCAAAATGGTTTATGCAACCATAGAAGAGGGCATCTCTTCAAGTAGAATGAGAACATGATACTTCACAGGTGCATTCCCATGGTTAAGTACAGGTAAGCACCATGGAGCATTGACACAGGCTGCAATTTTAATGATCTCCATACAAAGGCGGTAAAGTTCATTAAAAGTCTATCCAAATCAAGAAACTGTGGCCCATGCTGAAAGGAAGCAATTAATCTTTGAAACTTAATCTCTGTCTATGGCGGGGCCAGGTCCTAATTTTAACTCTTCTTAAAAAAAAAAATCAAATCTGCTCCCCCTACAACTGTATCAAAGGGCTGTGGTGACATGACCACCAAAATTAATTCTTTGAAAAAATGGTTATGGGAGAGCAAAAATGGGGAATGAAGACCTCAGTGTCCTTACTGTTTTCTGCTGGGCAATATGAAGCATTTATTAGCATGTTGTCTCTTTTAGATACCATTTTGAGAGTGTTGCACTCCTAATATATTAGCAGTACAGTACAGTGAACCTAGATACTGATGAGAGGGTGCTTTCCAGTTTATTTGCCAGCTATGAAGAATAATTTCCTAAGTTCTTTATATAACTTATCCCTTATTTAGGAAAATAGCTCAAGGATAATACGTTACATAGGCAAATCAATGCATATAGAGAATTACTCAAATCAGCTAAGTTCCTTTTCTCCTGTTTACAACTGTTACTTCAAATACTTATTCTAGATATGTAGGGCTAAGACATTCTGGCATTTTACAGGAGAACTTATCATTATTTTGAATTTTGGTGTTATTTCAGTATCACTTGCAATTAATTAAAGAGAAAATAAAATGTCACCTTTATGTCATAATTAATAACTTTGTCTCATCTCATCCATGCTGATACAATCCCCATGATGTCACCCTACCGCAGATACCATGTGATAGGGGCAGTTGCTTCCAAGCTGAATTTTAGACTTCTGCATGCTGTGTTTGTAGCTGGCTTTTTAATAGTGGGAAACTCTGATGAGTTCTGTAAAGCCAAGGAAGGGAGTGGCATCTGTTATTGCTTGTTTGTTGCAGCTAGCTTTTATAGCACCCCACCGTTTCAATAGTTTCATGGAAAGAGGAAAATATGCCTCCTTCAGGCTTGGCTGGATTCAAAATTAGCCACTGTTGTTCTTTCATTAGCTCAGCTCTCTCTTGTTAGCAGTTTCACATCATGAAAAGCACCTGATATTACACATGCAAAGTTATAATTTTTGTCAGCTCGGTGATTATATTACCTTTGTGGTAAAAAGTTCCCAACCTCTGAGTTTCATATTGTCTTTTGCTTGACCTAACTTATATCATATTTCTTTGATTTCAGCAAGCAATAAGAGTTTCAGTTCTGATTCAAATCTCACTTCCTATGAAGCTTCTCTGTTTTCAAAATAGCCTTTCTACACATAACTTATTTTTAAAAGTGTCCTTAAATTTAAGCAGCCACCCCAAAAGATACTGCATCCTATTAATAGCTCTTGGAGACACTGCTCTTGTCTTTCTGAATCTGGCACAGAAATGGTGTAAGTATTGTCAGATAACAACTTCCCCAATTAACATAAATAACATATGCTCAAATGGCTATTGTTCCTAGTAAGGAACCCATCAAGGTTGTTTGATTATTTTGGATACATGAAACATTTTACTAGTCATCCAGCATGGGTCTTGGAAGTTATTATTTCCAGATTTATTAATGCAAAAAGTATTGTCAATCACAGTTCTGAAAAGGGGTTTGTCATCTTAAGCATTTCAAGAAAAAGGCATGATTACTGCGCTGAACTGAATCAGGAGTTGAAAGCAAGCACCAGGTTGTGTAAAACATTTTCCCAACATTACTGGTTTCCTCTAAGTCTCTAGAGAACTACTAGTATATGTAGATCTTTAACATATGTATAACTTTTCGTAGGATTAACCTAAGGATTTTTTTTCCTTGAAAAGCGGGATGCAGAAAGGATGCTGTTTACCACTTAATTTTATTGTTCTGATAACACACCCCTGCATTGCTCTTTGTTCTTCAGACATAATGCCCTGACATTACTTTTGATACAGCACCATATCTTTCTAAAATATACATTGCTTTCACACCTTTTTTTTTTTTCTGAGCTAACAATCATGCCTTAAAACCAAATGTTTGGTACTAGGGGAAAGAATGCTGCTGGCTAAAGAAGCTGTTTCAAATGTTGGTGAAATGGATGTAAGCCTTCTAAAATAGTCTTTTTATAGTACTTTTTAATAGTACTTTTTATCTAAAGATTTCTACTATATACTTCATATGTTAAAAATACAACTTTCAGCAGCTAATGAATATATTTATAGGAGCATAATATAAAACATTGTAAAAAGTGAAAACAAGAGAGAAATTACTTCATTTTAGCCATTTTATGCATGTGTGTAGACTTTGTATTATCCCTCAGAAGTGCTATTTCCTGGGGACTAGTCTTAGCCAAGCAGATGACAGAAAACAAAAACCTGATGGAATTTCTTTAATTAGTTTGAATTCATTCCTTAGTAAAAAACCCAGACAAAACCAAGAGCATCTTGGTACAAAAATAATGCCTTGAAATAAGTAGGCGTGGAAGTACATTTAGAGCAACCTGACTTTCTGAGAATAAATCATAAAAATGCTATTATTATCCATTTTTGTGTCAATCTTGACTCTCCTCCTCTTTCTGGTACCATGTAAAGACTGCAGTGACAGCCTAACAAGTTCATAGGAGCAGTTTGCAGAAGGACATGACTTTGACATGCTAAGGTCTTCCTTCCCCTACCCCTATTATCAGGCTGCCTACCTGCTCTTAATTGCTACTTGATTGATTTAGAAGGAATATGCTGGTTTTCTGTTGAATAGGATTCTGAGAGTATTAAAACCAGACTGCTAAAACTTTAGATGGTAACTGAAAAGTAGAAGATCAAACTGAGAATTGACATCAAGTGCACTTGCATCTCCTGGAGCCTAACTGAAGCAAATGGTGGTTTCATATACTGAAATGCAGCGGGAGAATCTTGGCCCATTGCTTTCCTATCCACTTTTGGCTCCTGTGGTAGTTTTCATTCTGAACATTTTTGCTGAGATAATATTTTGCTGGCTTTTTTGACACACAGAGATGGTACATCCATCTGATATGGGGGAGTTATAGCTAGCTCACATCGCTGTTACTCATATTTGTATAGGAAACTTGGCCCTCAGAGTACACAATGGTATGTATAGTCTCCTCCATGTACGCGGTCCTGGGAAATGATACATCAAACAACACCTACTGCAGGTATTTATTTCGCAATCAATATCCACTAGTTCTCGTCACACATTTTGGAGTTCTTGTTTGCAGTAATATTGGTCATGGTACGTGAGTAAAGAGGAATAATTTCACATTCCTTGTAAATCCATTATTTATGTGCATTAGTCACATATTATCATTCAGAAATACCTCTGCTGTATTTTTCTCAAGTTGCCCAGCAGTATTTTAAATTTCAGAGTGCTGCCTGTGTTATAAATGGGTATTTTGTTTCCTAATGTAACAGAAAACAGACATGTAATTCAGAGTGGGGAGAACAACTTCTGCATCTTATCCTCGGACAGGTTTCTACTCACTTAAGTTGTTATTGCAATTGTTGGAATACAGTATTCAAACACAGCTCAGTCTGTGGTTTGCTCAAAAACTTTTGGACAGTGTTTGGGTGGCTGCTGAAGCCATGCACTGTTTCTGCTCTCTGTAACTGCCTGATGCTCCCAGAAACATGGGTAGGTTCTTGCAGCAGGGACAGCAAATGGCCTTGTATGCACAAATTACCCCTTCTCAGAGATGAATGTTTTATTTCTATGAGAAAAAGCTTTTATCAGTATTTGTATTACTCCACACCCTTTTTTTTTCTTTCCATTGTTTATTTAGAATATAACAACAATCAAAATCTTCACATGATTCTTCACCTGATTAACTTTACGATCCAAAATCATTTTACAAAGTATCATGAAAACACGAGCACATAAAAGGATTATTATGAATTCAGATGAGTTTTAGTAGTCACATGTATGTTTGCTTTAAAAGTACCAATACCACACTCCTCTCTCACCCTCAGTTCCCCTCCACTCTCTGCACTTTCCCCTCTGCCTTCTTATTTAGAAGAGAATGCATTAATCTGCATTAAAAAAAAAGAGTAGCCTTTATTTCCTGTGATTTTCTGCAGCTTTTCCTTTAGATTCAAACCTCTAAATTATATAGGGAAATATGGTGCCACATTCACATGCAAACTATTTTTAGAGAACATGAATAATTACACCAGATGGTTGTTTCATTCTCTTGGCATTATCTCTACTGTACATTTGTGGCTTAAAGTAATATTTCCTTACACTTTTCAATATCTGTGGAAGGTCATGGGTAAGTCCCTTTTCATTATTTACATCTGATCCCTTTTATAGACATATTTCAATGCTACAGCTGTTGGAAGGCTACAGAGATGCTGATCTGCAGACTTCTTAGTAAACTATTCAGCTCTTAGAGCCAAAGAAGTATGTTCATAAGAAAACATTACATCTTTGACAGCAGATTCTTGTTAGTGTTTTATACACAAAGGAGCACTACTTATTCTATGATTGCTTCCCTTTAATCTTCTGAGATTTACTAAAATTACCCCTTTCAATTGCCTCTTCATTTTATGCAGCAGTGAAAACAGGAGAGGTGTTTCTTCACATTCTGCGTACCTTCACTGCTTTGTGAGTTGCCGAGGAAATTTCTGCAGTTCAGTCTGTTCGGTTGCTTAGTGAAATCACCTAGGCAATTACGCCCTTCCAAATTCTTAAACATTTGGACCAGTGTAAAAGATTTATTCTTTAGGTGTTATTTCTGAAAGCCACAGATTGTTATGTGTCAAAGTTAATTCAACTGATGTAGAAAGCTTAAAAGCACATATTCTCAGGGAGTAGCTGGCACTAGACTGTGGAGGATGAAAATTTTGTACCAGAAGAACTTTTGAAATATATTTTTGTTCTGCTCTGGAACAAAAATAAAATCTTTCAAACATTTACATGGGAATGGAAATATTTCAAAGTATCTGGCTTTGGCTCCGAAACTCAAGTAGTTCTGTTTAATAAGTGTATTTATAACCCATGATGCTTAGAGAGCTGGCCTTAGTCATGGAAGCCATCTGCTGTGCTTAATTCCTAAAGTTTTGATCCAGCATTTCTCTGGAGAAGGCAGAATAAGCCTTTACTTTTGTCCCCACGCATCAAACTAGTGTCCTAGCTGTGGGTTATAGAAACATTTTGGCTCTAATGAGTATGTTAGCGTATTGCCATTTTGCTAGAAAGGTTCTGATCAGCTCAGCTAAGGCTGAGCAACGGAGGCCTGTGTGAAACCAGAGAAATACTGGTGATTTTTGGCTCTTCTGAAACTGGAAATGTCCGGCAGCCCAGTAACTGGCTCCCACTTAGAACAACTTGGCTGTATTCAGCATAAAAAATGCATTTGACTGATTTATCCTTCTGTATATTTCTGTACACCTGCAAGTTATGTGCAACAAGCAAAAAATTTTGCACTCCATGCAGCAATTGACCTTTTATTATCCTCACCTAGAACAGGGTGTCTGGGCTATGAAAAGAAACATTGTTTAGGACAGTGGGAAGGGAAGGGAAGGGAAGGGAAGGGAAGGGAA
>JANZLQ010000056.1:32339434-32368677 GCA_026212715.1 Elanus axillaris | reverse complement strand
GAAGGGAAGGGAAGGGAAGGGAAGGGAAGGGAAGGGAAGGGAAGGGAAGGGAAGGGAAGGGAAGGGAAGGGAAGGGTCATTGAGTACCACTTTGCTAGTTCGGTATCCATATAAAGTCTCATCTGTTCAGGTAATTCCTGAATTTGAGATGATATTCATTAATATTTTGACATTTCCTAAATGCTTGTGTTCAAGGAGTGCTCTAAATAACAGGATTCTGATTAATTACATAGTCTGTATATGAGGTGTCAGGAAATGAAAATATGTGGTATTGTTCCCAGTTTACAATATAACTTTCTTGTGAACAGCATGTAACTGAGATGTGTATGTAATTTTTAACAGGTAACTCAGGACACATGGATGAAAGCATGCATTCTTTTCCAGGTTTTATTGTAAAAGAGTACTGAGTCTAGGTTCAAGTTAGGCTAGTTTATATGTATGATTTATATTCCTCATGGCATTATGTCTCCATGTCTGTGTTACAGGACCTGTGTCCCTTTCTATATAGGTATTGAGTCCAGTGAGAGGATAAATCAAAAATCTCAAGCGAATTCAGTCAAGGTGCAATCTCCAGGAGACTGGAGCGTACTCTGGACCAGAAGGCAGTGGTAGGTCCTTCCTTGGTGTACAAGACAGGTTTAGGGCAAGTCAAGGAAAAGTGCTGCAGGTGAATGCCAGGTATGTAAATTTACTACCTGACCTTCCTTGCACTTTCTGTGCATGTAAGACATGAGTGCAATTCCTCTAAGTTTGTTCTTTTTCTCATCTGGGTTGGGAGGCATTGCTTCCACTCTAACCTAGAGTAACTTCTTACCTCCCATCAAACCTGTCTAGTTTATGCACTTGAGAAATATTAGAAAAAGAAAAGACAAAATGTGGTAACATACGTCAGGCTCATCCATTCTGAACTAATCATAAATATACTGAGTAAGTGTGACATGTTGATGCAAAAGGACCTTATTTTTGGCATATGGAGAAAAGAAATGCAGGACTCAGCAACAAATGTTGATGTGCAACACAGAAAACAAACTGCTGCTAAGAAATAATACCTGTCTCTTAAATGATAAATTCTCACCATCACTCAAAGCTAAAAAGAAATTCCACATCTTTGTCATTACAATTCCCACATATATGGCTTTTTTATAACCTTATCTAAGAGAAGCTGTCATTTTAGATAGAAACATGACATATCCAGATAGATTATCTAATTAAGTTTGTAACTGCAATATAAACTACAATGTAGAAGGGAGAAATATGAGCTAAAACCCAGGGTTAATTGGTATTTAGAGCTCTAAGGTAACACACTTGGACTGTTGACTTCACAAGGTTGTTTTAGCTTGCTGAGAGCTAGCAAAGACTTCCATGCTGTATATTGCAGTCTGCACTGTCAGGTCAGATGTGAATAGCCTGTACATAGAAACCACTAGTGTGACTGTAATAAACCTTTCTTTTTCATCAAAATTATGAACTTTCAATAAACAGCAAACTTGACTTTTAAATCTTTTTCAGCACTCTTTAGCAGAATTGTCAGGAATCAGATAAGTGTCAGTGCTGATAATTATGATAGAAGAGTAATGAAGAGTAATTCACAGGCTTCCGATTTTTTTGTGTGGACATAGCAGATCAGTTTTGGATTTTTTTTTAATAAAAAAACAAAGTTTACAAAAAAAATTTTGAAGGTGCTGGAACACTTATTACCAGACTTATACCAGCTCAGTTATACTGGCAATTGTGCTCATCACTGTGTTCCAATAGAACTTCTCTGTCCACGTAAGTTTGATCAGGAATACACTATGATGAAAACACATTTGGCAAAAACACCTGAAAGAATAAGTCTTGTAGTCTTTTCTTACAGTGGGGAATGCTAGATAAGTAGTATATTAAATACTTATGTCTTTCTTTTAATAGTGCTACTATTAAAGTAGAAGTACTTCAGCCAATGCTGTCTACCTGATTGCTGTCCACCACCTCAATACTCTTCATCTGAAGGCAGAATCCTCTCATAGTGGTTCTCTGCCTTCACCTATGGAAGAGTCATTCTTCTTCCTCCTATGTTTTTTGACTATTACATCAGCTCAAAGAAACATTCCTCTTTGTCATGATATTTGAGAAGCTCAGGCACAGAGTTTTCCTACCTACAGACCTCTACATTGTGCACATTGATCCTACTTTCTGCTTAACGATGGAGAACTATCTCAAAAACTGGCAAGTGGCTATACGGTCGCTTAATGCTGAAGGTTGAAAGTGCTGTAAATGTGTCATAGCACAGTAATATTATTGCCTAACAGTAAACAACAGAGCTTAAAAGACACTATAATTTTTCTTCTCATAAAGCACCTTTAATCACAGTTTTATTGTACCTTCAGCGTTTATTAAGGCAATAATGCAATTATTAATAATTTAAGCATGACTTTATAGCAAAAGCTGTAATATCAGGTATACTGCCACCAGAGTCACCTCATTCAAATGGAGTCTGGATCTCCTACAGTAGGAGGATAGATAGGCAGTATCCCCAAATTGTCAAAGTTAGTAGAGTAGCAAGTGATTTTCTATAGATAGGGCCAAACTCAACTCTCCATATTGCTCCAGACAACTTAGGAAAAGCTTCAAATAGCTATATCACATTAGGATTTGGACCAAATGGTACTGTGGGCAGGTGTCACTATCTTTTTTTAAAGGGATTTATTCAGCTCTCCTAAAATTCATTTGAACAAAGTCTGTCAATCTGCCTTGTAGGTAGTGTCTGACAATTTGATGGATGGATCACATTTTCTGATATTAGTAGAAAAGGAGAACACTTCTCTCTGCAGAAAAGGGCTGTAAGATTTGTGTGGAAAGCAACCTTCTTCTTTGTCAAGGCAATTGAAAGATTACTACAATAATAATACATAATGTTAGACCAGAGGCAAAAGATTAAAAAATTCATCCTTGACCCTCCTAGGCTCTCCCTGAAGGTAATGCAGCATTCTGCTTGAAAGGGACTGATGTTTTCATTTCAGTACTGATTAGACAGGGATCTGCAGTACAAACAAAACAGAAATAGTCACACAGGCATACTGCTGGCAGTGCCAACAAAATGGGGGAGAAGTGACCTAATAGAAGCAGTACAGAAACACTTACTCTTCCAAACTTCTTCCTTGTTTGAGCTGCAGGAGATTGGGGGAATTTTGCATCATTCTCACTCATACTGGAACACCAAAAATGTTGCAATAGGGGATCATATTACTGACCCACACTGACTCCGGTACTGACCAGTGCAATAGAGATCCTCAGCAAAAACTGTTATAGAAAAAAAAGTAGCAAAATTCTCTTCCTGGTAACTACTACTATATTCCCTCTGGGACCTCTTTCTCCATAATAGGCAATACAATACATGACCTTGCATAAGCACTTCTAATTTTAATTTTTTTTACTAGTTTGGCCTTGACACAGAAACCTGCTTTTTAAAGAAAGACACAGTATTCTAAAATTGTAATGCAGGACTTTCTGCCTTTGTCAAGGATTAAAAGGAATAAGTTATCTAACCAGGCTTCCTCTGCATGCCTGATTTCTTCTGCAAGTCTCTTGTGCCTGTAGCAGTCCTAAAGTCAGCAAGAATCCAGCAATCAGCAGCCCAACAAATGTGCAGATAGGTTCCAGTAGCAGAACTTTTTTACATTGCAGGACTACCTCAGACTATTGCCAACATTTCTCCAAATCTCAGCAGGCCATCTCCAAGGGTCAGCTAAGCCCAACACACTATCATCTGAATTGATTTTTTTTTTCCATGACATCACATCTAGTCTCTACCAAGGCCTAGTAAAGAGGCATATTCATTGTCCTCATTTATGGGTTTGCAATGACAAAAATGCAGCTTTCTGAAAAAAGTTAGGTGCTTAAATCTGTGATGAGAAGATGCAATCTGGAAAGATCCATTTATCTGCCAGGATATGCTGTACGCATCTGTAACTAGGCAGATTTACAGCTAAAATCACATTCAGACTGGTGAAGTCTCACTGGTAGAGTGGAGCATTTCAAAGACATCTTTATGTGGAATGAAAACAGGGAATTTCTGTGAAACAAAACTATATTCCTGTAGGAGACAGGAGTTAAGAAATGAGCAGTTGGCTTAATTAAATCAGTCATCAGGACTGGAGATTGTAGAAAGCTTTGGGAGGGAATATGCACTTACTGGTATAATTCTACCTAAGAAAGAAAATGTAAAATCAATACAGTCATTTCAGTCTGTATTTACTTCAGAGAGGAGAAGCCAAGGACAGGATATGTCAATGATTGGGGTCCACTTAGAGAAAACACACCAGAAGATATTTTAACGTGACTGTCACTAACTAGAAAAGCCCAGGAAGCAAAGCTGATGACTTTATGTCATGATCACATTATTCTTTAGTTCATCTGTACCTGTTTCCAGATATAGTTAGGAATTCGTTAAATAATTCTGTTTTCTCTTTTTCATCTGATTATTTAAGTATTGTTGAATTATATCAGAGAGGCTTCAAACTCCCTCTGTGCATGGTGATGAGGACTGACCCTGAAAGATAGGCATTTGCCTCTTAACTTCCAGTATCAATAAATCAGAGGTGTCAGTCTCAGGAAGGCATCTTCCTGACAGATGTTAATCCTGGTAGGACAGCGAGGAAAGAAGCCGAATGTGATACTTTGTCAAGTGCAACGTATTGAGAACAAGGGAAAAAGACAGTCATGATGGTCCAGAAGCTGGGGCATGCCATGTATCACCAGCATCTCCTCCTGAGGGTCCTCTGAAATCCTAGTGCTGTGCTGAAAGCTCTTCCCACTTGAAAGATTCTTGCCCTGATGACACAGCAATGCTGTTTGCACAGCTTTTTGGGTGAAGTTCAAGTTACTGAAGACAATGGAATTGTAAGAACTACAAACTATATATATATATATATACACACACACAGAGGAATCTATTAGAGAATTAAGTACATTGAATCATACTTCATGACAAATAAGACTGGATGGGGTGAAATGATTAATGCCCTAGGATGTCTAGTCTTCTCCCCTTCCAAACTTCGTCTCCTTTTCACATGAGCAACTAAATGGGACATGAATAAGCTCCCATATACTCAGCTTAGACACCACCATACCAAGTAAAACAAAACTGTCACTACTTTACTTTAACAAGCTACGTTGTAAACAGTCTGTTGAGATGGTGCCATATATCCCATCTGAAATGGCACAGTAATCCTTCCAGCCATCAAAGGTTAATTGGACACAAATGCCCTATAAAACATCAGTAGTGCCAAGGTTGCATTTAAGCCAAAAAGAAATTAATTTGAACTTCCCAAACGGGCCAGTGCCAAGAAGTCATCCACTTTTTATAAAAGAGGTAGTAGTGTGTGTTAGGTTGTGTGATTAAAGGCTCATGTCCACAAACAGTAAGGGGGGGAGAGGCACAGCGGCAAGTGAGGGAATCCCAATAACCTCATCGGAGAAACAAGCCCCTGTCCTGGCTCCTCCCAGGGCTGTCAGAGGACACCCACCACCATTAGTCAACAGGAGAGGCTTTCTGGATCAACTCACAGGCTGAGAGGTTATTGCCTGCCAGGTTTTGGGGTCATTGTCAGATGCTGGGGAAGAGTGTCTTGGGATTATACAGGACTTCAATATGAGATGTTGAGGGGAGGAACCAAAGGAAGAGAAATGGAGGGAACAGCATGCTTTGCAGAGGAACAAGCAAGGAAAGAGATGGATAAGGATAAAAGGGGACACCTGCATGTTAGCTGGCCAGTACACTTGTCTGGCTATGCCCTATACCCAATCACTGCAGTCTATTCTGCATCCTAATCAAACTCCATCTCTAACTTTTTTCCTGGGTGAAGGACTCTATATTCTGTATGCACATGTGTGGGAGGGGTGTCTGAGTGCCAGCACCTTGAGTCAGACCACAGGTCCTGTGTGTCTGTGGTGAAACAACTGGAGGGAGCAGACCATGCACATCCCATGTGGGGTTGTGTGTTGGCATGTGACCACTAGCAAACATCAAGCTCAGTGAGCTGGTGGGTATGTAAGAGGCTTGGTAACCTGGTTTTTGGAGTGAACATAGGTCTGGGCCAAATATCAGAGAGCTTGAGTAGCTGAGAGCTGGCTACTGTAGGGAGCAGGGAGGATCTAAGCCAGTCACTGGAGAGACAATGTAGAGTGGCAGACAGCTACTGGTGAGGCCTTAAGACTGAACCAGCTACTGGGGAGACCCGTTTGTATGTGTGTGTCTGTGTGCATGAGGCAACTGGGAGACCATGGGCTCCAGGACCCAGCTAATGGATAGACAGGTCATCTAAGGACACTTACTGAAGGTATCAATAGTGCTTACGTGTGGTAGTGGTGGTGGGGGTGGGTGGTTCTGCAATGGCAAGAGGCTTTCTGTATCAATAACTGCAGAGGGGCTGCAGAATTCAGGGACTCTTGTGTCCAGATGCCAACAACTAGGGAGGCCTGGGATCCAGGGACAGCTGCTGGATAGACTGTGTGTCTAGGACCTGCTATTGGAGGGATCCACCTTGTGTATGTCTACATGTATATATACATAATTTCCACTAACAGGCTTTCATCCTGATCAGTCAGAGGGAAAGATGAGGTCATTAGGGCTGTCTGTGTTTGCCTGAGTGCAGAGTTTTCTGTCCACGTTGACCTGTGTGGCTGGCCATGTGTATATATGTATGTGTATTGCGTGTAAGTGTGTACATGTCTGTGCATGTACATGCTCAGCCTCGCTATGGCTGGACATGGGGACATGGAGCCACGGCAGCCTCAACACTGTTGGACTCCTGGATTTCGCAGGTCCTAATGTCTGAAGCTGACAAGAAGCTAAAAAGAGCTTTACTGTTAAGAAGTTCAGTGCCACTGAGACCATCATAAATTACTTCAAGTGGGTATTGGCCAAGTTTAACTAAGATAGTTCTGGAACAAAATAAAAATCAAAATAAAAGAAAGAGTGATATATTATACTGTCCCACTCAGACAGAATATATAAATTCTCCTGGCTCTCTAATGAATGTTAAATTGGCACATGAGCAATGCATTTTCTACCAAGGAAGAAAGCCTGCATTATCAGCAAATAGGAAAAAAATCTTTCTGCTAGGCTATACAGTATTATGTCTGTACATAGTATAGTCCCCTGTGGTGAACTCTTGTAGCAGTGGATGTTTTGGAGCAAAAAAAAGAAGGACTAGAAATAGAAGTTGAGGGTTACTATTTTGCAACTACAGTGTTGGGGGTTCTGTGCAAATTATGTTCATTATCATCATCAATGTTGTGCAATTTCAATGGGTAATCATCTGTCCTTGTTACTCTCTGGCTCAAAATAATAAATGAAAAAAAAGTGGAAAATTGCACCAAATTAATGTATTCTTGTAACAAAATAGTGATGAGAACTGAAAGTCATTCACAAGACAAACAAAAATCTGTTTTGTTCTGATGCCTTATAAGGACTAATCACAGAAACGGATGAAATAGTTTGAACTGAAATATCAGAAAGGAAGGAGTTGCCACTCTTCATAAAGCAAGCACTCCACTGATCCCTTCAAATTGTATATCACAAAAGGAAAAGCTTGCAGCCTTGGAGAAAATAAGTCTTGTTTAAATGACTACATGAGTGAGACCAAGTCCTTCAAAGGCTTTTTCTCCATTATAAAGTTCTGTTGGCATAACTTTATCAGTTTGTAATGAGTCAGACATCCCAATGCAGTAATGCCTGTAAAATCTGAGAAAAAGGCAGTTATAGCAAGTAGAACAAATCCTTTGGCAGTGAGGTTTAGTGGGGGCAGATTGATTTGGCTCCCCTGCATTAAGCCTTCAGCTGAAAATGCTGACAAAATCACGTAACTCAGGTTTTGTAGCATAGTGTACACATACCTGCTGTATCCCAGTGGGGTTTTCTTCCAAGACAGCTATGGTGAAAATATAGATGTGTCACCGAAGTGTATCCAGAGGAAACAAGTCACCTTCAAAGTCAGTGTAGATGTAGAGGAATTAACTCATTTCTTGTTCCACAGACCCCATGTGTCCTCCCAGAATAATTTTCAAATCATTAAGAGTATAGAGGCCTGTCTCTTATTTCTAGTGTGAGCTGGAATAGATGTGTCAATAGCAAGCCATGGAAACCACTATGTCCTTTTTTTAACTTTTGGGGGATCAAACTGTTAAACTTTTCACAGGTGGTTGAATTGCATGTTTTCCTCATTTTTCTGGGCATGCAGTGTGAAACTCTGGAGTCTGATTTGCACAGGTGCAGAGTACACACAGCTGCAAGTGAAGTCAATGAAAGCTGTGGTGTGAACACATGAAATGCTCTATAATTCTAAGTTGAAATGCATTTTTAACATTGTAAAGCCATATATTGAACTACTTCACTGAATTTTTCAGGGGTAAGGAAATGGGGAGCCATGGGCAGACACCTGGAATAAAATCTTCCATGACAAATTGTTGAAATTTGGCAAAATTACATGAAAGTGAAAACCCAGTCTTTGTATGAGTGGGAAGTGTTAAGCACACTTAAGAAAAGGTGACACATCCCCAGTTTAATTTATGATAACTCTTTTCAGAATCCCTATTGTTCATTATAAAAACCTTTCTACTATGGCAGAAAAAGTTTAGAATCAACTAACTGAAGCTTATTTTCAATTCAAAATTAATGGCTGAGATGTTTTTCTTCCAAATACTAAAAGCACTTACAACATAAGAGAGGCTAATTGACTGTCAAATTTACATCAGTTAATGGTATTTTGCAGGTACTTAAGTTTAAGGAGATCCACATTCGTTTTGCTCTGTCCAACTGTTTGGGAGCCTTATATTCTCTGTTAATGGAAATTGCATTAATTGAAGAGAGAATATACCCTTTTGTAAGGTAAGAAGCAATTAGCAGTACGTTTAAATTATGGAATGGATTTTTTATTTTCAAGTTTAATTACAGTTTATACTTTTGAGCCTCCTTCAAAAGATTGACCATCTTTGATAGTGTGCCATCTGATCTGTGTAACATCACCTTGCAAGCTGAATAGAGCAATTGAGAGAAAATCCTTATGCATTCTGTAAGATTTGAAAATATGGAATATATTTTCACATAATGTCATCATTTCAGCATTGCTAGCCATTGCTAAAAGAGAATGGATACTGATAGAACATCACTTTGGGGAAAGAGGGATTTAACAAAATGAACTCTTATAGAACTGACTGCAGAAGAGCTTTTTCTTTAGTTTACATAGTTACTTTACAGTCTGTGGAGAATTAATCAGTATGGAGGAAGTATGGAAGTATGGAACAAAGAAGTATGGAATCCAGAGATCTGAATTTCACTACCCAAAATCCCAGCCTAAGGTCCCTTGAGGTTGTAAATGAAATTGAAGCTCTATTTCCATATTAAATGGAAAGTTGCTTAGATTTCATGGAATAAACCCACAAAGCAGGCATTGCTTGATCATAGTGGCTGATCTTATAGATGTTTTGCTCTATAGTGAATTGCATGGTAGGTATACTTCAAGACAATGGAAAGAAAATAAAATAAGCAAGGGTAAAAAAAATGTCAGAGGAAAAATAGGCTAACTAATTCAAATTCAAATTAGTACCAGTGAAACAAACTAGTATCTGCAGTGCAGTAGGTATACACAGTATTATTATAGTGGCACAGAATCTTGAAAGGCATCTTTTATGCATCTGTGTCCAAAAGGGAACAAAACCTAAAAAGAAGATACCTGTTTGGGCACTTTTAAAATCCAAAGATTCAAGGCTAAATTAGACAGACAATTTCCTTCAAGACATATACATTAGTTACTCCTATGTAAACATGAAACTTTTATGCTATGTGTAAGTATAATGATTTGGGAGTACATATTTTACAGGGGAATAATGCTCTGTTACTGTTTGGAAGGTCATAAACTTTGACCAGATTTCATTGTAAAGAATGTCAGAGAATCATATATTTAAAGTTGCTTTTGGAGATAGCAAAGCAACCTTGTCGACAAATTAAAAGCTATTTCCTACTCTTTCCAGTGTAATTCCTCTTTCTTTTTAAATTTGGTCAAATTTCATGTGATTGAAGGTCATATAATTATATAATTAATGTGGCAAATTCGGAAGAGAGGAGGAATTACAATGGGAAGTGAAGAAAATAGCTTTCATTTGTCCAGACAGTCACTCCACTGACATGGAATATTGGGTAGCGAGTTGTCTGTTTTGGAAAATTGATAAACTTGTCTCAAAAATACCTTCCTAGAAAAAAAAAAAAGTGGTTTGGTGTAGTCTGGAAGTTTCTTAAAAGGAAATAAGGTATTACCATATCTCTTGGTGAAAATGTTTAAGCTAATAGATGAGCATATTGGAGTATCAGTGGAAAATATACACAAAATAATTAAAACATTTTTTTCTTTTGTTTCTTTCTTAATTTTTTTTAAGACAGCTTTACTTAAATGCAGTAAAGTTCAGTAGTGCTTAAGGCAGCCAAGACAATAAGAAAGGCAATGCACATTGCAGGTACTAGGAACAGTAAATTATAGGGTACTCTTATCTCAATTGATTTTCAGTTGATATAGTAGTAGAAATGTTATCCTTTGAATGGAATCTAAAGTTACTGAGTTCTTAATTTAACTTTACTTTGTGCTCACTTACAATCTGACATGTAATAGTGGAACATCAGTTGGAGTAACTACACACACTTTAGCTAAAATTCCTATTGGGTTTATTTGAGCTGGTGTGGCTTTGGTGCTAAATCATAATATAACACCTCTGCGAGACTTGTAATTTTTGCTGGGGATTCAAGAAGTCCAAGGTAAAGGTGGAAAACACTCCTGCTGTTTTTCTCCATCTTGTGCTTTTATCTCTCCATTTTAAAATTGAAAGACTTGGGGTTTGGCACCCAGGCCTTTTGTTTCCAGTGCTGCCACAGCCTGATTAGTAACAGCAGAGACCTGGAACTTCTTCCTCAGATAGATGCTTGATCTCCATATACAGACAGACTTCTAATCATTTTTGCAAAGAAGTAATATCTACAGCTCTTAAGCCAACCACAACTGCTTAGGGGGAGGGTGGAGCTCTGTAATCAATCCTGTAATCATAGCTAATGGAAGGGAAAGGGGCCAAAGAAGAATGAAGAGTAGTTTCCCTAAATTCCTCCTTCTCCAAACACTATGGTGTGAAGCCACAAAGGAGATGATCTTTGTAACAGGCACATCCTTCCTAGTTGCAAAGAACACAATAGGTATGTCTGGGCTGCCTGAAAGCTTCTCATCAGTGAAGTAATGAGTGATACTGGTCTGTTCTAGATCTGCATTAGCTTTTTGCCTCCACAAGTATTGGTCTGGTTCATGGTTTAGGAGTTCATATGTGTGCATCCCATGTCTGAGATTAAGAGCAGAGAGATCAGTCCTTCACCTTTCCTTGTCCTCCTCTGACTCCAAGAACATCCTGAGAATCAGTTGGGCAGAAGCAGCACACACAGTGTGAGGACTCCCTGTAGGATGGGGTGCAAAGCAGGTGCCAAAATTCCCCCACTTTGGGTTTTTTCCACCTGGCCCAGAGCAACTTTGCTCCTTCCACTGGTAGGAGATCAGGAAACTCTCTTGAGGCAGCACTGGGTGATGAGCTTCTTGAAGAGCCCAAGAAGCCTCTTCCCCAGTTCTTGTTTGCTCAGTCTCAACCCACCTCCCTGCCCCCCAATACAGAGCATGACATCATCTCTCCAGGTTCTGCCAGATGTGAAGTCAGGCTTGAATACCTCAGCTCATGGGAAGTAGCTCCAAGCTTTATATTTCCCAGTTAGTGCCCCTATTTAGGAATATGCTCTGGGAATATAATTCCAGAAAGCCTACTCTTTCTGTATGATCTCTATTGCGACAGCTGGACTCCACATTGTATCCCTCAGTTTGTTGCGGTATAAAGGTACCAATTTACTTTTGTCTAATGCCACCACTTGAAGCCAGAACCCTGGGTGTTTATGAGATCTATAATGATTGTTATGAATTTCGAGAAGTAGAACCTCAGTAGATCATTCTCTTAAATCTAAAAACCAAGAAGTCATTTGAAGTGAAAATACAGGGAATAAAAAACTTTTTTCAAATTTTCAAGTTTTTTCAAGTTTTTTTTTGAAACTATTTTTTCAAGTGTGGTTGAAATGTGGACTCTGCTCCTCATGAAATTATGGAGAGCAAAAAATGTGAGAAGATAAGAAAAAAAGTTGCAAAATTACAACAGCAATAAGAACTATCTGAAGTTTGCATAATTATTATCAACAAATTTTGGAAGAGGCATTAAACATTGTGCTGTATTCCACAGCCACCCTGGAGTAAGTGGTAACTCATATATATGTGTTGGAGATTACCCTGCATTTTACTTCTGTGGGGTTGATTACTTCATTTTTGGAAACATGAAGAGTATATTAATTCCAGTCCTCTGGTGGCAATCATGTGTTTCTTTAATGTGGACTTTGCTAGGACTTAGCTGTTCTCTTTCCACTGTCATTTTGGATAGTTTTTAATGCTTCCCTTTGTCTTTTTAAGCTATCAGGAGAGAGGTGCTGTTACTTTCAGTAACTACTGTTACTTTTCAATGTTTGCAGAAAGGACCCAGAGGATGAAGGAACTAATAGGAAGGAGAGGTGGAGCTTATTTTGTTTGTTTGTTACCACCCGGTAGTCCTGAACTCATCTTTTATGCATATTAACATCTGCTCTTCTCTCTTTAGGAAATGTTGATACTCTGACACACATTTGAGTGATAAACTGAGTGTTTCTTCAAGTGTAAACATTATGTTAAATTGCTTGAAAAGGACTACTCTTCAAATGTTTTTGACTCTTTAATATTTGCAAATGCCATAGAAATAAAAGAAAAGAAAAGAAAAGAAAAGAAACACCCTCACTGTAAGCATTTAACTGGGCAGTTTTTCAAATTAATGCAGTTTAACTATTACATTAACTTAATGGCTATTTTCCCCTACTTTAACCATGTTAAATGTGCCGGCAATAATGAGCTTCTAATGCTGTCTCTTTCAAGTCTCAGAGGCATCTTTAGAGCTCTGCTTATCTCCTGGATCATAAAGCTGCATAATTTAGTATTCAAACAATTCATTTAAAACTGAAACACTTTGAATTACCGTAAAATTAATCAGGAAAAAAGAAATCTTAACATGCCTATTCTGTTTATCTCTATTTAGCAAATTTGAAAATGTAAAATAAAACTTTACAAAATTCTGTTTTCTACTTACTAATCAGCTGCTATAAGCATAAATATATCTAAAACTATAAGGGACATTTTCAAAACCTTTTGCAAAAAAGTTCCTCGTGGCTAGTAAACTAAGATGATTATTTTGATGGAACAAACCTTTTAGATTTTTCCATACCATTAACTTAAATAGAAACACCTTTAAAATAAATTGGCATTACTAACTTATTGCCAGATTTGCAATGCACAGAGGTAGTTGATGTATGTCATCAGAACTGCTGCCCCATTAAGTGGCTATATCCTAGTTATTCTGCAACTCACAGCACCGTATCACTTAACATTTTAAAATATTTCTGCACCTAAGCTGTGTTTCATTTTCTTTGTTCTGCTTCTAAGTGCATTTGCTTCTTGCAGGCTAGACAACTGCTAACCGCGGAAGGAAATACTAAGAAGAAATTGGATTTAGTTCTTGCCTGTATCAGTAGGGCCTGGATCTAATAAAAGGCTGATATGGCTAATGTAGTGGAGTACCTTATTTGAGTACCCAAATGTCAACTGTAAACCCCAGATTCAGGCGCCTAGTATCACCACAGTTTCCTGGGGACAGCTAGTTATCACAGTAACTTCTCTCATCTTACTTGAGATGTCTTTACCTGATCTACTGTCCATCTATAATCAAGGGACTTGTGGGATGCAACTAATCTCATATATTTTAGGATGATTATAGGTGCCTATATGTGGTCAAGTGAATCTCTGTCCAGAAATCTTTTTCTCTCCACTGGGAGAGCTGCTTAGTTACCAGTACCCATAGGGATACAAATGAAATCCAGTCCCTGACCCTCAGGTAAGCTATGCTACTCATGGAAACAGCAACTCTGTTCACTCTGAATCAGGGTCTGGATTTTCCTTTTCTGACTATTTTTTCAAAATATTGAGTAGGATTTTTGCTGGTTTGCCTTATTTCTTGTCAAAATTTATCCTGTATGTGGTTCATATAACACAAGAAATCCAGATTCCTGCTTTTCCAGCTGAATGTCCTTCCTAGCTGCAAAATTGTGCCTTTTCTTTGTATCTGGCATGTGTGGTTCCTTCTGTCCCATCTATTTTTTGCTGTGACTTTTGCAGGATAGGTGGAGGATGCTTCTTTCCCAGGCTAAACTATCCTTCTGGGGAGAGCTGGGCATTGGAAACCCTTCTGAGTTAGATGGGCACAGATTTTGGGTCTCCCATTTCGCAGGTGATTGCCCTAATCATTAGGCAGCTATACACTTAGTACCAACACAATTCTTCTTTCTTTCCATTTTAAAAAGAACGCATGTGTGCATTTTGCTGGTGGCCTGGTGCTGGTGATTTCTGTGATTCTGCACATTTACCAGCTGCTCTTCCAGATCCAGTATGTGAAAGCACTTCCCCTGTGTTTCAGCTCTCAGGCAGGTGTAGGTAGGAACATGGCCTCTAGCTGCTTTGAGGTCGGCAGTTTTGGTAATATACAGAAGCTGAATGTGGACACACACAGAAGATGTGTCTCGCTTGCTAAAAAACACAGAGGTAAGAACACTCTCTAGCTCTCAGGCCAAGTAGCAAAGACTGCCTGCATTCATCCTACGTAAGTATTAGGTCTGGGATCTAAGCAATGCCGTTTGACATAATTACTACTTCATATGGAGGATTTTTTTTAGTTCAAAACTTCTAAAATAATTTGAGGACCATGTTACAGCCCAGGTAAGTGGTGTTTTAAATTGAACATTTATTGCATGCCCTGCTGTGGTGTATGAAGATCCCCCCTGAACTTTTTCTATACATAGAAAGATACTGAAGTTTAAGGATGCCAAACTATGACAGGATAGTGTTGAAGACAGTGAAAGGTAGAGATATCCAAACTTCTGCTATTCTTTTCTGTTCTGTCTGTTGGGAATAGTATCTGTTGCATATCATGTCCAAGCATATACTGTGTTCAGGCACTGTCTGGGAGACTGCTAGTTGTCACGGGCCAGCATTACAACCTGCAGCAGGAAGCCAGTGAGGTAGTGTGCGTGATCAGTAATCCTGGGGTTAAGCTTGGCCCCTGGCCATGCTGTAGTTAGCAGAGTAAATACAAGCATGGCATACTTTCTGGTTAAAAAGCAGCACCTATTTAACTCCTGCAGGTTTAGTTAATAGATGAACAAACTGCTGGATTCCAATTTTGTGCATTTTCTAGTACACTTTAGCCACCTAATTTTGGTATCTGACTTAAGATAAACACCCATTGTTCCTCTACCATCTTGTTTGTCTTAGTGCTACTGAGCTCCAAGGTCTCTTTCAAAAATAGTAATAGATAATCTAAATACCATCATTTTAGAGCTCATGCCTACTAGATTTCCTAAAATGCCATATTTTGAAAGTGTTAATTTTTGAGTTCATTAATTTCCCATAAAGAAATCTAGCAGAACTCTTTCATGGTAGATGCTATCTGAAACATGATTTGCTGAAGTTTAGTGATTTACATGTGATCAGGTAGCTCCTGGAGGACTACTGTGTTATCTATCTGCGCTCTCTGGATTAAGATGTGTCACCTATGATCCTACTCAAACTGCTGTAGTACACAAGTCTTAGGCTTGTGGTGCATCATTACAATGAGGTCATGAGCACATGAACTACAGCTATCAACTCATGGGCAGTTACATCTGACATAGGCTGTGTTTAAACTAGCATTTTGGTGGAGAACAATATTGATGTTTTGAAGTTTGTCTCCCTCTTGTCCCACATTGGTGTGGGACAGAGAAAAGTTTCAGTACACAGAAGGTAGACTCTTTCCAGAGGTCAGAGCTCTGTTCCAGGTGTGCACAGATGTGTTTCAGCACCTTCTGGGGATCTGCAGCACTGTTTGGTTCTTTGGACAGCTTAAAAAAAAAGTATGGTGGGAACATTTGGGATGTGTGGGACCTGATAAAGTTCCGTCCATAGTAAAACTCTCCAGCCACTTATGGTGTAGATGTGAGGTCCTGAGTACCAGCTGCTTTGATCTACTGATCTCTTCTTTCTGCATCAAATTACTTGCTTATACAGACATAGCCACAGGGAAATCTCAATAACAAATGAAAACCAAACACGACGTTTCAATTCAGTGCAACAATACAAAGTGAAAGACTTCTTTGCTCTATAGGTTCTTACAGTGCCCCCACCGTTATCATGTGAGAACAGATTCCAGAAGTGCATTAAGCACTCTGACTAATTTCAGTCATGTCTTATCCATTCTCTTTGTCATTTTCTCCTTAGGCAAAGAACTGTATACACAGTGATTTGTTTTGACTTCTTTTTTAGTTAGTTAATTTATTTTATCTAATTGCCTATTCCACGTTGTGTTTGTATTAGAGTGAGCAGGTCAAGGAAACTATATTTTGTTTTTAGAAAAGAAGTGTCAAACTTTTGATGGACATTAGCTGCTGTGGGAACTTTTGACACTTTTTTCCTTATCAGGAGAATTTTAACAATTAAAAGCAGATATTTAAAAAATTTCCATTCTACGAAAACCTGAATGTATTTTGACTTTTATTCCTACCTGGGACAAAGAAAGGGTAGAAATATTGGAGTGTATGATAGAGTTGAAATTCCAATTTGCATCCATCTTTATTAATCAGGAAATATTGTTTATGCAATTCATTTATTCTTTTCTGCTCATCACTAATACTTCTCAAGTCCTTTGCCTTAAGCTTAATTGTACAGATAGAAAGTTAGAGATAATGAGGAAAACTAGCTAAAAAAAAGTGAAAAACAGGTCATTTTCTTAAAGTTGAGATTCAGAATATTGGTGAGGAGAAGGACAGGCAGCAGTTCACCCACAACAGCCACTTATTTATTTTTCTTTATGAATATATAACTTTGCTATGAAAAATAGAGAAGCTGATTTCTTTCTTTGTCATACAGACACAGTTAAAATGAAGCTTTAAATTCAAACAATACAGAAAAAGAAAAGGCAGCTAGAAACTACAAGAGAGAAACAAAGAAAGAAAAAAAAAAAAGAAAATGGAGTTTTTCTTATGGTTTGTCACATGTAAGTGATGCCAGCATGCTGAAGTTGATTGCAAGCATCCTGGGTCTCAAATGTCTGATTATATAAAACTATGTGGTTCCTCTAAAATTGATGTTCCTAGCTGAAGGATGTGGTTCCTCTAAAATTGATGTCCTTAGCTGTTCTTCTAATTAAAAAAAAGATACAATTCAGCTTGAATCCAACAATCTTTACAATTAGTATTTAATTGTCCATAAAAAGTACTGATTCCCTTAATGAACCTGCTGCTACCATTGTTTACTACCTCGAATTTAAGGAGGAAAAAAAAAAACAATCACCAAGCAAATCTCATGGTTCTGTTTTTCCCACCTCTATAGTCCCATTATCATTCCTAATTACATATAATTAATCAGTGCCAGTCTCTGAAAAAAAAGCTTATTGAATAGAACAGTCAAGTATGGTAAATGCTAAATAACACAAGTTGGGATTTGGGATTTCCACACCCAGCCCCCTCCAGTATTTTTTTTAATTGGCAAATGTTGACTGCTATGAGTCGAAAGCATTTGCAGAAATGTGTCCATCATGATAAATTCTCAAATCATTTTTTCATACCTACACATTTCAAAATTGCCGACGTGTTCTGCTTTGGCTCATTATTGTCAGAACGTTGCAATCATGGGATGCTCCTGCAGAGGCAGGGGGGCCGGGAGCTGCAGGTACCAGCTGGGTGGCCAGGCAGGGTCCTCACCAGTAAGGGTGCTCTCCCACCACTCCTGAGCAGGGAAGGTCCAGTGGTGGAACCCAAGGCCAACCAGCAGGACAGGGATCACCAGGCACCAGCAACAATCCAGGACTAAGGTCAAGAAAGGATGTAAAGACCAGGTCAAGGTCAGGGTGAGGTTGATGCAAGACCAGCACCACACCATTTATCTACAGCAAGGCGCTGGTCCCAAGCTTGTGTGCAGCCCCTGCTGTGCAGGGGGAGACTGGGAGGAACCCTCTCACCGCCCATTCATGGGAACCCGATCCAAGGTCACACAGCTGTGACATGTCAAAGCTGACCTCCAACATAGGCAGCTAAAGCCCTTGGCAGGGGGGACCGTGTTGCAGAAGAGGATTACGGATATCAATGGTTTCAGGTGGATCAGGGCAATTAGAGCCAGTTGGTGGGCCCAAGGCAGCAAAGAAATGAAAGAAAATGCTTCAATCTTTGTCTGAAATGAATATCCCTTTGAAATATAATTGAACATGTAGCTGAAAAATGTAAAACCGTGTTTAGAGATGAAAAATTAAAGAAGAAATTTTGTTTGATATACTTGGCTGAATGTTATGTTTTGAATTTTTAATTAACTTTTTCAAGGTTTTGAATTTTCTTTCATATTCAAGATGGGTACTGTTTTGGTTTGGGGCTTTGTGTTTGGTTTGGGGTTTTTTTTTAAATATCAAAAACTCTATTTGAACAAGAAAATTATTATCCTGTGAAGCTATAGACCTAAGGTGACATAAAATATTCCAGACAGAGCAGTGCGTGCTATGCTGGTATCCCAGCTTACCCTGACTTCTGCTCAGTCTGCCTGGAGGTTTGAATGAATTCGGAACAGTTTGTACAGGCACGTGCTTCTCAGGAAATGCATGACTCTAAGCACCACGTGCTGAAATGTAGTTCAAACATCTGCATCCAGACATAACTGATATGTACCATTTTTCTTTCTTTTCACCGAACTCTTGATAAACTTATGCATATTTTTATTTCATCAGGGTAATTACACAGAAAATTCTGGATATAATTATATTTTCTTGATGGAATTATTTTTTTTCTAACAGTCAATGTGAACTTATTCAATGAGTGGATTTCTGTAAAACTTTCCAAATACAGGTAACTTTGCTGTGATTCACGAACTGGAATGCTGACTCAGGCTTTCAGTAACTTAATTGCCACACTTACAATTGTAGAGCAGGTAATATAGTTATGGACTGCATTCTCATCCACAGCTCCTTTGTGGCTGTAATAACTGTGTAGAGGGATGTTCTTTCTCTTTAAACAATATTTTTCAGAGCAGTTTCAAAGCCTCTATAGACAAGACTGTAATACAGTAAAACTTACAACCAAAAGCTAAATAGGTTTTTGGAAGCTGTAGTTTGTGTTTATATATATATATACTCATTTCTGACCTTTTCAAGGTAAACTGAAACAATTTTCATCAAATGAAAAGTATGAAAACTGTTCTGTATTTTCCTTTTAATACCTCAAAGAGAATACTAAGAAATATGAGCACAATTCAGTTCTAATAATTGGGTTCACTATATATTTACAACACAAAAGGTTTACTTTTGTGGTTTTGACTCTTTTGACTCTGTCTTTCTTTTTATATATATGTATATAAATACATATATATTTATTGCTTTCATGACATTTTGCTTAAATCTGAAACTCAAAGGAAGAAATTGGTAGGCTATTTACCAGTTCATATACAATGAAGAAATATTTCTGTTAAAATTTAAGTTCACTTAATTTTGATTTTCCCTTTTTTGGTAATATTTGTATAAGACTAAACTTGTAGCAAATGAGCTATAGTAAACCACTACATTAAAAAAATGTCTCTTTTGTGGCATGCAGATTCATGTTTCATGAACCCTTATATTTTCAAACAGTCAAAGTTCAACAAAAAATAAAATTTCTCCAGCACTTATGTTTTCAAGCTACACATTTGAAGTAAATTTATTTTTCTGGTGGTTATCAGCTCTTTGCCTAAGGTAGTATTTTTTAAAGAATTAATAGACATGTAAAATATTTTTCAGCTTGTCTCAGAATATAGGCTATAGTCAAGACCGCAGCTTCTTTTTAGGAATGGGTGAGAATGGTTTTCCAAGCAACTGGAATTCTTCAAGTGAGAGTAAGCTTACATTTCTCTCTGGGAATAATGTGCTTCAGATAATATAATTCAAGAACTTAGATCCTCAATTGCCACTGAAGCAAAGTTCCACATTTTAGCCTGTAGTATGCTATCACTTTAGTCATATTATAAAAAATTACTAATAAATGGGAAAATTATGGAATAGTAGTACCCATTTCAAATATTGTTCATTGGACTTTGATAGAAAGAGTAACAAGAGGAATGTTTCTTCTTTATTCTTTTCTTTGTATTTTTCTAGTGTGTCATATAATTCATGTAAAACAGAATAGCACGTTTCTTTTTGAAGCAGTAGGTATAAATGGCTTCTGCTGAAATGCTGTTTGGTACTCCTGATTGGAAAGAACTGAATAACCCAGAACAGAGACTACAGAAGCATAAATCTTTATTTCACTGAACTGGTCCTCCACTTCAAGTGCCATCTCTCCTGGGTTGGACCAGAGAAGGTCTACCCATGTCCTGAGCACTGTGTTGCAGCCAATGTTATCTATTCCTAACAGGGAAACTTATTTACTAGCTTCAGGACTTAAGCCTATGTATGTGGGAGGTTTTTCTCGTGTTCCAGAAATGATATGTCTCCCCACTGCAAAGCTGGGTGAGAAAGGCAAAAATGATCACTACAAAAACCAAGCTGCTGCAGGTTTTCTAAATATCACAAAGCAAAACAAGTAGCTGAAGTCCAAACAGACAACCTTATGTGGGTCTTCATAATACAACTAGTATATCTTGCAAGGACAACTATATATAGTGGCAAGGACTGCATCCTTTTTCTGTCACAACAAATATATTTAGCACTCTTCCTGAGGGAATATTGTGTTAAATTTGGAATTAGTGTGAAGGGAGGTCTAGCTGACAAACTTTTAATGTATACTTTCTTATAACATAAATGCATATAGCATATCCATGTACAGTAGGAGAGGAGAAAAGGGAATAAGGGGGCAGCAATGAAGGTTTTCTGACTTCTTTGTGCCATTTATTGGCTCACCAATCGGAAGTTCTCCATCTACTAGATGAACTGTGGAGGGTATTATTTCCCCTTCCAACACTTGTGTCTCTTAGGTAGTGGTACTACATTCAAAGAAAAGCTACCTATATCTCAGACACCTCTTACAAGACTTAAAAAACCCTCCCCCCACAGGTCCTACAGTCCCCCAGTGATTTATATTGTTCTCTGCTACTCTGTCCCCAGACCCAAGGCTTCAGTGTTGTTTGTTACAAAGTGAGAAGAAATGAGGCTTCAAAATCCTTGCTTTCTTCAGTCCCCCCAGCTCACAGAGTAATGGAAGCAGGCTGATAGAATCTTAATTGCTGTAGTTTGAAAACTTTAAAAATAGATTATTATGGTGAGGCAAAAATGCCAGGAAGTTGATAGCCTACACACGAAATCTCAGCCCAGTGCGAATCAAAATGACAGTTATGAAGTCTTGGAAAATGGCAATTGTAATGAAAATATCTACTGACCCTTGACTAACAGTGTCAGCAACCCAACAGTGCTTAATTATTAAAATCAACGCATGTCCTGCATTGACAGCCCAGTGTTTTGAACTGCGCAGTTCTGGTGAAGAGGAGGAAACAATATATAGTAGTAGCAAACCTCACTTTTTTATTCATTCTTACTTGCTCTCTCTTTTTGTTAATTCCCTTCCACAGCAGAGTTAGAAAGGTCAACATTACTATGTTTTCCATGAGTTTGTTAAGAATCAGTGTTTCCCCTAACAAACAAACCATAAAGTGCAACAACTAAAAACCATGAGGATGTATTTGTGTAGCCTCTACCTTACAAAGGGAGGGCATGCTGTGGCACAATATGTGGAACTCCATAAAATAATGCAGTCACAGGATCAGAGCAAAATGCAGGTTGGTAGTGACAGCAGAAGGCCACTAGTCCAGCCTCCAATGACATAAATTGCACCTTTTTAGTCTGCTGTTTAAGTGCTTCAGGAGAACCTGTTGTTATTTCCAGTGCTGATAGGAATGTGATCAGGTAGGAAAAAAGCTTGTTCTGTGACAAAACTGGCAGATGTCAATTAGCTGCTGTGTCGTGCTACAGACCAGGCCCATTCTTCTACCAGAATGATATTTCCCCTTTTTCCTCTCCCACTTTTTTTTAAACGTTCTTCTCCCCACTCCCCCTTTATTAAGCAGTAATGGTGGCAGAATCTTACTGGAAAACTCTTATGATGAAAGCACTGGCAGGTCTGAGAAATTGGCATCAGTATTCCTGAGCAGCTAAATAAAATGTTTACAACGTAATCCAGAAACGCTCAGTTATCTGCTCTAAGTGATAACTGTGTTAAGCAGTACACTTAAAAAAGAAACTCACATTACATTTTCAACATGGGAAATTTAAACATATTTTTTTAAAAAAAGAATGTGTTGAGTAAAATAACATATGTGGTCATAAAGATCTTCATAGATCTTCATATTTTATTGATGCGGCCCTTTCATTCCTGGTAATTGATGCACATTTGTTTATAAATAAATATTTATTCATATGTTTGTATGTGTATATGCACCTGTACATGGATGACACCAGAACTCCAAGAGTGTTGAAAAACGTTAAGATGGATGTTAGGAATGCTCTAAAACAGAACAAAAAGTCTCATCTGATAACATTCCTCACCTAGTAGTAAAACACTGGGAAGAGTTGGCCCTATCAATGTGGAGCCATGCTCAGCCTGGTTAGCTTTCTCCTTGCCGAGGGACCTTCAAGCATTTACTGAGACTGATGTGGAAGTGCTGGATCCAGTGTGAGAGCAGCAGAGCTGTGTGAGTGTGTTAAGGCCAGTGTCCACCCAAGAAGCACCAAAGCAGTTGCAGATGGGCAGTACTTATGGGGACACTCTTCTGCCTTGAAGGAGGGAAGAGGCCAGCTGGGTCAGTGTCCCCTAAAGTAGGAGGCACCCTCAGGAGCAAGTGCATCTGGGAGGAGACCACCTTAACACCAGTTCTGTACTACAGGTATTCTCACTTCTGATCACTTCTCTTTTAGGTTCCAATCCTCAAAAACTGTGCCACAAGTTTAACTTAAATATATTAATTGTCCCGTCCCCAAAATCAAACTAAAGTAAGATTCCTGTAGGCTTGAGGTATATGTGACAAATAAGATGCCAGCTCCCTTCACCCCTTATTTTGTTATGATATGGCTTCCTCAAGACAGTAATTTGACGATGAAACCTACGTGGTCACTAACCCTCCTGCAGTCTGTTTTGCTTTCACGGAAACCTGGCAGGGGTTCACCCAGATTATCCAGTAGTACTCTGGGCTTGGTGATCAGAGAATCTTATTGCAGAGATCTCAGTTCTGCAACTTGAAACTTAGGCTCAATAAAGTGTCTTTTTGGAGTCACAAAAGTAGTCTTAGGAAAGTGGACTTCAAAGCCTAAGTCATCTAGATGCTTCTAAAAATGTCACCATAGATTTAGGAAAATGATAGTAACACTCTTCTGTGTCTTCTTGCTTCTCTTGTAAAGTAGAACATTCAAAAATCCTTTGTAATTTTGTCAGTTATTTTTTTAATATTATCCTACATTTAAAATATTGAATATTGATCTGAATAAGTAAAAGATCAACGTGAAACATAATAACAATCAATTTTCTGATATAAGGAATATGTATTCACTTATTGTGCCATTAGAACATGCATAAACTTCTTTGTTGCTAAAGAAACTCGGAAATATTTAGTGCCATATCAAGTATGAAAGAATATATTGTGAGAAATATTGTAACTATCATAAAACCAGAGATAAATTGTCACTTCAGCTCACAGAGGCTTTTTTATACTACCCATACTCTCCTTACAGTATGGTAATGCACTGAGGACTCATTTAGTTCTGTCTTTACCCCTCAGAGCACAGGATAGCTTTTTAGCATTGGGCTTTTTGGTGAGGTTGAACACTCTAACAGTGACTTCCATTTAATAAAGATTGGGCTTCTATTTTTAAACTTGTGCTCAATCAATTACCATAATCTGCATTCCCTATAGATGGAAATAAACAAATATTGCAATGAATATAGCTATCAAAGTCTCTTAATTCCAGTGTGAGAGTTTCTTCTTATTTAAAGCTCATGTGATACTCTTATATGTAGAGCAATACATAAAAATGAAATCACTTTATCTTGCTTTAGCACTCATTAATGTTAATGATAACCTGTTTGTAATAGCAACATAGTAGAGAGCAAGTAATTTCCCTTCAATTTTGTTTTAGGACAAGTATTAAAAGACTCAAAGCATAAGGTGCTAAATTTACTGGTTTTGTAACTCCTCTGACTTCAGTGTTTTACTCCACTGCTGAATTTGGTCCATTTGGAAAGCTTTGTGATTTGTTACCGTAGAGCTGAATCTCCTTTTTTAAACGTTCTCCTACAGCTGACGTGCATGCTAAGCAATACAGCTGCAGCCATCTGTAAAAGCTTGGAATTAATTTTCCTCTTTATTGCTGCAGCTTATTTCATTCTGCCTTTCCCTTTATATTTATAATACAGAAAAAATTCTCATTCCTTGAGAAAGCATTGCAGTTAGTTTCCTTCCTTTTTATATTACTTGTCAGTTAAGTAATCAATGCAACTGTTATCATTGGTACACACACTAACTACAGTATGAACATTGTCAGAAAAAATTTACTGAAATGGTAAATTAAATCAAGACATAAAACAAATCTTTTCTGTTTTGCTGATGAAAATCTGAGCCCAGAAAATAAAAATGAAAGAGGCAGATCTTTACAGATGAGCATGTGGGGTAAGAAACACAAGCTAAGGAAAATGAAAGTTACTACATAGCATAAGCAGAAGTCTTTGGGAAAAAAATTGCATTTTTTTGTTATCGTGCTATTTTTTAAAATGCATGTGTGACTACTGAGCGCAACTCATCTTTTCGAGGGAAAAAGCCACAGATGGGAAACAGTTATGTTAAAGAAAGCTGTGAAAAAATGAGGAAAATGTAAGGGGTTTTGTTTTGGTTTTTTTTAAATCCCAATTTAGGACTAAAACGTCCATGCTGAAAATAGCACTTCCCCCCAGGGTTCAAAATAAGAACGTGCCCAGAACAGGGAAGGGGCTTAGGTTTACAGTTAAAAGCTTTTTTTTCTGAATCAAGCATTTCATCTTCATTGTATTTGTATTAATGTGATGACTGAGTGAAAGGACCATCTGTGGATCAAGTTGTGTTTTGGAGATGACATTCACCACACAACTGAATTCAATGGAGAAGTCTTCCCTACATATATATACCCATATATGTATCAGTGTTTATATGTGTGTATTGTCCAATATCCATTTCACAGGGAGATGACACCGTCACCTGATTGATGCTGTACTCTCCTTCTGCTCTGACACCCCTCCACCTTCTACTTGGCAGAAGCCAAAGAGAAACAATAAGAATCACTGAGACTATACTTGATGATGACTGCTATTTATCTTAGCTGTTCATATTCCTCTAGTCTTCATAGCATCCTTTACTGTACTTTGCTATATCAGCCTTATGAGGTATAGGGTATGGCTGTGGATATTTTTAGGCTCTGCCTAGCATGCTGGCATCACTGAATCCCATTATTTAGGTGAATAATTCTTGCTTGTCATTGCACAGGGAGACTTGGACCAGAATTACCTCCAAAACCAGCAGAATGGTATCTAAAACATAAGTGTTGCTGTGATGTTTATGAATGAGTCCTAAGTGAATTCACACATGAAGTCTTTAACAAGGCAGGGAACTGAGTCAACTCTTTTCATCCTGTTTCTTTACCTCATCTCCATTTCTACAGACATGTCCTTGCAGCCTCATGCAGGCTGCTTGGCAATCTGCAGTGCAGGCACTGCCCTCTCCATTGCTGTACACGCTCCATTAAGTGAGCATTATGCTTTCTGTGCCCAGACCTGAAAGAAGGTATTTTCTGTAACACAGCATATTTCCTTATCAGATTTAAACTTCATAATAGTTTAGTATTAAATATTTAAACTTAGGTCTGCTGGAAGAAGGAAGTATTTCCCTGGGGTAGAGTTTCAAAATTACGTCTAAATTGTTCTTTTCTGTGTTATGTAGAGAAGCATTACTCACATTTCATTCTCTACCTAATGTTTTTTCCACAACCAAGAGTGAGTGAACTACTGGTGACTACTTTTCCAGAGCAAATACATCTGCTGCTTGATGCAGCATTGTAAATAATGAATATATCGAACATGTTTGCACCTTGCCCTTCAAAGATGAATGAAAATAATCTCTAGATTTTAATGCTGAAATATCTCAGAGTGCTTCCAGTGAAATAGAAGGCCTTTCTTTTTATTTAATATTACCACCTTACAAGTTAAATCTATCCAAGCACTCAGAAATTTGAAAATAAATATTCTTCATTAAAATTATCATTGCTATATAATGTATCACTGCACGTGCTGTACCTGCGGTGGTGTGGTAGGACTGTTTAAGGAGGCAAGGGAAAATGCCACAAATGGGATCATTAAATTGGACCAGGACAAAAGCAAACCAGCATGATGAACAGGCCTGTATAGTCTAGTACTCCCACTGATGTCCTTATATCATGAAATCCCATCCAGTTCAGCATGCCGCCCACAGATAGTGCTTGGCACGAGTGAGTTGCTGGGGTTTGGGCCCCAAGACAAAGGAAATCAGAGCCTGATTACCAGACACTTCTCCCCAAGAGTTTATATCAGCCTATTCCTCAGCTCCACACTAGGCTTTTCTGTGCTGGTTGATGCCTTTAGCAGTGGCTTTCATTGTTTTAGCTATCATGTAACTAAAAGATATTTAATTCGATCATTATCTAACTGAAGTAAAAAGTGGCACTTGTATCTCTCAGTTTAAGCTGATAATTACCCCCTCTCCCCATTTCTGCTTGTCCTCTGGGGGTAAGCAACCCTATCATCTCTCCTTTTGCTAACCTGCCCTTCTGCTCTTCTCAGGCCCATCACATTTTTTCTCAAATTATCTGACTGTTTAACATAATCAAGTGAAAGTCAGAGCAGTTGTCTGCAGTGAGTATTTAGCCTGAGGTTGCTGCGTCCGTTCCAGATCTGGAGCAGGGCTTGTAAGCCTGCAAGCTCATTTGTTTCCTACCAGCTGTATCAGTTCGTCTAATAAAGATTATTACAGTTGCCTACAAATATAGCTTCATTTATACACTTAGGCAGTCTTGGCAACAGCACAGCTACTCATCAATAAATATATACATAAATATATGGAAAATTTGATGATTCACACAAACCCATGTATACGTATCTGAAACATTTTCAACAGCAAATCAAGCTATAAGAAAAATCATTAATTTGGAGTTCAAATTATTTGCTTCATTTTCTGATTGAATACAATTTATTTAAAATACTATTTTAATTTACTTCTAGTTGTTTTTACTCCTGCAATATAAAATTAGCTAAAGTCTCCAAAAAGTTTAACTGCTTTGAGGTAAAAAGTATCAAAGTTTCATAATAAAATATGTCAGGCCTTCTTGAGTGTTCTGTGCCTGAAGCTAGCTGATGAACATTATCCAAATTAGCTTATTTGAACTAGGGTTTTCAAAAGAAACAAAACCTAGCTGCAGTCTAACAAAGAGTTTTGGCATATTTGCTGATGCTAAGAGAAAACTCAGAACTTCTGCTGATGTGTGTATAAAAGATGTTATAAAAAGGTAGGGAAATTGCAAAACCTTATCATCAAAACAATATCTGGTTTGTAAGGTGGGATTTTCCTGCTTCAGTACCCACCAGCTGAGATGGAATTAAAGCTTTTTTTGAGGAAATTTTGTCAACACCAAGGGTGATTTTCTGCCATTGGCTTATAGTTGGAATTTGTCCTCATATTTTGTAACTTCATTCTAAAATAAGCAGTTACCAAATAAGTTAATGGTAGCTTCTGGTGGCTTTATGTACAGGTGCTACAAAAAGCTATATTCTTCAGTCCTCAGTATGAAACATTAGCTATTGATGTTTTCACCTGCATTAATAAAGGTCACATATATGGCCACAACAAAATGCATTTAAGAAGCATGGAGTTGGAGAAACACTGAATTGCTGAGCTCAGAGAAGTCTGTTAGACTGAGGTTGTAGTAATGAGGATTTATCAGTGAAGAGCAGTGACACTTGGCACTAATTTTTTCAAGAAAAGGAGTTTTTTGAGCAAGACTGTAGGCAGAGTCTCAGTTAAAAAATCTTTGTCCTAGTTAAGTAGCAGACATGAATGACAGCCAATTCCCAAGACATACAAGACATATTCTTCAAGTTCTGTCACTGTGTTCATTCACACCTGTTTTTCTGACCAAGCAAGCTTGTAATACTTATACAGGCCTCAATTATTGTACTTAGTTTACTGCAGTGAGCTTGGTAATGGAACAAACAGTCATGAAAACAATAGCTAGTAGATGGTTTTTAACAGCTTAGAACTCATTGGAAGTTAGAAAAATATATGATTCATACTGTCTTTTGATCCTTGTTCTCCTTTAGTGTCTGAGAAGCTATGAACAAACAGTGACTGGGTACCTACCACTCAAAAGAAAGCAAGAAGGAATATGAAGAATAACATATGTATTCAAATATTTGTATTATATTATGTTCTGTCATTTTTCAGGATAGCCCACAAAGTCAGGGATGTATGTGTGGCTGTTCAAAGTCACATAGAATGTTTGGCAATAGGGCACATATCACAACACAATCACATATAACACCACAATCAGCATTTAATAATTATTAGAAGTCTCCTTGAGTGAAATAAGATACTCTGCTTTCAAAACATACTAATGGCATACGAGAGGTAGCTGAGTAAGGTGCTTGTCTTTTGGCACCAGAGTCAGCACAGCAAGCTTGCCTGTGCCTGTCCAGCCCTCAGCCCATGCTGCACTTCACTTTGTCCTGATGTGTGGTAGGCAGGTGAAACCTTCCTAAAGTGGCTTTTCTGCAAACTCAATGCCTCATACTGCATCCTTATGCACTGCTGGGAGCACTGGTGCAAAACTGGCACCTTACATCCCAAGCAACTTCTCAGCATCTTCCCCGCAATGAAACTCTTAGTTACTGCATTGGTTTTGATTGTGAATACAGAACTGAGAGCTGAAAGTCCTGGCTGTCTAACTACCATCTCTTTAGTCTACTTTTGCATAGAATGGAATGGAATGGAATGGAATGGAATGGAATAGAATAGAATAGAATAGAATAGAATAGAATAGAATAGAAT
>JANZLQ010000056.1:32326509-32339334 GCA_026212715.1 Elanus axillaris | reverse complement strand
AGAATAGAATAGAATAGAATAGAATAGAATAGAATAGAATAGAATAGAATAGAATAGAATATTTCAGTTGGAAGGAAGTACAATGATTATCCAGTCCAACTGCCTGACCACTTCAGGGATGACCAAAAGCTAAAGTATATTATTAAGAGGATTGCCCAAACGCCTCTTAAGCACTGACAGGCTTCAGGCATCAACCACCTCTCCAGGAAGCTTGTTCCAGTGTTTGACCATCCTCTCAGTAGAGAAATGCTTCCTAATGTCCAATCTAAATCTCCCTTTCACCAGCTTTGTTGCCCTCCTCTAGCACCCCCAGGTCCCTTCCTGCAGGGCTGCTCTTCAGCCACTCCTCTCCCAGTTTATACTTGTGCCTGGTGGGACTCCCTCCTAGGTGCAGAATCCAGCATTTTTGTTAAATTTCATGCCACTGATGCAATTGTTTGATGCATTGCTTTATTTTGATGGATTGATGCATTACTTTGTTTTGATGCAAAGCACCTCAGTAACGTAAAGGCTAATGTTTAGGCAGAATATTTGTGGCTTGCTTGCTGATCACTCTTCTAGCTGCAAGTGCTACATATTGCATACTGCACGTTCAAACCAACAACCTTGACCAGTAGTGCATAAAATGCCCAGAGAAGCCAGTCAGAATGAAGTGGTAGACCTCTGCAAACAATGTCTGCCAAATCTGATGCCAAATGAACACGTAATGATGTGGCCCAATATGGGCCCAAAATAAACATGCCATCTGACACTCAGTCTACAGTTCCACAGTAAGCCTCAGGCTTGCAGCACGCATAGGTCTAAATCACTGCAGAAACTGTTAACCAGATCTCCACTCAGACTATGACTGACACTGGTAATTCAGCTGAGACTTGTGAGTGTGTTAAAAGAAAGACTTTTCTTTCTCTTTGGTTGGCAAATTTTTCATGGGAGTGCTGTTACAGGGTGAATGCCTAGATATAATTTTGAAAGGATCTAAAATGACAAATTAAAAAAGTGGAATGAAGTCTGATGACTTGACATTAATTTCTCAGCATTTCAATGAGCAGACCACAATGCAAGGTTAGAAAACTTCCCAGGAAATATCATTCAGTTTTCTCTGTTGTGTGTTATGCATTTAGACCTTTATTTAACAGTAAAGAAAATGTTAAATTAAATTGAAAATGCTGTCCTTCCTCTTGAGAAAACAAAGTTAAATACAATTATATTAATCTTTTAAGGCCAAGAATGTACATTGTACACATTAAAGGTGATTGTTTTGTATTACAGAAAAGGTCAGGCTTAGCTTCAAAAAGCATCAGCTGCCTTTCTCTTTCATTAGTATACAACATCTTTGTTACCTATAAAAATGTAAGGTCGAATTCTCAGTCTCCTAAACCTCATCTGGGTTTTGTGCAACCGCTTGTGCCCCAGACATACTTTTAGCAAGATCATACTGGATTCATAAGGAAAGCAAGAGATACACTTCCCAGCCACATGAACAGAATTGGATTTTGGAACGGAAAACTTCAAAATAGCACTTTCTTGCTGTAAAATTTTTTTTCAGTCTACCGCAGCACATCATACAGGAACTAGTGTTTAAGACAAAAAAACTGCATGTGTGGCCTCACATTGCCATAGTAGACTGACTACTTTTTAGCTAAATCTGTTTGAGCTGCCTGCAAATCAGATGTAAAAGTACACAGTAGTGTACTTTGTTTTTTGAAAAACTAATGATGAACACATTTTCACTATGGATATTTTCTTTTCTGGAATATTATGGGACAAAGGAGCATCAAGTTGCCATCCAGAAACACTTAATCCTTGCTTCCCTGGTGTTTACAGCCCTATCCTGACCACCTGGATGCCGACAAGGAGTTCAGGCATGATTAGGGCTGTTGGCAGGCTTGGCTTGCTCTGCAATGTCTCCGCATATGATAGCATTGTTGCTGCCTGTGTCTCGAAACTTTTGACATGGTATAAAAGACAGAGGACTGCACAGCCTGTGAAGTTTTGCATAGGGTTGATATACTTTGCTTTATAATGTAGAGCACTGTATCATGTGAACTCTATGGTTCAAATCATTGAAATTGCTTGTGGAAGGAGAAGAGGAAATGGGTGCTATAAGGGCCTATTGCTCCCCAAATTTCCCCTTCTCATGGTACTTTCAAGGCTAGGAACTGGCCTTTACAGCATAGGGGATGCTATAGCAGTAGACAGCATTCGCCGAGTTCCACCTTCTGCAGAAAATGTTGACTTTTCCATGAGCAGCACGAAATGTCATAGTGCAGGTTGATTACACTGCCTTTTCAGTTATCCCTGCTCTCCTAGAGATGATGTTTTCAGTTTTCCAGAATTTTGCACTTTTCACTTGTAACAAATGCAACAGAACTGCAGCACATCATTCTGGGTGGAAGCACACACACAGGTGTCAGTAGCTGTAAAAGGTATGTTCAGGGTGGTCTTCTTTAAAATGAAAAATCCCAGTATACTGCTTCAGAATTGTTTGCTGTGAAATACAGGTTCATCATCACTAAAAGCAGCTGAAATAGTCAAAATGAAACATCAGTGGTTTTTCTTGATTTTAAAAGATTTTGCTTTTTCAGAATATTTTTTGGGTTTACATTTTAAGACATTATGTTTCTTTCTGATTCAGGAAAATATATATTTCACTTTAAGAAAAATATGAGGGGGCAAAAAATGTTTCCTGTGCTGTTGTAGTTTTGATGGTCTTCTGGCATGACATTTTATTCACCACTGCATAACTACAGCTGCCATGGATGTGCCTGAATTCAAACCTATGGAACTGCACAGGTATAAAACTGAATCACTCTAGTGATTAATTATAAACCCACTGAATTACAATGAAAGCCAAGTCTAGGACTGTGGAAAGGACTTTTGTTCAGGAATGCTGGCAGAAACACATTTAAAGTAAAGATAGGTTTCATCTTTTTAGTGCATTATTTGAATTGTGTCACACCCACAGAGGAGAAAGCACTTTACATTTCAAGTTTATCAGTGGCAATGCTCATAAGTTAAAGAACAGTACACCCAGACTGAAATATACTTCCATCCCTATTCACTCACGTATGCTGTTCCCTATGGCATGTTATATGACAATGTTCTGAATATTACAGTCAGTGCTGCCAAGTTAGGAATAAATTTACCCAAGTTGTTAATCTTTGTTGTAAGTCCTGGACAGCTTTTTTGTTGGTGGGGTTTTCTTTTCGTGGTTTTTTTTTTTTTACAGGGTTCTGCAATATTCTTAATTTCTTTTTGCTACGAACAGGAGATAATTACATTCTAACATTGCTGTTTTATTCAGTGAAAATTGACACTTCCTTCTGTTTTAGCATCAGTTCATTGTGCAGAATTCTTTGCAGTGCTTTAATTAACCTGGCATGATGATCTCAGTACAGCCCAAATAAAATTAACATTAAACACTCATGTGGAATTGTTCTATGAGATAGCTTGGGTGATGAACATATACCATATGGTAATCTTTAAAAATAAAACCTGCCAAATAGCATATTTAATGTGACTATCCTGGCATACTCATAAGGACTCTAAAAATCAAAAATAATTCTGAGCACTGCTCACTTCAAAGGATCACAAAATATTTTATCCAAACTATCTATCTTTCTAAAATCAGCTCACCTACCACTTAAAGCAGCCACTTCTGCAGTAAAATGCAGCAGCTATTGCAGTAAAGCACAGCAAATTGGAACAGCAATTTTAGGGCAGATAATGAAGACAAATGGTGTATCTTGTTTAAACTGCAGGGGCAGAAGGTAATTACCCAAATTTGGAGCTGGCTGAGATACCAGACCTAACACCTCTCTTGCAGAAAAGTGTCAGTCATGATTTTATAGCCGGGTAACATTAAGCAGAACATGAGCAAAGCCTGGTATTTAACACTGATCTAGTAAACAAGTTGGATTCCAGGGAGAAGAGTTCCTGCTCACATTTATCTGTGCAATAAAATCAGTCATGTCTTTGCTGTGCCCCATTGCTGGTTAGATGAGAATTTAGAATTGATTTTCTAGGTATGATCTAAAGTCCGCTGAAATCAGTAGAAAACATTGACTGACTTTGGATCAGGTCTTCTGTCAGCTCTATTTTGTTGGAGAGCGGAATTGTACTCTGGTTTATTACCTCATAGCAATGTGTTGTATATTGAAATATGGGAATGGTAGATTTGCAAGAGCAACATATCCAATCAAGGCTGGAGCTTTTTCTTTAATGATAGTCATTGTACTTTCCTAGCATCTTGCTGTGCCAGCTGCTTGGCTGGACTATCCGGAGTGGTTTTGTGGCTGCTCATGGTTAATGTACATAGCTCCCTGCAACCCACGTACTGTTAGGCTGAGGATCCAACTTACAAGAGTTTTTGCACTTTCAAACCTCAGTAGAGAGAGACAAAAGCAATTCATCCTATGTAGAGTCTGAATTACCCTTTGGAGCTGCTCCTTTGTACTGACAAAGGAAGGAGCTACCATTGCCCACTGTCCTAAATCAGCTGTTCAGTTAACTGCTAGTATTTCACAGGGTAGATATAGTCCACATATCTTTCAACAGTAAAAAAGATCACTCACTTCACATTACTTTACAATGTAAGAAACTTACATTATCTCACTTACCACTTTTGATTATATTGTCATGACACAATAATAGCATTACAGCTACTGTTGGCAGTTTATCACTGAACATTTCACACACTTCTATTCTGATTAAAACATGAGCACAGTGACCTTCCTCCTTTCTCAAAATATACTCTCCTTTTCAGCTTTTCTAAATATGCTGACCTCCAGAGGGAAAAAAAAAAGGCTTATCCATTACAAAACCATTACAAAATTAGCTTTTGTAGCATGGTATAGTCCACTCCTATGGAGATTCATGGTTATCTCGCTATTACATATCATTGGAGTCACCTGCCTTAGCATCCTTCCATTTACCTGAAGAAGCTGTGATATTTCAGTATATTTTTTAACAAACCTTTCTAACTGGTGCAGCCAATTTCCTGGCTGGCTTTGAAAAAAATGAGGCAGGAGCAAAATTTGGTGGCAATTTATGATTATTTTCCATCTTAACTCACCTCTATTTATAACTGAAGGAAAAAAAAAGATAAAAAATCATCTCAACAAATTACCTTAACAATTACAATTGTCTTCCTGAAGCAGAATACCCAGCCAGTAGGGGGGGAAAAAAACCCTTGTGTTCTCTCAGGTTAGCCTCATTAAAGTTGCTTTCTTGATTATTCAGGGTTTCTGTAAGTACTTTCAACTTTCTTAAATATTTGAAGATCCCTGTAGCTGTCAAGAGTCTGAAAGCTTTACTGATGCTCACCCCCATGGAGAACTTAACTGTTTTCCTTCTTTTCAAATTCAAATGGTATTTCACAGCCAGACAGGATTCACCTTTAGTCATTCCCTTCTTTTATTTTAAAATCCGATATACATGGACTGACACACGCATCTTCACAGAGCCTCACTGAAACCATGGGGCTATGCCAATGTGGGGCTTCACTTGCAAGGAATTGGATCAGAATTGATCCTTTCCTGTCTTTAGCTACTCTCATTTATATGCCATAGGTAATGCCAGAGCACATATCTTTTCCTCCCCCTGTTCTAAATGCCATCTATTTAAACCCGATTATACTAAGATTTCTTGTCTAGTTCTGTCTCTAACATGAATGTAAGAGTAATGCAAAGAAGACCACCCCTCTCAGGACTGTATCTGGCTTTTACATTAATTAGGGCAGCTGACATCAGTGTTAATACATTCCCTAATTATTTTAGTAAAGCTTTTAGTCAATTTAAACACACACACGCATTTTCAAATTACAGGGCAAGTAGGATCATCTGGCAGGAGGATACCAGTGGCAATGAACATCACATCAAGCCGTAAAAAGTAAGATTTGGGGTTTTAGCTTAGCTTTGGTTTATTTTATTAAAAGACTGTACTTTCAAAACTTGCTAATTTCCAGGATGGAGAACTGTCAAGCTCTCATTTATATTTGTGGTCACATTCAAAGGAGCCAGGAAGGAATATCCCAAATTTTAGGTGTTGTCCAAACTTGGCCACTTCTGAGTAGTATGGCTAAAAGTTTGGATCTAAATCTCAGCCATATAGAAGCTTGAAAGTGGACAGATTTGACTTATAACAAAGAGGTCTGAAATGAAAGCCTGATAGGAGCCAGGATCCATTAGGTAGGACCCTTCCCAAGTCTGAAATTTAGCACATCCATAGTCTTTGCCAAGTGGGACTTTAGCCTCAGCCTCTTTTGTTGAGTAGAAAGAATGTTTCTATCACCAGCAACTTCCCTTCTTGTGTAAATTTGGGAACTTAAATAGTGTTTGTGAAAGACCTGAAATGTACTTTTTCAGAATTTAGTGGTAGGGTGGGAAAGGATCAGGTTTAGTGAAGATGCCCAGGGATTGTATCTCTCCTATTAATGTCACCTAACTGATGCATATTCCAGATAACATGATGTGGGCCATGCTGTTTTGCTTTACGATTCCCCAAATAAGAAAAGCACTTGTATTGGATCCTGTAGGAGTCTATTCAGCATAGATTCACCACTGACTGTTGCTCTTGACCTAAGCAGCAGGCTCGTGAGGCAATCCAGGGCTTGTCAACATTTGGTTGGAATTAATAGGTCAGATGTTTGAGCTTTGAACCTGCAGTAGTTTTTCATCTTCATACCTTTACTATGCATTCTTGTATCAGTAAATGTAAATATTCCACTCCCAGTGTAGGTGAAGTATCTTCATGCCTTCTTGTATTCCTGTAGTAGATAAAAGAAGAGAGAGAAAAGAAAAAAAAAAAGACCAAATATATGGAGGCAAAGAACAGACAGTGTAGCTAAACAGGCTCGCTAAAGAAAAATGTGAAACAGTCTGTAGTACAAACACAGCCTATATCTGAGCAGGAAAGGGACAGATATAGTCATAAAGAAAACAAAATGACAGTCTTTTCATCCTTGTTCTCTACCTAACTATATCTAATCATGCTTTGGTTTGTTTTACAGAAAGATACATTAATTCCATATTATTTCAAGTGCTCGCTTTTTTCCATTTTTACATTTATTTCATGAGAACTTGTGTCAGTGGCTAGAAATACAGTTACCTAGTTAGGGCTTATTTTTAACTAGCTTTTGAGTGATAAAGAATATGCTAACATACTCTTAAGATTCCCTCGTGTTGATTTTCAGCCTTAGCATATGTATAACCAGAAAAAATCATAGAGATCTGCTTACACTTCACGGTAACTGATGTAATTCTCATAGGATATCCATCTGGCATAATAAAAATTAAAACCTGGAGCAAGGTAGTTCATGATTTTCAGATCAGCATATGCTGATCTAAATTAGGACTGCCATGGTCCAGCCCTGCTACTTATCAGCAGTCCTCTGGTTCAGGCAGCAGTGCTCCTGCAGTCACACATTCAGCTGGCTGAGGCAGTAGATTTGCCTAAACACAGTCCTGCTGGTTTAGCCTCTGTGGAATTGCCATGCAAAATGGATCTTCAAAAGAATATCCTCCGAGAAGGGCACCGTTCAAAGAATGGTGCAAGAAAGCTTCTGACAGAACTTTTGAACTGCATAGGGAGAAACACGCTTCTTTAGTGATGCCTCAAAGGAAGTTTCTACATAGGTTTTCTGTAGGTTTGTCAAAAGGATCTTTTAAACACGTGCTCAACAGGGGTCCAGGGCCCTTGGCTGTCAGGTGAACTTGACATGCCCTCACCTCACAAAGCCCAGTCGCCACAGCCGCAAGCCAGAGCCAGGCTTTTGGGGGAGTTTTCGGGGGGGTGACTCCTGGTGAGGAAGGCGCTGGAGCCTGAAGCGCTGGTCCCTCCTCCCAGGCCTGCTTCGGGGCCAGCGGTGAGGGGCACTGGAAAATGCAGTTATCAGTGGCTAGCTCCTGCGTGGAGGTTTTACGAGGCCTCATATAAAATCAGTCCAACAAAAGCTGTCGTCCTTGGAGAACTGTGGCAGCCTGGTCATGGTCTGTTTTTCACACAGTAGAAGAACTGTGTTCATGCATAGCAAATAACTCTGAAACAGTGTAAACATCAACAAGCAGTATACCTGTCTGGGGATTTTTAACAACTAGGTGTTTTTAAATGCTTGTGGTTTTCCTGACTTATAATATCAAATATTCAAATTGGATGATGAAATTTTTTACGTTTGCTTTTTTAGAGAGCTAGTAGTCATCTAAAGACAGAAGATGGAAAAAAGAAACCTCTCTTCCCTTTCATAAGGTTTCAGAAATTTATATCCCAGTTTATAAAAGACTAACGGTCTCCAGTTCTCTCAGAGGAAGGCCAAATTGCAGGTGCAGCTGCATAAATACATAATATGCATATTAATTATATTAATATAAAACTAATGTATCATTGCACATTTTACATATTATATTTATATTATATGTATAAAAATAAACATTTTGTGTATATTATGATGTATAAGATTAATCATCTAAATTTACACACAAATTAGACATTACATTAATTATAGTATTAATAATAATATATAGTGTTAATATTAAGTAAATAATATACAGATATTCCCTGTATGAAGCAGGAAATTAGAAATCTCTCTATCTTTTCTACCTCTTACCACAAGACAAGCCTTGGGACTTGGTTAGAAAACCTGATTTTTTTCATAAAAAATATATTTGAGTTAAGAAAAGTTCAAGACGAGAAGATGAGCCCACAGGGAACAGAGACGAAATCCAGCCAAAATACAACTCCAGCAGTAAACAGCAACAGGTCATCTGAATTGAAATATTTTCATTTTCTAACCACACATTTTATTTAGAGAATTTTTTTACCAACTCCCTACCTCCACCCACACATACAGTTTCTGGGATAAATAGGAAATTGTTACAAAAAGTCACTTAACAGCATCCCAAACTTTCCTCTGAAAATCTTGTTAAATGACAAATTGCATAGTGTTCTCAATACATCAGGAGTTAGGGAGAAACACATGGGGTGGTGCAGGCTTACTGAGACAGAATGAGTCTGTGGTCTTGGTCTTCCATTTTGTAATCAGTCACGGAAAACTCAGAGACCAGGAGAAGGAGAAGAACTCATGTTGGACTGGGCTTCTGTAAAGAATCTTGAAGAATATTGGTTGTGTTATGAAATGGGTCTTAAGAAATTTCTGCACATGTGCCTTCTGCAGCCTGGTTGAGTGATAGTTTTTAAAAGCCCTATACCCACCCTAACTGAGTGTGAGAGATAAGAAGTGTTAAATACTCTTCCTTAAACTGCCAGTGATTAAACATCATCAATAACAGGAAAGCAAAAGTCATTTACCTTAACCAAACACAAGTGTAAGGTCTATGTTCTTTTAGTAAAAAGAACATGGAAACATTAAGGCTGTTCCTCATCTGCTTGAAAAAAAAAACACAACACATGCCTATGCATGCTAGAACACCACAGACTAAGTAAAAATTCAATTCCATCACATAGGCCCTGTAAATGCATTGTCAACATCAAAAAAACTAAGAAAAAAGAACTGACACAAATCATTGCAAAGTTGAAATTGCCATGTAATATTCTCAGTTTCATTAATAAACAAAACATGAATTTTACTCTAGTGACATGTATATGCACTAATTTAGATGAAGTTTTGTAAAACCTTTTAATAAATTTCCAATCAATGAAATATTGAAACCATATGGAGATCGGTGATATATTTATATACCAATTTTTTGTGCAGCACAATGGAAGATAAAATAAAAATGCTGAAGGACTCCAAAGAATTTATTTAAACATCAGTCTTCATTAGGGCAGGGTCTTTACTATTTATATTAAAAGTTTGTTTATTTTTCAAATTTTCACATGTGTACAAAAATAGTTGTGGATAAATGGACTGTAAGAAAACTGAATGAAATGATAATGCAGTACTTCCACTCAACTTGAATGGAAGTAAAATATTCTATTGAAACTTCTCTGAATGAAGAAGAAAATGTGTAGGAAGTTTATTGCGTGCCTAATAAGACAGCTACTGAAGATTTGGATGTGTTTATATTGGTCAGATAGGCTCAGGATGGTCCTTAGCAAGCAGTGACAGTTCTATATCAGTAATCCTTGGGACAAAGAGGTTATATGTGCATTGTAGTCAGGACAGACTATAGGAAGCATCGTGTGATCCCACATGATTCTGCATATGGTCAAGTGCACATTCCAGTTGTTACGACTGCTGTCTGCACACAAGCCTCTCTGGAGTTCTGTGTCTTTCCCAAGAAGCTGATGTTCCTTGGAAGGGATTGATTATCTGTGCACATGAAGAATGTGTTACTCATCCAGTGTTAACTGATTAACTCCAAGCTGTTATGCTGATTGTTTATATAGCAAGTCACCATATAGTGCTTGCTTGCTGAATGCCCTCAGTACACTTTGGGTCTTTAGGGCACACTGGATACAGTGAGGATTTCTGTATGTGTGGCAGGTACTGATGAAAGGTTTAATACTGCTGCAGAAGGATGTGCAAAAATATGAAGTAGTGTTGGGATCACTACCTGAACAGACTTTCTGTGTGGGACCTATCAGAAAGAAAAGTGTGGTAGCCTTATATTTGAAAAGCTTTTTATACAGTTCCAGTGTTTCCTGGCAGCTCAGTTCTTAGAAAATATTTTCCCATCTTTTTTAATACCTTTTTCATATGGAAAGCATTACTGGGCCCCAAGTGTGATCTTTAAATCTGCCAGTTCATAGACTTGATAATTCAGAATAACAGCTTATCACAAGTTATGAAAGAATTAAAGCTAAAAATTCTGCTGCTATTACACCAACTTGTCACTGCAAATAGAATGATGGATTTCAGTGCACTTCCTTGATAGAAACTTAAATATATAAAATTGGTATCAATTATCTCTGTTTGACACCATCATATTAATCTTCTTATTGACTACTGAAATAGGCCATCCTAGACAAGTTATACCTTTGTACTCTTTTCAAGTACATTCATTGTGCAAGAGCTTTCATTAACATTATCATGCCCCTTCAGCCCACTTCTCAATAACTCAATACCACCCAATTACTGACATAAAAGTATGTCACTTTATTTACAACTCAGGAGTCTCTGCAAAGGCAGTATTAGTTGTGCATAATGGAAACAATCTCAGGCCTAAATTAATAGGAATGTTGAACTGACCTTGTGGATATACAGTTCTCTCAAACTATTCATATACTTGTATTTCACCACTAAAGAGTCTAATTACTCCTTTCTTTTTTTCTCTTTTTGAGACATAAAAATTCCCTGCTCACTGAGTATGAAACTTATCGTTCACAGGCCTAACAATATTCTTTGTCAAGGTTTCTCTGCCCTTCCATTAATTTAAGGAGATCTGCCCCATTTCCTTTGAAATGTCAGAGGAAAATTAAATGAAAAACCTTGCAAGTTCCCATTTACAAGATGTCCACTTACTTCATAGTTTGGCTATGGCATGCACTTCCTTGATCTGTAAAGTCTCTCAGGGAACGTAAGCAGTAAAATGAATTGCATCTTTATCCTTTTCAGATCAATAGGTAATATTTGGATTGAATAAGCCAATGCTGGGTTATATATGTGTTATATATGCATGGAGTTGCCTGGAAAGGCAAAAAATATAAATTAAATGGCAGTTGTGCCTCTTGGTGGTTCAGGGAGAACAATAAGTAACACTGATAAATGGCAGAATATGTTAAAAAAGAAATTCTGAATTAATACAGAAATTTGGTAGAATGCTCTTTTCAAGGTAGAAATATTCCAGCAATACTCAGGACACCATCAGATTTGTTTATGAGTTGCTGAAAACTCTGTATAGAAAGACAATATTTCAGCTGTTGACCTAAAAGGCCTCTATCCAACAGAACTGTTATCCTCCATAGTCATTTGTTCGGTTTCTCTCATATCACCAATCAAAACTATTAAACTTCCATTGTCTGTTCCCACATCCTGCCACCTCCAGGTCTCACTGTAACTTGTGGGGCAAAAAGAACTGATATTTTGCACGGTGTAATGACTAAACAGGCTGCAGGGTTTGGCTTGCTGCTTGTTAGTTTTCTTCTTCCCTCTCCAGGGTCATATTTCTTGGTACATCCAATGATGTGAAAGTTACGCAAACTCAACCATCCCAGTTGAGTCCAGGGCATGCTTAGTTCCTCTTCACTTCTCACCAGGTCTAACAATTTCTCATTTCTATTTTGAGTCTTAATGTTTTATAATCTACCTTACCTTCAGATTGCTTGAACACTTGTAAAAACATGCTTTGTTATGTATGCCATCCAGTTATCATGAATTCCTTACCCTTCCAAATAGATTTTCCTTCTTTTTCCTTCTTTTTGTGCTAATGCATGTGGAAGCCTTTGTATATTATCATTTGAGGTGGTCTTCTTACTCAAGTCACAAGTAAGAAACATTCTCTTTCTTTTTTTTCCTTTTCTGTTTTGCCCACCCTAGGGAACTGCATCTTCCAGCCTGGCTATTGCAATCAGACCACTCCTTCTCATGACTTTTGTATTTGTAAAACTCAGTACACCTTGAGTTTTGATCCAAACCTCAGTAAACCCAATGCTTCAGTAGACTTAGGCTTACATAACCATCTCCCATTCTTCTGAAGTAGGGAAAGGAAGAAAAATTATCTTAATTAATGATGGATTAATTAATTTGCTTAACAATTTGCAACTCAGATTATACAGGATGTGTGGTCTATATATCTAGTTAAAACCTGGCTGCATCTAAACAAGAGATTATGTTTCCTTTTCAGCGCACTCTTGTTGGGGATTGGCTTGCAGACAAAGGGCATGGGTCTAGTGATCCCTTGTATCAGGAAGGGATGTTTCAGTTAGCTA
>JANZLQ010000056.1:32309620-32326409 GCA_026212715.1 Elanus axillaris | reverse complement strand
TATCACTCATATTGGGTCGGCTGCATTTCTTCCTCCGCCTTCTCAGGCCCGAACCTATGTTGGGGATCCTCCCCGCACACTCTCTTCTTTTTTGTTTTTTTTTGTTTGGTTGGTTTGGTTTTTTGTTCTCATCTGGTTTTGTGTTCTTTGCGCTTCATCAGCTCCACAGTTAAGTTGCTAATAACAAGCACCTTCCCTTTAAATAGTGTACTAGACCATTCAGGCATTTGCAATAACAATAAAAAAAACCAATAAATCAAAAGGAATCACCCTGAAAAAAAAAGCAGCTAGAATAAAGCCACTGTTCAAGCAGTTTGTTTGATGGCTAAAATGAAGACTGTCCTCTCCAAGCAGCTCCTACAGTCTGTATGAGGAAAGGCAGTTGTAGTGCCTAGTGATTAGCTGTAGGATACTGATCTGTGGTCAGAAGGGACACCTGTATTTACAACTCTGCTGAATTCATACTTATACGGCACCATCTCCTTTCACTCCTTTCTCAATGCACCAGGTAGTTAATACAGGCCAGTCAGACCCTGGAGCGCTCTCAAAATTTCTCTGCAGCACAGGTCAACTGAATTTCACTAGATCCCTCTCCTCCCCCAGGACAGAGACTGAAGGTTTCATTCCCATCATAGAACAGGGAATGACAGAGGAAAAATCTGAAGACGCGTGGTGGGGCCAGCCCAAGAGCTTCTCTTTCTTATGGAGAAGGTGGAGTCCATGACTGAGGCTGGCAGGGGCTCTTTCCACCCTCTAGGACTAGCCACCACGTCTCAAGCTCTTGTTTGGTAGTAATGCTAGCTAGGGCTCTCGTGTAGAGGGGGTGGAGATAGCCTTCTCATCCTGCCTCCTTGGTATGTGGTAGACTCAAACCACTGCCTTGCAGTTGTCCACATGACACGTGTGGGAATGCCGGTGACCTGATCACTCTCTGAGCCTATAAACTTGTTCCACAGACCTTGCAAGAATATGCGTTTCCTAGAGCTCATAGCAAAGCCATGGTCTAGCCCGTAAGAACTGCTGGGCTCAGTGTAGTGGTGTGTAGGGGAGATGTGATGTCCTATGATGTTGGTAAGATAAAAGATCTAAGGGTCCTTTTGGCCTTAGCTTCTATGAGTCTATTATATCACACTCTTCACCATCACAGACCTAAAATATGTCAATGCCCTACCATTGATAGATGTACTGAATGCTTTTATAACCTTGCACAAAGCATTTTGATTGCAGACAATTTGTGATTTTATTCCCTGTTAGTTCTGTTTCCATCAAATCGACTTTGGTTTGACAAAATAGCTCTATTTATGTTGAAGGTCACCCCTTCATAAGCAGTGATTAGTGGAATCTTTTTTACAGTTAATCCTTCAAAAACCTTTATTTACTATTTTCTTGACTTTGCATCTTCAAAACTATTTATGAGTTTCATCATTTAAAAGCTCAGAACTAAATCCTGCTGTCCTTAATCCAGAAAAGCTGTTTTTTAAAAGACTGAGCTCTTTTAGAACCACAGAATTTGGTACTTAGATTTCTTCTTTCTCAGTAACCATTAAATCTGTAAATGTCTTCTTGTCAAGTGGTAACCTGCATAGAAAAAAAACCCCAAACATCCTGCTCTAGCTCCTTTCAGTTCACACCTGCAAAAGTTAATTGTAAAAAGTATTATTAACTTGACTGTTGACTGCTCTTGCATAACAAATATAGTTAGACTGGCTTTTATCTTTCCAGTTCATTGCAGTATGATCACCGCGCCTGTCAGTGCAGTAGGTTTTAATACTGGATAAGCAAAGTACAAAGTGGTTAATCTCAGTATTTATGTAATGCCTAATAATACATTCAGCAAGGAATCCTCAGAGCAAGAAAGCTCTTTTTCATTTACTTAAAAGAATGCATGGAAATATGTCCTTACAGTTTTGCCCAGGTATTGACAATTCAAAGATAATGCATGATAACAGGAACATGGGCTGTGTTTAAATGTGATTTGAAAGTGATTCCAGTTTCTTTTAAGGATTTTAAGGATTTAGATGACTCCTCTGCCCTTGCTGAATCCTGTGACTAACTGCAAACATTTTGCTTCCCTGGCCAGACCATCTACATCAGGGTTTATGTTCCTGGGGTAACAGCAGCCAACCTTTTACATGGGACAGACAGTGGAAAAGAACTCCTGCAGGAGCAAATAGCAGTCAGGAGTAGCTCAGGAACTGTGGATCCAGACTAACACTGTCCCTATTCCCTGTGCCCCTGCAACAAGCGCTGCCAGAGATGGAAGTACTACTTAAAGAACCCCAGTTTAGTCCTGGACTCTTTTGGGACAGAATAGCTAAATACATCTCCTTATGATAGGCCTGAGATAATGTCAGAAGCCATCCCATAGATGTTTGACATAATTAATAGTTATCACTTAAAAAATATACATAACTCCACTTATTTCCTTACAGTTCATTTAGATATTCAAATTACCAAGGTTTTAGTTCCAGAAGTTCAATTAAAGGAGTAAAAATTCTATGTTGTAATAAACTTTAGTATTTGCAATAGCTTAATAAAATGAACTTCGTCTCAGAAGTGTTTCTTGCACTTTAATGTGTAACTTTTAATTATTTCGTTCTGAATTAGCAGAACTTGTTAAAAACGTCTAACTGTTATTTACAACAGAGTGAAGTACTGGAGTTTCTGGGCACTCTCTGCCTTTGAAAGCACATTCAGCTTGGTATTATAGGCCTTCCTTGGATGAACGGAAGATGCTTTACAACTATTAGTCCCTTACAGATGGTTGAACACAGAAGTGAATGCTTTGCTATTCAGAACAGCAGATTTTACTTAGCCAACAGAATTGAAAAATCAACGCAGCAGATGAAAAAACCCAGCCCTACTGCATCTGCCTTATAAAAGCTGTTCTCCTGAGGCAGTGCAAGCAAAAGAAAAACATGGCCTACATGGTCGCTTCACCTCTAGCAGTGCTTTCTTTTTCTTCTCTGTAAATGGAAACATTGTGAATGTTACTTAAGTCAACTACTTAAATGCCTGCATGAAAACCATGAGTTGTTTGGTTTTGTGGGTTTTTTTCCCAGCAGGTACAAATACAGTGCTTAGATCCCTGGTGTCATTGCGTTTTCTGTCCTTAACAAGTAAGGAGTGGGGTATAGAGTAGAGATGTGAAAGTGGAACCTCCCTGAAGTCCTGCTGAGATACAGTCTGAGACTTTGACCACTTGTTCAAACCCAGCCGAGAGCAGGGACAGCCAAACTCAGATTGCTCAGAGCCTTGTCCATTCAAGTCCTCCATATCTCCAAGGATCTCCTCCAAAATGGAACTGGCCTGAGAGCAATGCCACTGATACAGGTCTGTTTCTTAGGCTCCATGTTTGACTTTTTCATGCGTACTCACTGCAGTTCTTCTACAAATAGTCACAAGAAAAGTGACAGCTAGAGCCTGGAGACAGAGCAGGATGAGACGGGCAAGAGTGGTGGCTGGTATAAACACTAGAGCCAAGACTGAGAACCTGCCTCTGGTGTGACCAAGGTGCTCAGGAATAGCCTCCACATTCCTCATTTCTGAGCTCATCACCTTCTTACTCTGTGGCGTGCCAGTTTCTCCATGAGCATGGAGCTCATTTCCCTTGACACCATTGCCTCAATGCTCTGGTGTCCTAGTCAGAAATGCAAGACAGACCTTTATCTGCTGAAGCATATTTGCACAAATATATATGCACATATATATCAGTGCTTCCCTCAGGGGTTTTCCACAGCCATCCTCTGCTACTGAGGTGCAACAGCATGCAGAAAAGGTTTTGACTGCACAGGTCATTTCTGCCTGTTTCTCTCAACAGAATCTCTCCAACTTGCACCTCCCAAATGACCATTTCCGAGTTTGTGATATTTTTAATGACTTTGAAAGTATATAGAGACATTTTGAAATGTATGTGCTTCAAACTATTCATTCTGTGAAAGGAAAAGATGAATTTGAAGACCACTTTTTGTATGTTGAGTATGAAAGAAAAACGTATTTCTGGTATTACTGGGGTTTTTTGGCTGTTTTTTTTTCAGGGGGAGTTTGGTTTGGGGTTTGGAGGTTGGATTTTTTCCAGATTCTTAGCTGGGTCAGCCATGTCTCCATGTTACTTTCACTGGTCAAGTATACCTGACATCTTCAGGAGGGACAGAAGTAATTTGGATCCATTTCCCTCCAGCATCTCCATGCTTTGTTATCTGTAGCTTTAAATTTATCCCCTTTTTAATTGTCTGGTCCTCAGAGACCCCAGAGAGAAGCTCCAGTCATTCACTGAAGACAAGCAATAATCTGTTATCAAATTTCTTACTGAAAATCCATGTGAGGCTCAGCAGAATATTATGCTTCAGGGGATAGTTATGTCATGCTCCAGTGGTGGTGGGAGAGATTCAAGGAAGCAGCAATGAAGCTGTCAAAATGGCAATCCTTCTCTGTCTTCCAGGCACCTTAGGAAAGACTGAGTAAAACTGGTTTTACTCTAAATGCAGATGCAGGTAGTTTGTGGTAATCTATGCATGCAAGTTCTAATAAAAAATGACTGGGAGCATAGGTGGAAGTTAATCCCCATGGGCTGCACCAGCAGAAGAAGTGGTGGTGAGGGCTCTGCGAGCTTGCGGATGCTCCACGCTGGCTGAACACGCCGTTTATGTGGCAATCTGAAAAGAGCTTAGGCATATACAAAGCCTTTGTATCCCTTTATCAGTTTTGTGCCTCAGACTTTGTGCTAATGTAAAAATGTAAATCCCCAGCAATTAACAGCCATTTCTACATTAGCAGAGCTCCCAAGGTTCTGCTATCTCCATTTGTCTTTAAACATTTTATTAGAAATTTGACACCAGTGATGTTCTAATTAAAGTCCATTTCCTAGCATGAAGTACTTCTATATACAGCACTGTGGATTTATTCTTTCCAGACTGCCTCCAATTTCATGCTTGCTTACAGCAAGTGTTACACATACTGTTATTTTTGTTGAGAGAATCATCATTGACATGGTGTTTAGGCTGCATGTCTGGAGCTTGTTGGTTGTTGATTTCTCTTAAGATCTGGTAGTTCTCGGTAGACCTCATTTAGACACCGGTGGTAATTGTGTCCAAATTTGGTTTTGAGTTTGCATGGAGAAGTTATGTACATATCCAGTGCACAGACACTGAAACCAACTGCTGATGCTGAAAAGATAATTTGTCATAAAATGAAACAAGAAAGCAGCTTGTATTTCTTGCATAGCAACAGGGGAAAAAAAAAGCAAGCTTTCTTTAAATGTTAGGCATTGTTCTCAGGCAGGAACAACAGGATGATTTGAGTGAAGGAAAAAAAGAATATCTTTTAAAAATGTCTTGGGGGCTAAAGAAACATTTTTATGTTCTAACTTTCTGTAATCTGAACCACATTAGAAAAAGAACAAGAGGCATTCTTGACTGAATTTGTAATTAAAATAATTTCGGAGCAGACTTTCTATTCATGAAAGTCTGAAATGCAAACTTTATTTCAAAAATGCATTGTCTATACATTTCAGTGAATTTGAAGTTATGTGCTATGTAAGAAAGGACTTTTTTCTGAGATTGTTAGATGTAAATTATTGAAGATGGCAAAAAAAAAAAAAGGAAAAGTATCTCCTTTTAAAGACCATATAAGTAACAGTGACAGCCCTTGAGATCTATAGTTCATAGCCCCTAATCCAGAACTAAAGATATTCAGTTATTCAGTAAACAAATTTAAAAGGCATAATAACGGTTTATATCTCTTATTAGATTTAGCTATAATTTATCTCAAGGCTCCTCTATAATGAGGCTGCTGTGTGCTTTTTTAGGTAAGACGTTTCATAGCAAACAGGCTCAATAGTCCACCAGGCACTTTTACATGCTGTACTGAGCACTAAACGGATGCCATATTCTGCAAAATGTCACTATGGTATAATTCCTCAAATTGTTTTTGGCTCAAATACAGTTTCGCTTTTTGGTAGTATCTTCATCACTAGGAATGCCTGAGATACTGACAAAATCCTTTTGTCTGTTGTGTCCAGGATTTTGCACTGGTCCTTCTGGGTGCTGTGAGTGGTCCACATTTTGGTAACAGCTGTGTTTCCCCAGTGGTTTTAACAGTCAACCCATGCCGTCTTCCTAGGAGTCAGGCTAGGAATGAAGCATACAGATAATATCATGGAAGTGCTTTGCCTGGATATTTTACTTCCCTACTGGGATAACCAAATTAAGCATGTTGGTTTGGGTCTGGTAGATCAGGATCTCCATGAATTCGGGTGCTTTATAGATGTTTCTGTGCGGTGGGCTGAGGGCTCTGTGTATATGACATTTCTGATGCGTGATGCAGTCTCCCTCATGGATGAAACATTGTTAAGTGTTAGGGAAGACTTCCACGGTTCTTGCCGTAGGATTTCATTTTATGTATATTGCAAAGCAATATATACAGTGCTCTTGAGGATTCTTCTGGCTCAGCCCTTCAGTATTGTAATAATTTTAATTACAGGACTTCCCTTTATCCCAGCCTCACCCCCTATAGTGGGTTATCTACTTCTGGACTTTTTCATGTGTGAGGAGTTGTTTTTTGTTTCGGTTTGCTGTGGTTTTGAGAGCTGTGAGAATGCTACAAGGTGTTCAGTCTTCTCCTGCACACAGGCCTTAGTTCAGAACATCCTGCCTCGAGGAATAGAGTTGTCCTAAGTTAGTTGGAGTGAATATCCTAACTCATGTTAACTAAAATACTCTACCATATTTTATGTTTCATTTTAGATACAAATATGAATGAAGTATCTTTATAGTTGTTAGTAGTGTGAAGGGCTTTTTCTCTTTTTTTTTTTTTCCCCCCTGTTTAAATCTGAGCACTGAATAATAAAATACTGCTGGACAAGTACTTATTTAATGTAGGCTCCCCCAGCAGATGGACTGTGTGACTGCTTTATGCATTGTCCTTTGTTCTGGTGTACTACCTAATTTGGGGGATTCTCTTTGTTTATATCTTCATGGGATTTTTATAGAGTAGTTTTAACAGAAAGGTGGACATTTGAGCTCCCAAAATGAAGCTCCTCTGGGATGTAAAACACATCTTGTGTGAATTTGGTGTAACTTATAATATATGATTTGGAAAAAAAAAACTTGCTAAAATTTTCTGTAGATAAATTTTGAGCAGATAAAAAATTGCTGTATTATTTCTTCTTGAGCATTTGTTCTTTACTCGCATCCATTTTCTTCATGCGTAGCTGAGCTTCTGCAAATATATTTTCTTTCAGGTTAGTTATTATTACTTAGCACATTGATTTTTTGAAGATGAATGTTGGTTTCAGTACACAGATTTCTATACTTGGTGCTTTCTGTAACATCATCTGTAACAGTGAATGATGAATGACATTTCACTATATCAGTATTCTATTTTACCACGTTTGTTTGTCCAAAGGAGTTGAAATATTGGGAAACTGAAATCCTGCTATGTATGGAGAACCTCTAAATATGTCTATTGTGTACTCTACCACCATGATATTAATGATGTATTCTCCCTCAGAAAAATCAAAAGGTTCATGTGATTTTTTTTCCCCAGAACTTTAAAGCAAACAATATGATATTGGCTCTACTGCATTCAACACAAGCTTAGGTGTTGCCTAGAATGAGTCTGGGATTTCAACCTAAAGGAAGAAAAGGGAGGGTGAGTGGATGGGATGGTAGGTAACAGGGTGCAGAGACTTGCTCTAAGTCCTTGTTTTGACCCAGAGCCACCTGCCCTCGGCTGAACAGCAGACTGTGAGGGACAATATAATCCACAGTGCCTAGCATTGCAGCGGCTGATTAAATATTTAATGTGCTAGGGAGAGAAAACAAGTTCCCATCTTCTTTTCCTAGGGAGCAAGTGAGCTACTGAGCTTCGGTTTGTCAGTCATCACATTATAGTGCCTCGGAGTTGGTGAGCTGCTTTGAGATGCAGCAATGGAAGACACCAACCTTCTCGTTTTGATTACAATTCTTTTTCCAATTTTTTTGAAAATCTATGTAAATTTGGTCAACTTGAATCCTAAAAATTATTTCCATCAGAAATATGAAATCATGAAAATTAGGAAGTAGTAGTTTAAAATTTTCCACATTTTTTTTTTAGGAGGGGAGGGTTTGATTTCCTACAAAATGTAAGTGTTTGTGGTCAAAGTCTTGGACAGTATTATAGGAGGGCAAGGAACAATTATTATGTGGGTGATATAATGGTTTCTTGCTGTAACTGTTGCCTGTGCTTTATGCTTTGCAAAGTGCCCATGATAAGCCTGGAAATGTTCATTTATTAGACATTTTTTGTTATCTGTCTTGTCAATTGGGAAGATTTAACAAGCTCAGAATTCATCCTTATGCAAATTATTTTATTTTAAATTGTTATGGGTGTACAGCAAATATCAGGCTGTCCACACACCTGGCCTAGACTATTTTAATTTAGAGGATTATTTCTCATTATAATGACTGTGGATACACTCAGACAATGCAGAAAACTCTCTATTGTTATCTGCATGTTAATTCCTAGGCTGTTCTTCTCCTCACATTTATTTCTTACTTGTGTTGAAAATTAATCTTGGATGAGTGAGATGAATGACTGGGGGGGGGGTGTTTATTTTGTTTTGGTGGAGGGTATTTTTTTTTATTTTGTGCTAATGCAGTTTTCAAAGAAAGGTTTTTCACCGGCCTTGATTGCTTTGAGCTTTTGAGCTTTATTTTCATATGAGTTTTGCCTGAATATGATTTGTAGATGTTGCTGCAAAAGTTTAGGTAAAATACCACTGAAACTAATACCTGTAACTGTCCGGTGCAGATCATATGTAAAAGAGTTAAGGTCTGTTATGATACCAGGCACCAAAACAATAGCAGCTTTCCTCCAAAACACATATTACTGCCAAAAATGCACAAGTGAGTAGATTTTGCTTGGCTGAGAAAGGAGTAACAGACTGTTCCAATGTATTGGGTAGCATCAAAACTAGCTTTCTAGTATGTAGTCATAACATTATGCTCTTTTGCTCTGCAAGTCAAACCATCCTAGTAAACTTCAGCTGTTAGAACAGAAAAAAAAGAAAATACAGGCATAAAAAATTAATATATACACCAGATTTCCATGCTAAAGACTCACAGGCTGAGAAGAACAAGGAGGTCAGAGCAGAAACAAAATTTTCTTTAGACTTTTTGACCAAAAATTAATTTTCTTGGAATTAACACAACACCATAGCACTAACCCTTCCACTGAAGGTGCTTGAAGTTTCCCCATTACAGGATAAAAGCTCTGGCATAATATTGGCCAGTTCTCTTCTAATGTGTGAAAGCCTTCCCAAAGGAAGAAGAGTCCATCACCAGAAGATGGCCAGCTGGCTGTGTCTGGCCAGAGTAAGAGAGGTAATAGTGTGACTCTTTGGTGGGGAAGGACAAGAACTGACTACATGAAATCCCATCTCAGAGCATCAGACGTCAGAGTTCTGATATTTCTAAATGTGTGGTGGGCACCATAAGAATCCTGAATCCTAGACCCAGACAGTTGTTTGGCTGGAAGATTTTCATAAAAATTTACACTGAAATCAACATTCTCCCTTAAAAAGTTTTAACATGTTCATATTACAACATACTGAAAGAAAAAGGAAATTTTTTCACTGTAAAAATTTGCACTGATTTAATATAAATTGTTCACTCTCATCCAGATTGAACTCACTAGAAAATACATTTGGCCTGCCATTTAGACACGTTATTAACAAAAATGTGCATAAGGAACATCCTCATACTCATAAGAAAAGTCACAAACATACCTATTAAAAAATAACATTGACAATTCATAAAGCACTGTTTAGAAAAAATATGCAATTAAAAGTGGACATCTTAATCTTTTTTCCTTCCTCTTCTCTTCCTACACACGTTTATTTAGTAAGTGATAGATGTGGAGATAATAACAGCACACACAGCTAGTAGTAATATGGTTGTCTGCTTGCCCAGTCTCTCTTGTGAACATGTTCTACCCATTCTAGCAGCCCTCGCAACAGGCTGGTGGTAACTGCTTACCTCCCAGTTCAGTTCTTGTTTACATGCAAGCTTTATAGAAGTCATTTCTGCGAATGATTACATTTTGTGTGGTTTTTACTCTGCAGCCCAAATGTATTCAGTTTTCTTTCTAGAACAAAGCAAGTTAGAACAAATCAGAAAGAACATGCTGGTTTCCTGACATACTGAAAATGTTACTGAAAAAACACATTAAAAATCTATTACAACTCTCAGTGAAATTGATCTTTATTTGGACTACTCTAACCTCAGGAGTCACGCAAAATGTAGTCAGTTCTGCTGGAAGGAAAAGATTTTTTACACAGAGAAACAGACAGCTTTTGCACTATCTACCACTAATGATCGTAGCAAAAGCAGTGCTTAAACATAGTTAAAGCAGAGTGTTGCTGCAAAGTGGCAGTTGTAACACAAGCAGTTTGATTGTGCACGTATTGTCACCCACTGCCAAAAGTTACAGCCGCCATCTCAGTATTACTGTGATTATACATGCAAGTTCATAATGAGAACTGAAGAACTAGTGGGGGAAAATTTTGTGTATTTGATTTGATCATTTGTGATCTTATCAGGTCCTCTTTTCATGAATGTTGAAGTCTTCAAGCTAGTATCAACACTCAGAAAAGGCAAATGTTACAGTCCAATATTCTCCTGTAGCACATTTTGAATAGTTAATTTAAGAGAATAGTTTGTAATTTAAGCTATTGTCCTTTCTTACACAGGTTACCTACTAAGGAAATAGAAAACCAAAGGTGAGCTTGCTGTAACTGAAGCAGTGTAACAATATATTCCACAGTGCAAATCTTCACTGTTCTCTCTTTCCATGGTCTTCAGACTGAGGGTTATTCAAAAGTGACTCAAAATAAAGTATGGATCTCAGAATGGCATGATCTGCTTAAGCAAGCCAGGTAAGTTAAATAAAGTATGGATCTCAGAATGGCATGATCTGCTCAAGCAAGCCAGGTGAGTTCCTAATTGTGAATCATTAATTTATGTGCAACTACTGCCTTTAGATATTATTTCCCCATTCTTCTGCTTCAGAGTTTTTTATGAACTGAAGCTATGGACAAAGGCAAAGCCTACTTATCTGTATGCAGTGACTACAGTGTGAATTCCTCTGACTCCATGCCTTGAATTTAATCTCTCTGCTCATGAGTCTATAGCTTGATACTCAGATCCTCATGGATGGCACCCTCAGACTCCTTTTCTGCACATTAATACCACAGAAGGATAAAGGCCTACAGTATTTCATTTCTTGTTACTGTTGTTTATTTTTATTACACTAAGCACAGAAGCCCTTGCTGCACAAAAGCATTGTATCTTGTTATATGACCATATGTGAAAGTTCATCTCTGTGCCAAAGAACTTGTGCTATAAGGTAAGACAGAAACAGCAAGTAAAAAAGAAATACAAGCAAAGTGACATATCCAAGGTCAAAAACAGTTCTGTAGACCTCACTGTTTCTCTTCTTGAGTCTTATCTAAGGCAATTACTATATAAAACCTGGGATATTGTGTGCTGCACGTTACAGTTGCTATATTACAATTACTTTGAAAACAGAGGATGTTTCCACCCACACAGTAATGAAACATTCTTTCAGAGAGACTAATGAGATTTTGTGTGAACCATCTGCTGCTTGCCTTCCATTAGATCAAACACTTTTGAAAATGGGGAAATCCCTTTTAGTAGAAGGGAAATAGAATTATAATAACAATGATCATCTGTGAACTCGAAGCCAAAAGTTGGTGTGGTAAAGTCCAATGTGGCTTTAAACGTTAACCACTGAAAAGCCACAGAAAAACCTGTTATACTGAGCAAAGACTCCAAGGTCAAAGAAAGCTCTCTATAATAAAAAATGGACTTGATACAAGGTTGATTTCCATTGTCAAGAGATATAGGATATGTTTTACCCTTCTTATTGGAGACAACTTTGCTGAAGCTTCATACAGGATTTCCCCAAAGCTCCCTCATTATAATGTTAGACAGTATGCCCTGAAGACTCAGGAAGAAGAAAACTTGACTGCTGAATGAAAGTATAGTCAAATATTTGCCCCTGTCCAGAAGACCCATGGGGCTACCACGGTTTAGGTAGTGCCTGTGGCCAGCGACGTGCAAAGACAGGACACGAATAGCGTCCGGGGCAGCTCTGATGAGCACACACCCCTTCGCAGACACACTGAATGGCCAATGCCTTTGGCATGAGCTTGACCCAGGGCTTGAATTCGTGTCCTGAATCTCTCATAGGATCTGGTAACCATATCTGTTCTGCTCCTAATTAAATACATTATTGTTCCATTGAAGTTTATTTTCTCCTAAGTGCTTCATCTCTGTTTTCTCCTAGAAGGAACATAGGAATGTTGTTGCTGAAGTAACTTGTGAAATTAAATGATATTAATAAGGTTTCATATTAGCTAAGTGTTCTTTACATAGGAGTTTATACCTTTGATGTATTTTGGAAAAGGACTGTAATCTTAATTTAGCAATATTTTTTATAAATATCCAAGCAGCATATTTTATTTTTATGAAATTTTCCCACTTGGAATATTTCTTATAAACTCTCCTTATAAAATAATGTTAGTATTGAAATTATGTCTTTGAAACAGCTTTCTGAATAGATCCCTAGTTTGCTCAACAATTATTGCTGAAATGATTGTGATCTTAGGAACTCTTGTTCCTGTCTGACATTCTTTCCCTGTGACTAATTATTTTACAGACTATGCTTTAATTGCAGGGTGTAGGAGGTACTTTCTATAACTGCTAAGTATTAGAAGGGGACATGCTCTGCAGATCATTAAATGTGCTACCAGGAATAAGCACGCTTCTGAGACCAATGACATTTGTCAAAATTAGTCAATATGTTTGTTGAGAGCAAGAGGCCATCTCCAGGAGATGTCTCCTAATAATTGCTGGCGTGGTGAGTGCTGTTAATTATTTAACATGATACGGAGGACATAGGCCTCCTCAGGAGAAATGGCTTCCTTTTTTCTTTTATTTACAAACAGGATGCATTAAAAACCCTGAGTGAATTAAATTTGTTTTTTAAACAAATCCAGACTGACAATTTTCTTGGTAGCCTGCAAGCATTGCTAAAGAGGAGACAAGTTACAGACATCAAAATATTATGCATATTTCATGGCTTCCTATCAGAACATAGAGTGACATAAAATAAAACCGTTAACAGATTTGAGCATCTATGCTCAACTTAAACTAGGCCAACATCACTGGGTACTTTCAAAGTCATCCACTAATGAGAGTGTGTATAAAACTTAGGTCAGAGGTACTGCTTTGCAATGCTGTCTCTTGCAGTGCTATTATTTGCTTTTGTTTTCATCGAATCTGATTTTGGCAAAGCAAGGGCTCATGTTCTCCACAAGTGCCCTAAGCCCCAGGTGACAAGAGCACGTCAGGAGCGATCAAAGATCTAAAAATCTATGAGTAAAGATTGAAGGAATTGGGACCTTTAGCCTAAAGAGAAGAAGACTGAAGAAGGGACATGGTAGCAACTTTGCTTAGGTAAAAGATAGCCCTGGAGAGAGCTATTTCTCTATGTCCAGGGTAGATAGGACAAGAAATAATGGGATTATGTTGCAAAACCCAAGGTTTTGTTCAGAAATAAGGAAAGATTTCTAAAAAAATAGCAAAGCATTGCAGTGGATCGGAGGCTGTCTAGTTTAATTCGGACTATCACTTCTCAGAGGTTATTTAGACATAATGGTACTTGCCTTGGGGGACATGGTTTCATCAAGCTCTCCTCTAGACCATTTTTGCTAGAATTTTATCAAGGAAGTCCACCTGGGAACCAAAAAAAAACCCTTCCCAATGAAAGTTTAATCAAAACAGGTCAGATTCCAGTAGAAAGTTTCAGTTTTGTCATGGTTTGGGTTTTTTTTCAGAAAAATCCTCATAACCAACTGAAGACTCTAGTTGCCGGAAGGGTCCAAACCATTTGCTTTAATCATCAGCAAGGGGCTTGGCATTATAGTTTATGCAGTAGATTAGCAGTGACATCCTCCAGAAAAAAACCTGCAAGTTGTGCTTGAGCATATAATAAAGTAATTTTGGTTTTGATGGTTTAGGGGGTTTTCTCCCTCTATGAATCTTTGTGTACACACAGCTCAATTTAAGAGGTAAGGGCTGAAACCCCAACTCTGAACACATTGCAACAAGATTTTCACTATGCATACAAGCATTGAAAGTTATTTGATGTTGTTTTCCAGGAGTTATTTTGTCACTATTGGATAGTTTCTTTTCTCCTCCTGGACAAATGCAGTTCTGCTTTTGAAGGAGCAAAAGAAAAAAATATTTGCTTTTGTTCTTTTGTGTGCGTGCAGTTGTGCAGAAAGATATTTTGAACTGTGTTAGTGTTCAGTTCTTATTCATACCCTTAAGAAGCAGTCCAAAAAAGTTACTACACATCAGTGTCACTACCTGAAAAATCTTCTTCTGTTATAGCAGCTCTCAAAACTGTGCTGTCTTAGCCACAGGTTTGTGTCTAGCCCAGAGGCTGGATGTACATAACTGGAAGGAAATGTCCCACACATCGTCACTGGCTAATACCTGCTTCAGAGAAGTAGTGGTAAAAATAGGTGATGCAGAGCTATACACAGCTAAGGTTTTATAAGACTGATTTGCACTACAAGGCATGTGGTGAAAGAACGAGCTTAGTAAAATTCACACAAAGGTGACCCAGTTTTAATGCTGATCCTCTCTCCTACATTTATTACCAGATGAGAGGACCTTGCGTGGTACCATATCAGCACATACCTAACAGATGTGTGTACGTATCAGCAAAAGGCGACTCATCGTCCATATACGAACAGTTCTGGAGATAGAGCTTGCCAGGCGCCCTGAGGTGCAGTTTGCAAGCATTACGTCCTTGGGAAATCCTACCTTGACTTGCCCCAGTACTCCTGGATATTATTTCCTCTTAAAGCGTATTAACTGGCAGCCTCTACGACTGCGTTTGGGGAAATTAAGGGCAATAGTCTAGGTTTCTGCTTAAAGAGAGGCGCAGAGGGGGAAGCAGGCGGTGACGTGCAGTACCCCGGGGGGTTGCTAGATGGTGCTGCAGCACACACAGAGCTCCCTCCCGCCCGTGCAACCGCCGCCTCGGCTCTTGCGGCTCCGAGTTACCTTGGAGGAGAGAAAAACTGAAGATGTTTTCTGTCTGCCCTGTTTTCTACATCACCTCCAGTGGAAAGAACACCTCGGCTTCCTTGGTTTCCAGAAGAACGTTTTGTTCAGATTTGCCCCAGATTACTGAGCTTACATTTTTACATTCTTTTATAGTATTTTCTCTTTACAGCAAGACTGACTAAATATATTTTGATGAGGAGACAATTTACCAAAAACTGGCATTTTGGGAAGACTGACTTTATTCAGGGGAAAAAAGAGAGCTGTTAAAGTACTTTATTTCAACATTTCCAGAAGGATACACATTGAGGATTTTTTTTCAAAGAGCATATTCACTTAGAAATTTCTGCTTGCTCAATTTTTGTAAATGTTTACTTGACTGGAGGAGGGAGAAATAAAGTGAATAATATCTGAAAAAGTGAGTGTTGCGTCAAAAATGGAATGGAATAGTTCAGGTAAAATGAAAAAAAAGTTGGTTTATACTTTTCCTGGTTTCACAAAGCAAATAATATAAGTAAGCTAACATATATTATGTTGAATATACTATAAATCAAAACTCACTTGCCTTTGGTTTTGGTTTCACCCAATGTACATGTTCCTTATTTGCACAGTTACAGTAACTACAATTTCCAACAGGTTTTGATGTGATGTCAGATCATCCTGCGGTGTCAGCTGAGGAGGTTCTTTTAAGAGACCAATGTAAGCTTTAAGTCATATTGAAAAGAAAATCTTTTTGCAAGGGAATACATTAAAAAGTCATACAAACCCTATTAAAAACTAAAAGATAAAATGTGTTGCATTTCCTATGGGAAAAGTTGTGATGTCAGATAATAGGCAGGAGTACACAAGGGATAAAAATTATTCTTAGGTGAATAATTTAAGTATTTACATTAAGAATATGAGGATTATTCTCAGAGTGATTAGCTATTGCTTGTATATGACGGCATTTTGAAAAATACTTAAAATTAGGAAAACCTGAAATCTAATTTGTTTTGATGCCAATAAATGCTGGCAATGACAACATTTGTCTGAGTAGTTTGAGGAATTTAACATTAATCAGGGTTTTAATTAGGAAAACAACAAGATTGGCTATAATTCTGTGGAGACAAGCTGTAACAAACTTCCTTGTAGGTCAGATTCAATTAACTTACAGCCAAAAGAGCATGAAAGCACACTGTGATTTAACAAGCCCAAAGTCTGCCCAAGTTTCATTCATAAAACAAATCGATCACACTGCTTCCATCATCAGCATGATTAGATAGCATGAATGGTGTTCTTAACACTTTATTGATTAGTTACTTCCTTTTCCAGGCATATAAATAGATGGCCATTTTCATTGTGTCTGAATGCCTCATGCACCACTGAAATTACCATGCCTGTCCCACTATGATATGGAAGTATGTGTCAAAGATGGGACAGTCTAAATAATCGCAAGAAGAAAACTGCTGAGAGAAATTCTTATGATGAATAAACACTTAATGGTATGAAGATTTGTTTTGGCTTGGTTGTGGTGGGTTCACCATGGCTGGACGCCAGGTGCCCACCAAAGCCGTTCTATCACACAGCCCCCCCCCTTCACTGGACAGGGGAGAGAAAAAATATAACAAAGGGCTTGTGGGTCAAGATAAGGACAGGAGAGATCACTCACC
>JANZLQ010000056.1:32286654-32300221 GCA_026212715.1 Elanus axillaris | reverse complement strand
ATACTGAACTCAAAACATAGCACTGTACCAGCTACTAGGAAGACACTTAACTCTATCCCAGCTGAAACCAGGACACTGCCTTTTAAACTCATTTCATTCCCTGGTCTGGTTTTCTGGTAAATCCTATCTATTTGCTAAAATGTTTTGACTAGCAGGCTTTTAGTTGAAATACAGATGTTGAATTTGCAACTTTGATTCTGATGATCTACTATTGTTATTAGATCTATCAGATTGGTACACTTGTATTATACAACTGTTTACTTGACCTCAATACTGAGACTAAATCATTTGTGCATGTGTAGTAGACAGATAAAATGAGCTTTGATGACATCTTATATATACGTGGCATATGTAGAGGCATCCTCTTTTAGGCTCAAGGTCGACAGCTTTGACAGCAAAGCTCTAGTGAATCTTGCTGTAGCATTTTAAGACATCATATCTTCCTTCTGCCTCTGTTGAAGTTTGGCCCTTAGAGATGTCAGTGGTCCTCGGCCACTCCAGCTGACCACTCAACACATAGGCCAAACCTACCTTCATCATGAGCTTAGTTTCATAAAATAAACCTTGTCCTGGAGGCCAACAAATCCAGTTGTCCAGCAGAATAAGGGTTAGAAAGCAGTAGCATTTTGCATCGTTCAGAAAGTTTCAGCACACCTCACATGCCAGAGCCATTTAGACATCTTTGTGGCAAACTTGGGCAATATTAACATCCCTAAAATGTTGAATAAAACTTTTAAAATATCACTATGTTAATACTTTCCAAATCAAACTTTCCAAGCTTATGTAATAAGCTTTTTTATCTCCCTTCCTGTACAATCCTGAGTGCTGGGCTATTGGTTTAAGAAATACAATACCACCTCCAATGGGACACTGTAAACCTCAGAAGCTGGGCAGTGCTTAAACACAGAAACAACAGATACTAAAATCTTCCCTTATTCTTCTTCTTCTTGTGGTCAGGCTCAAATTTGCAGCACAATTAACCATTAGAAAGTTGAAGATCAGGGAAGCCCCTCTTGAAAACTCTTCTATGTTATAGAACCACCTAAAAGATAAGTACTTTTAACAATATCTTATGCCACCAAATGGTGTTACTGACATTACAGGAGTCTACAGATATTTTTTGCCAATGAAGTTTGTCAGAAACTGAGGCTTTCTCTCACAAATGCGAAAATTGAGAACAGGCCTGTTGTAGCTTGCTGTAAGACAAGTATCAACTGTCTGCAGGAAAGTGGCTATGTGGCTTCAGCAGTGGGGAGGAGGGATGCCAAGACTGTGAAGAAGTGAGAAACAATGGATAGATTCTTACAGAGATGCAGAAAAAAAGCTATATAAATAAATACTGTAATAAATGGGAACACAGAATGGAAAAAGAACAATCCAGTAGGGCATAGATAAAAAAACTTAGCACATATTTTAGACAAAGCCTGGCAGAAAAAAGAATACAGATGTGCCAAAATGAATATACTGCAGCAGAATGCCAGCTTTATTCTGCCCATTCATCACTGCATATGATTTCATAGCCTGTTGATAAAAAATGATGCTTTGTGGGTTCAGTGATATTCCTCGAGAGAAAGTTGCACTGGGGACCTGGAAGGCTGAATAACCAAAACATGGGGGAAGGGAAACATTTGCAAAGCACATCTCCCTTGTGCCTGAGGGGACACAGAAAAATGCAGGGGAGACCACTCTCCATAAAAAGTTGCTCTTAACTGTCTCCAAAGGCTTTCCAAACAAGCTGGCCCTGTGCACATGAAGAGATGGGGCTGCAACCGCCACCTTGTCCTGCTCAATCTAAACCTACACTCCCCAGTCCTGCTATGTCTTTGGTTGTGGACACATGCCACCATCTGGCTCTCCCTCCTTCCCCATTATATCTCACTGCTCCCTGCTATCTTTCAGAGCTGCCATTGTGATTGATGGCTAACTCAAATGAATTAAAATGAGTTGAGTTTGCTTAAATGGTTTGAAATAACAGGTCTAGGCTAATTCCTTGTCTGTTTCTTCCTAACATGGGTTAGGAAGCAATCAGGCAGGTGCATCAGTTGGTAAACCTAAGGAGAAAATGACACTGGAAGGGGTTAGACTGGAAGAGAGAATTAAACTGAAGAAGTCCATGAGCCACAGTGTCCTCAGCTGTCAGAGGCAGCACAGTGTCTTGGACTACATAAGCTGAAGAATTTCCCACCTAGTCAGTCCTTTCGGTCCAGCTAGTTCTTTCTTTTGTGCACATCACAGATAACTGCCCTTCAGTTGCACTATATGACACCTGATATTTGTATAATGTGTCGATGGTTCAGCAACAGAAACCACACCAAGATTAAAATCAATATATTTTCCATTTTTTTCCAGTCTCTTATCCTGCCTTTCTCACCAAAGAGTATAGTGTGTAATAACCCTTTAATTTTGTTGTTTAGAGGGAGTGGCAGAAAATCATGTGTCTATGAGAGTGCCAATCTGAGAAGTCAAACCTAGTGATACATCAGGATTTGATTTTAAGATAGAGAATCTCTAAACTTAAAACAAACACTAAAACCTGAAATTTTGGAAGGCAATATTGAAGGTCTTGTTGGTGAAACAGTTTTATATTAGAATTTACTTACTCATAACAGTTACACAATTGCAAGCTCAGTTTGAACAAAAGTCTCTAGAAAAGAGGCAGGAATCCAGTGAAAATCTTTCTGATCATCTGCTTTGCTTTGCTACAAGGCAGTCTAAATCTGAGGCAGCCTACTACAAGGCTCTCTCTGCAGCAAGAGAGCTGGATTTTTGGTTTTGTGGAGAAATTTGTGTGTGTGTACACATGTGAGTGTGAAGGTTCCAAATCAGAACAAAACCAAATTTCAGAATATTGTTCATATACAATGAAATTATTTTTCTCAGGATGCCTCTGGTATGCAAACTCAGATGCCAAGTTTCAAACAGTCCTGTGTGAACAGACTAGGACCTTGGCAAGAGAAAGGGAACCTTTTTGGAAACACAGGTGATGGCAAGTGTCAGAAATTGATAATGGCTACTCTGAGCACATCCTATATTCCCATCTCAGAACTCATTGCCACAGTAGAGATGCAGCATGCTTCTGTATTGCCCATGTATACGAACATAGGTGCAATACAGAAAAATTTTGCATTAATTTTGCATTTCAAAATCCTGACTTCTTTTTAGGACATGTTGACATTATACTCTCCCTGTATATCAATGACTCACACATCTGTAGGAAGAAAAGGATACTAGAAAAAAATTTAGTCTTACTATGCAAACCCCAGACTACAGTTTTGTCCTGAAAATAACATTTTAATAATATATTTAATAACAGTTTAATATTACATGAAACATGAATATATGACAGTGAAAAAGAAGTGCTGAAACCGCCTTCCTCTAATAATGATAAGCCATCACCTTCAGAATTAATAGCAGTTTTTTTAAAATTCTTGATGACGTTATATCTATCCTAAGTTACACTACAATTTGGAAGAGACTAAGCTGAAGATGTTTTATAATCATGATTTTGAAACAGAATAACCTCAGCGTAGGTATTTCTTATTCCAAAACTTAATCTAATAGTGAAAGACTTGTATTTTTATAGTTGTTCAAAATTTCATGCATTCATAATGGAATTGTGCAAATTAGAGATATGAATTAGTAAAACAAAATGTGAATTAAATGTTAATAATTCCAGGTTCATCTATCCATGACTGGGAGGTGATTCATTTTGGTCTGAGAGCTGATCATTTGGCCCATGCTTTAAAATATTATGGGTTTTGCTAGTTGTCAGACCCATTCTACTTTAGTACTATTCCTTTTGGTAACCCTTGTGGTGTTCTTACTATGTCACTTAGCATATATGCATTTTAATTCATCTGAAAATCTAAGGAAAACTACATCAATCTGATTGGCACTCAGCTGTTTTTAAGGACCTCATTAGCATTCCTTTTTTCCCCTTCAACAGTGACTATTTAAATCAGAATCTTTTTGTTTTAATGGAGTGCTGCCAAGGAGATGGGAGGTCTTTGGGTTACCTCTCCAGAAGTATTTAGAAAAAAAAGGTCACTACTACTGTAGCTAGGTTGCAGAATTAGATACATGCCTGCTTCTTAACCATCCCAGTTGATAACTTAGCGTTATCTACTACTGCTGAAGTCACTTTTTCTGCTACTTCTTCCATCAAGGCAATAACCTCTAAACATATGACAGTGGAGCAGTGAAGTCTGCAACTCACAACTTAGAATCACCTAAGCCTGTCTGTTGAAATATGAATTAAGTGCCAGAACTAAGCAGTGGACCACACATGTTCAGTTCAACGTTGTCTTTTCAACAGACACAAACACTCCAATTCCCACCCTATAAGCTGGCAATCTGTAATACAAAATTTGGATCCTCAAAACCTTAACTCAGCCACTACCTGGCTCTGTGGTGACATGCATGTTATATACAGAGACATTTTTCCCTCAGTGAAACTATGTAGGTGCCTGAAGAGAAGCACCTGAGCATGATAATGCTAAGCAGATAGTTGCCTAAATCCAGTAGGATGCATATACCAGATAGTCCTCTCCCAGCGATACACAGCTGCCAAACTTCCTCATACAGTTCTTGTAGTGGTCTTGGCAGTACTTTCTCCTCTTTGTCACTAGTTCGTGGCTAGACATTCACCCAGAAAATGAAGAACTAAAATCAATTCTATCTGATAGCATGTATTTCTACATCTTTATCTCCAGAGTGACATCACACCACGAAGCACCACAGGTGTGTGACCTACCTAGTCTTTACAGTTAATTGAGCGTGCGCTGAGGGAAATAGCAGCAGTGGAGCAACTGAAACCCAAAAAGGTACCTTGCATAGTAGCCTAGAAACTCAGTTCTACTTTCTTAAGCTTTGCCCAAACCATGGAATATATTAGGAGAAAGAGCTGGCAAAGTAGTTCCCAAACTTACTCAAATGCTTGGCCCAAGGCTTGATGAGTTCTGATTTTAGATATGATCCCTAGTGCAACAGGCAGCATCAAGCTGAGAGCAGCAATAGGAAAAGGAACATTTTGCATCCATGCAAGGTTGTCTTAGGTGGCTGGATAACTATTAATTGCTCTGGTTCACTCAAGGCACTGTGATTTATGTTTCCCTCAGGAAAACCTATAGTCTTGTCTAGTCTATAAACCAGTCCAAGCCTCTTTGTTATGTGCTTGTTTGCAGTTATTTTGCAGGACAAAAAATGTAGCGCTCCCTGCTGTGAGAGTGCTGCAGTATTTGTTATCTTGAGGGTTGCAATGTGTCCTGACTGAAATGTATTAGTGAAGTTACAGTCCCAAGGAAGACTGCCATCCTTGCATAAATTTACAGTTATTTTTTCTAAATGTGCTGTACATTTCAATATTCATCTTTTTTCCAAAATGTCAAAGTGGAGGGAGGCCTTCATGGTTAAGATTCCAGCTACATTTGGGCTGATTTTAAATGAAGAATGAAGACTATGTATCATGTTGTCTGAGAATAATGTTAGAGCCACTGAAAACTAGGGTTTCTGGCTCACAAGAATTTTACTGCTATTATTTAGTAACCTAATGCCAGAGAGACAAAGAACATCTTCCAGCTGAATCTGGGTGACTGCAAAGTCAGGTGTAAAAGAGGCCAAAGCTAGCAAAGACAGCTTGGTGCAGAGCTATGATCTACCTTTTACAACATTTACCAGAGAACTTTGAGTCTATATCACCACATCATTCCTGGATTTTTTATTTTGAGAACTACCGAAAACACACTGGCAGCCTAGACTGCAGGGGTCATTAATTTTGCTAACCTAGCTAACGGCTAACCTACCTTTAGGCTACAGAATTAGCTTACTAAATCACAGAACACTAAGCTCTGTACCTGCAGGTCACTTCACCTCTCTTATATAAGAATTCTCTAGCTTTTGGGTCAGAAGCTCTTGTGCAGTGATAACAATTATTTGTTGCCTGAAGAAGGCCCACAAGAAGGTCCTTTCATGGTAGGCATCGTACAGACCTTTGGTAAGAGAGGCTGTTCTAGCAAGTTTACAACAAAAATGTCAGATTTAAAATGTTGTTTCTTGATTAGTAAGAATCATTGAGATTTTGGAGGAAATGTCAAAATAAAAAAAAGTTTTGTTGTGAAAATTGATCTGTTTAGTTCATCATACATCACAGTGGTTTTGAGAGTTATATTTTGATTTTGACTTTTAAATATAAGTTATTAATTTTTCGCTTACTAGTATGTTGAAGCTCAGGTCATTTTCCAATAAAGAATTGTATCATTTAATTGGAAAATGTCAGCATGGGCTTCTCACATATTTAGCAATGTTTCCCCATTGTTTATGAATCGGAACATTTACTAACAACTGCTTCCCAATCACTTTGTGAAGTTACAAACTGCTTCTACTTTAATACACTGAATACTTGTATCTAGTTAAGAAACTATGACATTAAAGACTTGTCAGACCACTACTAGCTCTTACCAAAACCATGTATTCTTGAAAGAAGTATATATAAACTTTTCCACAAAGCCAAGCCCACACACAAAGAAGAATGAAAACCAAAAAGTGTAATTTAGAATAATTGGGTAATTTTCTAGATCTGGCAGCAGGGCTGAGGCTGATTCTACACAAGGGAATTCAGGGTTGTTAACATCAGTAATGAAGCACCAGTTTGAGAAAGACATGCTCCTGATGACCGTTATTATTTAAAAAGCACAACATTTGAGAATGAGCTTTATTACAAGAGCTACCCGCTGAATTTTTAAAACAGGCCACACAGGGTGATCAGCGTTGTCATCTTTCCTGAATAAACATTGCTTAATATCACTGAGTGCTTCAACAGGCTGTAGAGTGGCCTTGAGTTTTCAGGAAATTAAATTAGATTGATAAGCTTTTTTGTAGGTACCTAGGAGAAAGACTGCTATGTCACAGCACTTGTTATAAGACTGAGGTACAGCAATTACACGTTGACAAACACTGTTATACAAAAAGCAAGAGGGAATAGCATAATTTGGGGTAACTGATAAAAGAGACCTCATTACCACTTATAAGCTGTTCCAGTTGCACCCCAGCTCATCAGTGATGGAAAATAACAGCTCTGAAATACCTATGAAATTATATGGTGATCTTAGTGTACCTCTCAGGGTCAGTGTGGTGGTCAGAGTCTACCTTGCCTCCCGGCATGTATGGCACTGTCTTGGGGTGACACAGGTCCTCAAGGTGGAGCAGGTCCCAAGAGAAATGATGCTGAGAACATAATACATGCACTATTACCTTTCACGGTCTTGGTCAATCTTTCATTTAATGGTATTTTAGCAATCCCTTGAGAGACATCATATCAGTAGTCTTGATCAATCCAAGTGATACAAACTTCAAGGAAAGGCTCCTCTCCTGCCAAAATATCGTTTTGTTTACTGCACAGTCTAACTCCACACTGCTCATTGGATTTTACAAAATCAATTCTGCTCAAAATGTAGATCTGCAAATATAAACTACACCAGAATTTGGACAACAATCCCATGCTATTCCTTCTTTACTGTATTTAAAAGATTCAGAAGTAATTTCTGTTTAAAATCCTTACTTTAAATGGATTTTCTTTTGTCTCAAAGTAAATATTTCTGAAAGGAGTTCAAATTTGACAAATATTCTCACCTTGAGATTATTGTCTCTTCTTTAAGAAACAAATTTTTTTGTATTTCCTAAATAACAAATAGAGATCTAACTCCAGTTTTCTGTGAACTGTAATGCACTCAATTTTACCTTTGTATCACATTTGTGGAGCTATTGAAATCTCAGAAATGATCCAGGAAATGACAAGCAAAACTTCTCTTTATATAATAACAGTGGATATGTTCATGCTTAGCTATCCACATTGCATATATTAGATATGATTTGACTTGTACAGGGTTGTACTGGCTTCTTCAGTGCAGGAAATTGAACACACCATACATTTAATCAGCTTTGAAGTGTTTACATAGTTATTGTTTAATCTCCCTGAACACCTCCACAATATGTAAGGTGGTTGTACAGTGGCCTAGATTCCCAGCAAGGTGGTACATATTAAATTAACAGCATTGAGCTAATTTGACTGCAGTCTTTTCTACATTAAAGACAAACAAAAAATAAATTGGTTTAATTAAAATTTTTTCCCCTTTATTTAATTGCAACAATTTCCTATGTACGCATATATATAGGGACATACATACATATACATTCTTTCAAGATATTTTACTTCATTTCATCTGAAAGATTTCTGATCAGTTTGGTATTCATTTGAAATAAAATAGGCAAACTGAGCTGAAAAATGTTACCCATCAGCTTTAAAGCAGTTTGAAAACCACACTTCAGACTGAGCAGGTGTACTTCTTCCTTGTAGACAAGTCCCAACTCAAAAGATAAGAAACACCTTTTTCCATGTAAACAGGGCCCTGGGCACAAATCTTTGAAAATGTTGTCCTTAAAATTTATTCTGAAGTTCATTGTAGCTGCCGCATAATACATTTACCAACATGCTTTAGTACAGTAAATGCCTTTTGGGCCATCTCATTCCATTCCATGATTGTTTTCTGGGGAAACCCTTACCCTCTACTTGATTTATGCAATACAGATGGTTGGTAAAACTTGAATTTTTATTGATGCATAGTAATATCTTTCTCAGCACCCTTAAAGAAAGTGACATAATTCTTTAAGACATAATATTACACTTAGGAATTGCTCTAGAGGATCATCAATCTTTAGTGAAACTCTTCCAGCACTCTGCTAGTGTTAAATAAACCATGACTAGAAGTGAAATTCAAAATAGTTTGAGTGATTTCTACAAAACGTTCTCCATTTGCCAATTATGTAGAACTATATTTCATCCTATCAGTTATTCATTATTCTTTGCTAAAAATACAGCAATGGCAAGGGATTTCTGTGAGTTCCAGAAGAATTACAGATGACCCACTCCATGAAAACCAGGCATTATTTTATAAAAAATGACAAAGCTGATGAATTAAGTAATGATTACATGGTATTTGTTTATCAGTATTGATTTCTTTATAAGAAAAAATATCTAAGCCTAGCTGAGAGGAGTGTTTATTCAAAGCCATATTCTAAAAGGCTGGCTGAGTAAATTAATTTATGATATAGCTTCTTAGAGATACAACTTTGAGTATGACTAGAGATTAATGTGATGCTGACCTGAAGACCAACAATTTGTTTTACTTTCCCAAAAGAAGACTCCATAAAAATCAAATAATTGAGGTTTGACAAAACCCAAGTTTTAGTGAACTATATTTCAGTTTCACTTGAAGGTATTTGACCAGCTCTAATGGTTTATAAAACTTGTGGAGACGTAAGAAGTGGATCGAAGCAGTTCACCATCTGCTACTGTAAATAAAACCTTTTATCCTAATGATTAAAGCAAATAGGGCAACTGTCATGACATCCCTAACACTTCATTAAATCAAAAGTCTACAGCACCTATAGACCTGAAACTTTACTGCAATCCCAACATGTGAGACTTGTGTGTCAGTCCATGAGACTGGTGGCTTCTGGGAGTGGTAGCCTTCGTTCTTACTGTGAGTAACGGGGGAAGGCATGCCTTGTCTGCCAGCACTGCAGAATAGAAATTATAAAAAATATTCATATGCTAAAATGTTATCACCAGAGAGAGAGAGACACACACACAAAAGGATTGTCCTCATTAGAAGTACAAAAAATGACCAATAATATATTAACCTATTATTCACAAGGGAAGAGCTCCTAGTTCACAGGTATAATTTCTTCTCTGTTAGGAAAATAAAATGTTGATTTGTGATATTCCTTTTGAAGCTAACTGATTTGACTTAAAAAAACATTCAGAATCTCCTTTTCATGGGTGGCCAGTGATTTTTAAAAAGGTGTTGAGAAGTTTTTTGAAACTTGTTTCTTGTGCCCTCAAGTAATTAATCTACTTCACAAAAGAATACCTCTCCTCCCTCAAAGTCATCCCCTAATTAAAACTTGAAGTACTGTGTCCTTTCTGGTTATGGCTGACTTTTTTTACATTGTAAGGAAAAATCTGTATCACTATATCTGTAGAGCAGCATTTCTTTCCCTGGAGATTTACCATCAAGAAGCCTGAGGAACTCATCTTACTAGATGAGCGTTGAAAGCCTGTTTGAAATACATGGGAGATAACCTGCACTCAGTGAGTTTGGTTTAATGCAGGTGCTCTTCCTTCTGCATAATGTCCTTGATTATTTTCAGCATAATAATGATTTTGATATTACTATCCTTACAAAAAGGTGAAATACTGGTTAGACTAGTTCAAAACTGAAAACAGTTTTCACACAGATGAGCCTTATCTATTTCACCAACAACAGTGAAGCTGTTTAAGAACTACACTCAAATTTTCAGGTAAAGACTAATGAACTCATCAGAACTGGAACAGATGGCACAGCCCATTTTCTAGTCTATTAACTTTTATAGATCACTGAAGAATCATCATGAAATTGAGATAATCCAGAAAACAGGGAAGATTCCTGAACTAGATTTAGAATGCTTTTGCCATTTTGGTTTGATTTATAGGATCTCTTAATTTTGTTACACCAAGGATAAGGATACATAAAGGTTACACACACACACACACACACACACACACACACACATATATACATATATATGTATACATAAAATGAATATTTGATTGAAACTGGACAAGTCAAATAATGCTCTAATGTAGAAAATATTTATAAGCAGAATAGAAATAATCCTGAGCTGTGTGTATTTGACATAATTTATGGAATTTGTTATTAAATGGTACTTTGTGGTAACTGAATTTTGTCAACAAATCACTATCAAGTTGTTTAAGCTACTTTGTACAAATATGTAAACTAGCTCTACAATTCAGAAATTTCAGATCCTGATTTTCAATGGAATCAAGGAGAGAAGATTGCTGAACTTCCCTTTTAAGTTAAGGAATAAAATGACTATTTTCATATGTGTAAAAATATATGACTAAGAAAAACTAGCTTACGAGAGGTTCACCATAGTGTATTTCACATTAAGTGTAATTCAAAGTCTCGTTATCAATGTTTGACCCAGGGGCTGTTCATTCCATGGAGTTGTTATTAATTCACTCAATGAGTCACCTGAAAGACAGTAGTTCAAAAGCTGCAGTGAGATGCCTCTCTGCACAATGTACTGTAAAATTATTTCTGTTTGGAGACTCATCCCTTGTTGGTCTCAATAGGGAGAAAAGTTTATATGTAAGAATGTACATAATTTTTGAGTGAAACACTTCCATTTGTAAAGGCAAAAGACATCTTGTGAAGCCAATTAAATTAAACAGACGAATCATTGTGTAAGTAATCAGTAATTTATGAGTTAACTGTCAAAAATATTTTTATGATTTGTTGCAGTATTCAGTTACCAACTCACAGAATTTTTGTATTAGATCCAGTTAAACAGAATTATTGACAATACTAAATTTTTCAGGGACCTTCAGTGAAATTGAAACCATTGTTAACAGTGAATTAGAATTATTCAGAATTAATTTAAAAGTTACTGCTGAATTTCCACTTCAGATAACTAAACTAATATACATGAGGTTTCACATGAGGTAAGAATTATAAATTTAATTCAATTTCTTCTTTACCTACACATATTTAAAACCTATGTTTGCTTATACAAGCAATATCTGAACCTACCCCAAAGAACGACTATTCCATGGGTGAACAGATAATCCCAAGTATTTTACCCTATTAGGAGAGCACTTTTTTGACCATTTTTCTTTTGTCTGTGGCCTGCAAGTAGTACAATGATAATTGCAGTACTAAACACTTAATCCTTAGGCCTGACTTGAAAACATACTTAAAAATAAAAAATGTAATATGAATAAAAAAAAGAAAAATATTTTCCTACTAGATCATTTTATATGTTAAACACACCATAATATCTTCTAAGACTTTTCCCAGCTAATTAAAGCCTTGCAATGCACCGTATTTATTTAATATCATTTATTATAAATTACTGTATAAAAATTTAACTTCAGGGAATAAATGTAGGGATTTTTAATGTCCAAAAGAAACAAGGCTTGAAAACTGAACCTATGAGTTGGATCTAACCTGTGTACAATTAATAAAATCTGCAAAAATTGTAACATAAATCATAGGAATACAACTAGGTAGACAGATCCAAAGATAATAAAAGAAAGAGCAGAAGACAGTCAGTAAGTGTAATCCTTTAATGGGGAAAAATGGCCAAAGGATTCATGAAAATAATGGAAAGCAGTGATTTATAAAAGTATACTGTGAGTTTGTTTCTTGATGCCTGTGTCTGTTCCACATCCTTTATCATAGCAACATAAGTCAGCTTAACTAAGGTGGGAACATATTCAAAACCAATGCAAACTGTAACCTGTACCATTTTATGCTTGTTATTAGCTTTCTAATTGTCTCTAACTAAACTCGGTATTTTATAGAGCTTTACATCTGTTCTGCTTCTGTAAATTCCCTAGTACTCCCCATGAAAGCACACTCAGTAACCTTTTCACTGTAGTTAAGGAGCAGAGCTGGGTAGCCCAAGTCATTCACTGAGGGCTGTGCCTGGTTGTAGTGCTGCTCCATAGGGTAGTTCAATGGGATAAATGGTGGGAAAGGCACTGCAGTTGGACACTGCACCTGGGAAACGTGTGCTTATGTTTGGTACGCCCCAAAAGTCCCAATAGTGGTCCCTGTCTTACTCTGGCATGCCATGGATGAGATGAATTTGGGCAATGACACAACAGGTTTAATGAAGGAATGCTGCCCTGGGCACATGGGATGAAAGCCCCAAAGCTGAGAGGAAGACAACACATGAGAGATGGCAGAGGTGAAATGCCCACTCCCCTCATGAGACTTTTTGAAAGGTCATCTCAAGTGTTTTTGTAGTACTCTGAGCCATACAACCTGGCATTTGTGTGGACATGGCAGAGTGTCATTGAAGGAAACTACAACAGATGGCAAGATGGCTGGTAGAGTGCTTATCCCACCACCTTCAGGGCTGCACTGAGGAGCCAGAGTGGGAATTTGCCAACCCAAGTGCTGTTGCTATCTCAGCTCAGCAACAGACTAGGCAGAACCAGGTTTTCCCCTTTCCCATGCCACAGCTGGGAATTAAACAGTGAGAAGCAAGTAGTTTTCTATTCACTTCCCATAAACATTACTCTAACTGTTTGGGAAAGGATGAAAAGAGTTCCAGGGTGAATGGATGCCCAATCTGAACCTGTGTTGCTACTCTTCATGTGTAGCTTTGCTGCATATCAGGATGTTAATTGTATATGTCCGTGCATTAAAACCTCATTCAGACTTGCTTTTTTCTTGATACAAAGACATTTTCTAAATACTAATTTTTTTCCTAAAAATAAAATCTATATGGTACCACAGAAAGTAATTTAATTCCAACTTTGTGAATGCAGAAAAATAATTCTTAATTAATTCATGGGTTTATTTTATGCCTTTTCTACACCAACAAGCTTCACTTTCTCAATGGGTTTCAGAGGAATTTGACCTCTGTCTGAAAATCTGAGGTTTTGCTTTTGAAACTCATTACAATGCTGATGTTAGAAAACTATTTTGAAATATATTTA
>JANZLQ010000056.1:32274267-32286473 GCA_026212715.1 Elanus axillaris | reverse complement strand
CTTCTTTTCTGTTCTATTAAACTGTTCTTATCTCAACCCACAAGTTTTACTTCTTTTCCCGATTTTCTCCCCCATCCTGCTGGGGGTGGGGGGAAGGGGTGAGCGGCTGCGTGTTGTTTAGTTGCTCGCTGGCATTAAACCACGAAGTGCATTACTTGCAGACTTACTTGTTCATGCCTGTGCAGGATGTTTCCTGTCTGGGGCATCTCAAACAGGTATCAAATAGCTCATATCCCATCTTTCTTTGCTTGTTTAGAGCAACTTATAGTTACCCATCTTCTAAGAGTATTATGAAGTCTATAAAAACAAAGATGATTTCTCCTTTGCTGGGCAGCTACAGGGTGTGAAAAGCTGGCTGGAAGCCTCACAAACTGCACCGTGCTGTAATACACTGGCAGTCAGCTGAAAAGAAACTCCAGAAAGCCAGATATTGTACTTCCCAACAGCAATGACCAACGTGAATAGTTAAAAAGAAAAAAGAAAGACTCATACCTTAGGCAGATATTTTCAGCATTTCGACAAGGCGAACAGTCATATTAGCATATACTTTAGGGCATTCTATACTACAACAAAAGAATGTGAAAAGCAGGAGAGTAAAGTGCATTTCCCACTGGGCAAAAAAGGGAAAGGAAGGAAACTGAATTCTGACCTCAGACAGATATTTTTCTTTTTGAGACAGCAAGTCTGAAGGAAATATGCCAGCAGCTTTGAGTACCTAAGCAAACCAGGAAAATGACAACAAAACAACATGCAGCATGTTGCCAAAGAGACATACCAAGGCAATCGATCATGTGCAAAAAGCAATATTGAAGCAAGTGCAGGTCCTGGAAAATCACAAACAAGGTAAAGAGATGTGATATTGCTGATGTCACTGTAAAAAGCACCAAAAGGAGTATAAGGCATCCATTGCTGTAGCAAAGAACACTAAGGACTGAACTTTGGAGAGACAGTTGCATGTAAAAACCCAAACACTTCTTACACTGAACATCAGACAGTGGATTAAACTGGTTTGCAAACAAGAGATCAAGTTTTATAATCTAATGAACCACAAATGAATACGTGCTGCTCTGATGGAAACATTTAAATGAGGAAATGGGAAAAACTGATCCTCGGCTGCTTGAGTGTCAAAGGGTGTTGAAGTGATAGCCTTTGGTAAAAAACAGTCTGAAAGTTGTTTATAGAAAAGAGAAGTTGAACTAGGTTGTCGTACAGCTGCAAAGAAATATCAGCTGAAATAATAGTGGTATCTCAGAGAAAGTGTTTGCTGTTTTCAGAAATACTACAAACAGTTTTCAAAAACATATACAAACACTGCTGCAAAATGGTCTATAATGTTATGAAAGTTGAATTGTTGGAAACACCTCCAGAAGGGCAAAGTCAGATTGTGAGGATAAGACATGTTTACTTATTCTTAAAGTCATGTTCCTTAAGGGTTCCTTTCACACCACAGATAGAGAACCAGAGAGCTATTGCTACTGCACAAGCAAGGACTGAAGGGCATTTGATCTCATGAAAACCTTTCAGAAGTGCTCAGAGTTTAAAAACAAGGGCTTTCAGATTATTTTTCAGTCTCTGGCTTTTTGCAGTCACCAATAAAAATTTTTGGAAGCTATTTTTTAAAATATACTTGTTTTCTGTTAATAGTGGCATGTGATACTTTCTTTGTAACATTCAATGGCTTTAAAATCCTAAACCAAATGTTTTCTGCATATTCTCCTGTTACTTGGATAACAGCTACAATATTTCAAAACGTTCAGTGGATAAACATGAGAGACACAATCAACATTACAATCCGTAAATGGCATAAGAAAAAAAGCATGTGAAGTTTGAAGCCATTATAATTTTTCATAAAAATGATTATGAACCACTTGTACCTAGAGATAGTTAAAAATTTGGCAAAAAAAATTTTTTTGCCTTTACAATCTAAAAATGCATTTGGATTTTGATATGGTAGTACAAAATGAATCAAATTTTGGCTTTCGCTGACATTTCCATTGAGGGAGAAAGTAATTTCATGATCAACATTTCTTGTGATTGCTATTGATCCTAATAAGTGCCGATTAGTCATTTTCCAGCACTGAACACTCATTTTCCTTGCTTCAAAACAGAATTGTTAACAACTCTGATTTATTTCCCTATCCTTTCATATGCTATCAAGATCACATGTCAAGCTCAACAAATAAATAAATAGGTTACTGACAATGTCAACACCATACATCAACATTTTTAAAGAATGCAAATATTATATCGGATGCATTGTATTATGTATAGAATATTAATCTTAGTTTCTACATCAATAACTAGAAGAGGAGCAATGTGAAACATTCCCTGTGTTTACTTTTTTATTTTCTTTTTGACTGAGTAGCTAGGATGGAAATGTCCTAAAAGCAATTGAGTGATTTAAATGCTGATTTTGAAAATTACTCAGTTATTTTGATGGCTAAATCTTACAGAATACCAGCTGCAAAAGATATGACTTATTTTTTGAAAATCAAACCCATAAATTCTTCAACAATTCCACCTATTTTTTAATTAATTATTTTTTACTCATAATCTGTAACCTGAATATTCTGAATATTATAATCAATTGCTTAGAAATACAAGCTAACTCCATATTCATCTACCCTCCATATTGCTTCAGAACAAATTAATCTACATATTATTCTTTTCACTTTTTAGTAAAAAATAATTGTCCATTTTTCACACTTGAAATATCCCTTGAACGTGAAATGATTTAGCTAATTGGCATGTAATCATTCCTTAGAAGAACAGTGGGCTACATGTGGTGTATACTTCACACTTTCTAGTCACTCTATTTTTAAATTCATGCTGGCAGTCTCCCACAAACCTGTTTAGAAATTTGAAGGTTGTTGGCTGATGGAAATGTGACAAAATGGTGGGTTTCCTCTGAGATATGTAAAAAAAGATAAATCATGTAGTCTTAACATCAAGGAAAATCACTGCTTAAAATTGCTGCCACAATATGGCCTTTAGTAGAGTAATTTGTTACATCTGATGGGCAGCTGTCAGCTCAAGAAACTTGAGTATACATGGAAGAAAATAGAGCCTTGAGAAAATAATAAGGAGGCTAAAAGTTATGTTCTTGTCTAGAAAACAGACACTTGCATTGTACGTTCTGTATCTGTCTCTGCTATAGCATATGTTTTGGCTATTTTGCACTGTCCTGTCTGGCTGTATTAACCAACTCCAATCTATCTAAATATTTCTTGGTGACATTATTAGTCCTGTAGTCATTGTCAGTCAGCAAGTGCACTCCAGTACTTTTCCTTCATTCTTAGATAACATGTATCATAAAAACAATCCCATTGTTCTAGTTCAATACACTCAGCTTTATTGCCTGCTATTAGAGCTGGTTGGAAAATTTTTATTGAAACAAGCTTTTAGCACAGAAAATCAGAAAACATATTTTCATCAATATTTTAGTGAAAATGCTCTTTCCATTTCCAGCCAGTTCTGTTTTCTGTAATCTAAATGCTGGCTGTTATCACCCCTTGCAGAGCATGCTGGACACTAAAAATAAAGATTGTAGCAACCATCTCACTCTCAGACACAAGACCTCCATCTCATTTAGATTCCTCTTCACAGTCCCACATTGCCTTCCCCTCTTATGATTCCAGCTGTTTCTTGTGTCTTATCAAATCACATTATTAAACTGAATCTTTGCAAGACTTGTAAAGTTGTGTCAAATTTGCACCCAGGGAGCTTCCTAGTCTGGCACTGTGCTGCTGAATGCAGCTACTTAGAGTTTCAGACATGGACTGAAGTTAGAATTAGGCCTTCCTGGTCTATCAGAGGAGCTGGGTAATATCCCTGGTAGCCAGTGGAGGTAAGAATGAAATTCATGACAAAAAATGAGCTGAAAGGAAGGTGTCTTGGAGGCATATTGCATCCATTTCCCAAAATTCTGAAGAGGTTGAGATCTAATTGATGGCCCTTTGAGAAGAAGAATGACAAAAAGGTGGATTTACTATTTCCTGAACATGCTAGAAAGTTGCAGTGTTTGCTTGGTTAAGGAAGAAAGCAGTTAGACACTCTTCCAAGGAAACTAGCTATGAGACATGAAGAGTAAAAGCGTACATTGGAATTAAGAGTAAAGGCTGCCAGTGTTTGTGAGAACTGAAAAATACGAGCCATATAGTGTTGGGAAAATGAGGAAATTACTCAAATCTCAGTGCACCCAAATAAAGACAAGCATGCCTCAACATCAGTGCTTCAGAGAGATTTTTCTGCCCACTGCTTTCTCATTTGTTTTCAGAGATGAAGCATGGATTCTGCTCCCACACTGGGCTAAATTGTGGATCTGTACCAGTGAAGTTAAGCTGATTCATACACTGGTGGCAAAAAATCCTAGTGAAGGTTTGGTGAAACTTCAGAGTCTGCCAATGCATTTTATCTGATATGCAACTCATTCCTTGTCACACTTTTTTTTTTTTCCTGAAGGCCTCTCACCACACAATCGGCTATGTACTTAACATTATAGCAAAATAAAACAATCCCTTATACCACTAGTATGTAGCAAGAGATGTTACCGTTTGCACCCATGTACTTTCACCTTCTCTTAAAAACTTGGTGTTAAAGAAAAGAGGGGAGACAACCCTGTGTGATCTGGGAGCCTCTAGCAGTTTATCCACAGGCTCTGCAGAGACAGAGAGGGGAAAGCCCTAGAACAAAAGGCCATGTCTAGAGGGTTATTTGGTATGCACTGGGAAGCCTTATCTTTTGGCCTACTTAGCAAGTGAAAAATTGGAAAGGACTGAAAATGACATGGAATTCTTCATTGGTTTGATCATGTTTCCAGTGGTGGAAGGTGAGGAGGAGACTGATGTGGGAGAAGGGTTGTGCATTATGTGCCTGCTGGGGCGTTCCTTACTGCAGTGCGTGTTGTAATGTTGATTACTGTCACACTGAGGGTATTGGGCAAGATTTAACATGCTTCCAGTGTTCTAGGCACCCATATTGGATCTTCCTTGAACAAAACCCAATCCCCAAACTTTTTAAAGTTCGTTAATTGGGACACTTCAGCTCTGTTAATTACACTCGGTGAAGCCCTCAGCACCAGCAGAAACCTCTTTAAGAATGGCTGCAATTACTCTCAGAGTCATGTCTTCCATACACAATGTGTGTGAGCCACTTAACACTGCTATGAGAAGGATCAGGGCCTTACAAAATGCTTTGAAAATTATTTTGAAACAGAAGAGATTCAAAGACATTTGAGAAAAGTCCTTCTGAGTTCACAAGCACAATGCAAGGCTTCTGCCCTTTTACATTTTTGTTTGCTTCCAAAGTTTCACAGCCATTAGGAATACTTTTCCCCCTTGAGACTTTTGCTGGTGCTTGGCAGACTGGCATTTTCCCTACGCAGCAGGCACTGACAGTGACAAGTGAGAGCACTGAGTCTCTGCTGCTGGCTACCTGCTGCCTTTCTTCTCCTGTTTCCTCAGGAATAGAGTCTGATCTGTGAAAATAAAGCAAGAGGAAATGATTCTGCAATTAATATTTTAAGCCTCTTGCCTTTATTTTCATTGCATTTTTAATTATTTTTTTTAAATTTAAGAAAAGTCTTTCTTTTTTTTTTTTGAGTAAGATACCATCTTACTGTTTTTCCTGCAGACGTGGGATGACTGATTTCTCAGGGGAACATGGATAATGAGTTATGACCTTTGTGCATTTGCTGGGCATCTTAAAACTCAACCTTCATCAGCCAACCAAATGCCACTGTTCAGAAAAACAGATTATCAACTTGCTGTAATGGGCAATGGATTTTTCTTCTTCCCAGGCAACACAAAAAAAAAATCATAGTTCTTTCCCCGGCTCTCCTGCTTTTGCTGAACTGTGACTGCCCAGCACTGTGAATAGCTTTGCCCCTGTTCTAATGTCAGCCATCACTGCTTTTAAAGCTTGCTGTCTTCTCCCAAGCAAATCCTTCCTTTATTAAAGAAGGAGTTTGCCTTAGTACAAGCATCTTCAACCAGACTTTTGTTTGAGTTTTTTGTGCGTGTTTGCTATATAGGTTCAATGAACAATGCAAACACTAGCCAACCAGGAGAGTGCTGTAAGAACATCCATATTCCTTATTCAAGTGATCAGTAAACAAAGAGAGTTACAAGATCAAACCAAGACCAAGAGCCCTAGCGTAATCTTGATTTAAAGAGTAGAAATCATTTTGTGCATGTTTCCTAGAGAAGGTCAAATAACAACAGTAAGGATTTATTAAGGAATATGGGAGAGAGGAGTTTTGGTTTGTTGTTGGGTTTGTTCTTTTTCTTTTTTTTTTTTTGTCCTTGGAAACCTGTTGTTGGGACTTTGCTTGCTACTACTTAAATCAGCAGTAACACACTTTGGGAAAATTTTACTTCTACTGTCTGTTGAGCACCTGGCCTGTGCATAAAGAGATGACTGATTGTGAAGGCTACCGATGTGGCACTTCTTGTGAGTCATATGGCAACAACATTTTTGAAACCTAGGTAGATTCTGACTGCTGTCTCATTTAATCTAGATACTATTCACATGAACAGCAATGATCAAATTCACATCAGGTGATGCAGGCAAGGCAGAAAATGGGAATCAATGAAATGATAATCACAATGCAAGGAAAAAAAGCATCTGAAAAGTGAAGATAATATCAAATAACACTTTTACCTTGTTTTTGCCTTTTTAGTGCCATTTCAGGGTTTTTTTGCATGAAATGAACAGGAAGGCTGGGTAACAGACTTCAGTAGGCACTGAAAAACAAGCAAAAATGAGAGAAACAGAACAGTGGGAAAGATTTGAAAAGAGAAGGAGTAAAAATCCATAAATAAGAAATGAAACAAAAAGAAAGAGATATTTCAAGGTAATACACAGAGGGCACAGCAGAAAAGCCATGACCTTTTCCCTATACCATTCAAAGATCCATGCAACAGGTTCTCTAGCCCCACATAAGAAAACTAATCTTCAGTTTTAAACAGGTAGCATTCCCTAACGCAGACAGTATTTCAGCAATGTGCTCATCCATCTGCCTACTCCATCTAGCCATGTTGTTATTTTCTATTTTTTCTCTGTCACAAACTGTATGCTATAACAAGAATTCTGCCCCATGTAAATTCAGTATAATTACTTCCAAATGTTGCTGTGATCTCCATTTTTTTCTGCTCTCTAAGATATAGCATTTTTGCCCTGCCCACAGCTGTCTTTTTAATATCTGACTTCAGCCTAATCAAATTCCTACCTGCTGTCTCCCCTAATCTCAGACCTTTTGAGTGATTTTTTTGTCCCTGGTTCCCTGCATCTTTCTTCTCCTGTTTTGAAAATATTCTCCTGGTCAAGGGATGTCATCTAGTGCTTGGGTCCTCCCCTCTTGCAGCTGTGCTTATCTGGCCTCTCATCCTGGGCTTGTATTTCTGACCTTAGTAGAAGAACTGACAGCTCGCTCCTTGGTTTGGGAAAGAACAGGATTTCTTTATTAGACTCTTCTTCCTAAGGGAACAGGGCTTATGTTATTATGTTGTCTGCATCTGTCAGAGTCATCCCTTCCCCCCACCTTTTGAATCAGTATGCCTATTTCACTCAAATTGCCTATTTCAATCAAATCTGACACAGGGTAGATGTATTAAAGAAAAATTAAGTTTTCCCAGGTTTCATGACAATAGGAATTTGGGGAGGCAAAGAACACCTTACAGATGCCTAAACTGAAGGAAATCCTTCAGTGTAACCCTGCTTGCTAATCACTAGAGATTGTACACTGAAGTTAATAAACAGAGGAGCTGTAGAGATGCTTGAATTAGGAATGTTAATTTCTTAAATGTCCAGGTCAATCAATCCCAACACATAAATACATGCAGTATCATGGCTCATAACAGTCATCATTGCTCAAAGAACTTCCTGTCCTTTTTTAAGAAAAAGAGTAACTTTCTAACATCAGCTCTTCCCTTTTCCTGAGTATCATGGGTGGAATTTGGGTAGAGGGTGAGTCAGCCCAGGTCTCTGTTGTACAGTAAGCAAACTTGGGGAAAATGGCCTGCGGTTTTGGAGGATCAGATTTAGATCTGGGCTATCTACTTAAATAAAAATAACACTTGCTTGCCAGTAAGTAATTGTGCACATTGGGAATTTTTTTTTTTTTTTAGCTTATGAAGTACAAGTAGCTCAGCATATCTGTAAGCAAAACAAATTACAAAGGTTCCCCCTGCAGCATATGTTTCACTTTTCCTTTCAAAAAAGCATAATATGTTTATGAAATTAGGGTACTCCCCCAAAGGGCCTTGAATAATGATAAGATACATGAAATAACTACTGTAAGCTTTGAAATCAATGTTGCAGAAGATAAGGATTTAGCTAGGATGTAGCTCAGTCAAACCTGATTAATTTGTGCCCAGTTGTGCCTAAGCAACCAAACCATTTCACCGGCAGGCAGTGCAAATGACAAGCACTGTATGTGCCACTTCTTTGTTAGTCTGGAGGGGATTCTTTTTAATATTTATAAAATGATCTGCAAACTGATTCAGCCTAACTAGGTCTGTCGGTACTACTATTATCTTATCACATCCTACAGGAGTACAAAACCTCAATACTGAATTAATCGTAATATGACACTTGGAAGAAAGAAAAAGGAGAAACTACTATGCTGGCTTAAGACACTGGAGACTACAAATTGTATTTATGCTTGTTGTTTGAGAAGTTGACAAAGACATTTTAATAAATATCTGTCAATAAACATCAAAGGTTTTTCTTTAAGATTTCTGTGCCCTTTTTCTCAAACATTTAAAGATGCCTGTCCACTGAAAACACAGAGTTTAGTAAGGAGTTACATTATAACAGAAGCTGACAAGGTTGTTGACTTCTTAGCAGTCTCAGAAGATAAACAGTAAAAATGAAAGTGGAAATATGACCCTAGCCATCCCCACAGCGTGAGAAACTTGCAGCACCAAGTTGCATGTTACTTTACATAAAAAGATTCTATGTAAATCATCATAGAAAATAAACATATTTATTAAGTAAAAGATACCTACAACCTGACTCACACTAGAAATAAGACAGGAAATCATGGCCCCTTTCTGTGCATGTATGTGCATGCTTTTACATGTTTTTTCCAACAAATTACATGTTAACAGCTTATAACCAAATCTGGCAAAGGTGAAGATTTTAAAGACATTAATTCCTAGCAGCATGCTGAAAGTAGGAAGTTAAGCAGAGAATAGAGTGTCTATGAATTTCCCCTGAGGGTGGAGCTCATCTCTAATTCGGCACTGGAGAACCCAAAGATGCAAGAGCTTATCTAGGCCCTCAGATGAAAGGGAAAGGACCTTGTGCGACTTGGATTTGAAAAGCTACTGACAAGGCAGAAATTCATTTTCTGTTCAGTCCCTCACAAAACAATTATACACTGTTTTTTTGGGGGGTTGGTTTTTTTTCAAACCACTGGATGTTGACTGCTGTGTTTTGTACCGCAGTTAGCACTGTGGGTGGGAGCTTGGTTTCCCGCGGGTGTCCATGCCTGGTGGAGGTGAAACTTGGCACAACACCAGAGCCCCAGCAAACGCAAGGGTCCAGGGTGGATGCCCATGTGCATGTAGGTAGCTGAGGAAATTTCAGACCAAAAAAAGTTTGCCTCCTGATTGTAGCCACACCGTAAGGAGGACTTTTGGATTTTGGATGTGGGGTACATAACGCCTACCTACAATTGGTTTCAGGAGCTGCAATCCTTTTATAGTTTTATTTGGAGGCAAGACTTCCTGAAAATAAATTTATTTCAACTGTTTGCATTCTGCTAACACAATGGAAGATACACTAACTTCTGAAAAAAGTTCAGTGCAATGTAAGCCAAGACAGTACAAGTTAGGATGAAAGCAAGAGTGTTCCAATGAAACTGAAGCATATGGCAAAGAAATTACCCTGCAAGCCTTTAGAACTTGATAAACAATTATATCCTTGTTGTAGAGGTTTTAGATAATTCTGTGCAACTTAATTATACCCCTGCTATAAAATTTTAAGGTTGGTTTAAAGTGCAATAAGAAGATTACATTCTCTACTCACTTCTATTCATTACCTAATGTCTCCAACTCAAGAACAATAAAGAAAAGGGGTTTTCCAAAAATTCACTCAAAAATATTTTTCCATATAATACCAGCTTCTTGATAAAACACTTTTCCCTGGAAAGGTTCGCAATTTTCCATATTTTCTTTTTTTTTTTCCCACTAAAATATTTTGGTTGAAAAAATTATTTTGTTAATGACAAGTGTAAACTTTCAGAAGAAACTTCAGTGAAAACAGAAACATATATCATTTTAATTTGTTACCATGGCCTCTATAGAACACATAGTAAGTCCTACAGTCCTACCTTTTAGATTATATTTTAGTCCAGTGAGACAAGTGAACTATTTAAGAAAGTTTAGTGTTGAGTCAAAAGTGGTGTTTTGCTGTTTTCATTTCCTGATGGCATTTTGTGATAACAGATTTAATTCTTTGCTGTATGTGATAAATTTTCCATTCTTTTTCCGGCTACTCCTGTGTCTACATAAATATTATTTGTTGGCATGGCTTTCCTATATTTAAATTAAATTTAAAAAAATATTAGATGTTTCTGTGGAATGAAATACTGACTCCTTTCATAGAAATTTAATGGGAAGAATTTCTGTTGACTTCAGCAGCCTAGGATATGACTCATTATATAAAAAGAGTTGACTTTCTTGATCCAGCCTCTGGAATTACTGTACAGATACCTTTTGGTGTGCATAGGCTAATACTACAAAATGAACTTCCAAGCCAGGAAAGCTCTTGTAAGTTTGTCTCAGCTGGAAGCCATTTTGCAAAGCTTAAGTTGTAGAAAACAGGAATTATATTTTTGATTGAAAAGAATCAGTAAAAATTCAGATGCTGCCCAGGTGTGGGGAGGACACTGACAAAAACAATAATTTTTCCCACTGATGAAATATTTAAACCTTTTTTGCAGAGACCTTTTCGAATCCTTTTTGCACAGACCTCTTCATTTTCACTCACATATGGGGAAGAGGATCAAAGCCAGGTTTGTTTTGATCAAACTAGAAGATGATCAAGGACTTACTATAAAGTACTTTGATATTAAAGTGATAAGAGCACTAGAACTATCTAGGGAGATGGAGATGGAAAAGCTTCAAATACTGACTTGTCATTGGACAAGCCTATATTCGTTCCTTATCAGAAATCTGCCTTAAATTTTATACTTCCCACGAAATACTAAAACTTTCCTGACTGAGAGCTGACTTCAAGGAACACAAGGGAAATGCATTTTAAAAAGCCTCACATGAGAACAGAAACAGATTTTGAAGGGAATTTCTACAATGACTTTTGCTTGATATTATGCATCCACTGATAAAACTTCAGGTGGCTTTAAAAGGTCTGACCTTGGTTACTGGATATCAGCTACTTAACTTGCAGTTGAGTCTACTGCTGAGGTCTTAAAAGAGATTGAACTAAGAAACTTTGTTTTTCAGATAGGTGGTACAAAACTGTGGTCAGCTTGAGAAGGGGAAAAGGGCAAGGGTAACAGTAATGTTGAATGCACAACAAGGGATCCAGGACAGAGAAGTAAACATAATGCTATAGAAAGACCTGCTGCTCAAAGAACTAAGATAATTTTCATCCATCTCAAAGTCATAGAAAAATGGGATTTATTAAATAATAAATCAGATTTAATTTGCAGGTGATGGCTAGTCAGAGGTAATAACATCTTGAAATTTCAAAGTAAGGTCAAAATGTACTTGACTTCTTATCTTTTAAACTGTTTCTTTCTAGTGACAAACCAATTTAAACTTCATAAGGTATAGGCAAACCATTTTAGATCTTGTCTTCAGTGACCTAAAGCCATATATATTTTTTTTCTTTTTCCTTTAGGTTAAAATATGAGTGTTACCCTGCATGTGAGTGAAGATAAAGGACTTTGGTTTTACTATAATGTAGATTAGGAATGGGTGAAGTGCTGACCCTGGTGAATCACCACCTCACAACATTGCAGTGTCTTCTTTTCAGTGTTGTTGTGGTTTAACCCAGGCAGCAACTAAGCACCACACAGCCACTCACTCACTTATCCCCCACCCAGTGGGATTGGGGAAAGAATCAGGAAAAAAAAAAAAAAAGTAAAACCCATGGGTTGAGTATATACTGGGCATGATGTCCCATGGTATGGAATACCTCGTTGGCCAGTTTGGGTCAGCTGCCCTGGCTGTGTTCCC
>JANZLQ010000056.1:32192348-32253191 GCA_026212715.1 Elanus axillaris | reverse complement strand
CACTGCTCAGCAGTAGCCAAAACACTGGTGTGTTATCAACACCTTTCCAGCTACCAGTGCAGAACACAGCACTATCAGGGCTGCTATGGGGAGAATTAATTCCATCTCAGCCAGACCCAATACAGTATACTACAGTTTAAAGAGTATATTACTACTGCGCATGTGGCATGAAGTACAGAAGGGAAAGAATGATATGAATGGCAAGAATGAAACCTTCCCTTCCCTAAGAATTGTTTTAAAAGTTATACCAGTTCATAGTTTTGATGACAGAGAGTGATTACTCTTCATCTTCTGTTTATACAGCTATAATACCTATATGTCAAATGAGACATTGGGCTGTGTTGTGCAACATATTTTATAAACAAATGGAACTGTGACAGATCTACCTCAAGAATTTCACAATCTTAGACTTTGACAGCAGGCATTAAAACGTTGGCTCTAGTGGTCAAAAAGCTGTATGTAACCAGTAGCCCACAGTTATTTCAAAACTGTCTTAGCAAAGACTGCCAAAATGCCTAAGAATAATCTTTTAGCCTACCTCAAGTGCATCTAAAATTTGTAAGAGTTGCAAAACATGCAGAAGAAATTAATATTTTGAAATCAGGAAGTTTCATAAAACTAATCAAAGTTTTGTTTTCAGAGGTCAAGAGACTTTTAGAAGACTCTCATGCAGGACACAGCAAGCACTCAGTAAAAGCACAATGGACACATATATATGCTTAATTAGACACAAAGGAAAAGCAAGTCAGAAGGAAAATACAGTAAGAAATCAATATATCCAGAAAGTATGCAACCATCAAGTGGTTTGGACTCGCTCAGTTTTGATCTAGAAAGCTTTCAAATTTTGGCAGTTTTGATCTACAGTTCAGTGATCATCCTACAGTTCTCAGACATGAATAGACACAGCTGCCAGAAGTTAATCTGTCACCACAGCAGAATCTAATGCAAGATTCCCATGAATCAAGTCCAACATATATTTTATGGTAAAATTACAAGCAATTTAGAACTTCTTTCTGCACTAGGGTGGCAAATCATAAGGAGTGCCTTATTTAACTTATTTATCTTTAGAACAGCTTAGAATAACCATTGAAGTGTCACAGCCAGTGGAGAAAATTAAAATTCTGTCTCCCTTTTTCAGTTTTCAGGTATTGAATTTTTAGAAATACTCCAGTTTTTTAAGTTGTCAGCAAATTCCCTTCAGGTGCATATAAATCTTCATTTCTAAGTTGAAGAAAGGAAAAAGCAGGAATTGCTAGCAAATGATCTGAATAAAGCTTTTCTCTTGCTAAATAGATGAAGATGATATACTATGAATCAACGTATCTTTGAGCAAGTAATCCAGTGAAAGATTCCCAGGGCTAAAACTGTTCTTTGGAAAGAACAAGAAAAATGCCACTTGTCCATCCAGGATATAACTAATAAGGATAAAGAACAAAAAAACACATTTAATCACACCTACCATAACAAAACATGTTTGGGGAGCTGCTTTGACTTCATACAGTGACAAAAAAAAAGTATAATCAGTGGGTAAGTCTTGAATTTAAACATTTAAAGGACCCTGTAAATCGTGGTGCACTGTTTAAGCTTTTCTTCTAATTGTCCTCTCACAGGGAATGTTAGTTGAATGACTCACAACAGTATTGTAATTGTACTATTACAAATTGCCATATCTTCAACTTTGACACTCTATCAGTTCCCAGCAATGGGTAAAAATGAAGCTTAATAGCCCAGTGTTTAAACTAAGAATCCACAGCCTTGTCATTATTGTAGGCACAATAGCAAGCCTCATTGGAATCGGCCATCCAAGCCATGGGGAGGCTTGGAGTTAATTACATCACCTTAGACAATAATTGCTCTTTGTGGTGGTAGTTATCTCATTCCACAGTTGGTCCTCTCTTTTGTTGTTTTGTGATGTCCCATTAATCACAGCTACATTTACTCTGTGTCACGTGATTCATCATCCTTTATCCCCGCAGCTGTTTCCATCCTTTTGGACTCAGATAAACTGCTAATTTAAGCAGGGGATGTCCAACCTTGAATATCACAATGGCTTGTACCTCACTGCTGAAGGATCAGCTGCTACATTCACACGGTCCAAGATTTTTAGCTACTCCAATTACTCTGCAGCTTGTGCTCATATGTCGGGGTAGAGATCATATTCATATCAAATGAGTGGACAGCTTTTTTAATGTAGGCCTGACATGACAGGGCATAAATATATATATAGCTTTTTCTAATGTGAAAGCGTGCTACTCCTTTTATCCTCTCTTTTCCCTTCCTGTCTTTAAGTTTCTTCCTGACTACATTTAGAGGCCTGCGGAGAAGTGAGAGGAAGGCAGAAAGTTTTTGCCATTTCACTGTTTTTTCCAAGTATTTTCCCACTGTCTTCAGTCACCTTCTTCTACGTAATGTGTAATACAGTCACAGGGGAGAGAAACATTTACATAAAATTAAAATTATATAAAGTATACATAATATCTAACATCATAATTTGTCAAGTAAAACTATTTAAAACAATAATATCCCTTGATTTCTGTTTTAAGCAGAAGGATTTTCCTTTAATTTTATCCATTTATACTATTTTTAAAAGACAAGTGATAACAGTGTTCATTCAGTGGCCACTAATAACTCATTACTGTGATGTGTATGAGACGAGTGTATCAAGATGCTAGAGAAAAGTACTGTTAGATTTTTTTTTTGAGAAAGTGCCTAAGGGCAGGTGTAACACACTGTGACTCACCCTTGCCTATCACATGAACATCATAGCTCATAATGGCTTTGTGATAGAACTGGCTGTACCAGCGTGAACAATGCAAAAACTTTTCTTCACAAATTACTTCAGTCTTTGTTTGCAGCAGGTGGAGAAGTAGGTGAGAGATGACAGCAGAAAGCACGATGCCATTGCTGGGCTGATGCTATAGTATTCATGGTAAAGCATGATTGCCAAACTTTCTGTCGATGTGGTGTTACAAAGGGCTTCCAGCTAAATTTTCCTCTGAGTTACACAAGGGAGTGTAGCAGAGGGGAGAAGAGTTGCTGACAAAATATAGAAATGCCTGTTAATTACCAGAGCTTGGTGGAGCACATGACATATCACATGTGGTGGCAACCCTCTTCAGCTACATGCAAGCTTGGACTGGAAGAGATTCAACTATGAACAAGCTGACAGACTTGTAGACCCATACCTATCTGTGAAGCTTAAATAAATCATGTTGCAGAACAGTGTCACACTCTCCAGATCTAAAGCAGGAGTTCATGCCACTGTCAGCCCCATTTGTTCCACTCCTTCTGGCCTACGTTGCTATTTTTGCTTCTGCCAGAGAAAGACCTCAATAGACAAGGACTGAAAATTTAGTATGCTCTATTGTAGTAGAAACACTAATAGCTTTTGAAGAACAAACAAGTGAAAGGGATATATTCTATATGGAAAGCTTATGAACACTTTGGTGTTGTCTAAATTAAGTTTAAAGTGTGATGACAGTATGTGTTAATTAGATTTTCATGAGCCTGCTTGATGAGAGATTTCTGGTCCAACTTGGAGAGCTTAACAGATGCATTAGGCAGAATATCTTTTCTTCAGATTTCTAAAGCATATAAGTCAGCATGATAGCTAATATAAGTTAACACCAGCTATTTAAAATTCAGTTGAGGCAAGACTTTAGAAACAGATGTTACTGATGCTTAAAACCATATTTTGAAAATGTCTGTTTGTTTTGTTTTTTTTTTACTATTCCTTGGAAGACACCTTAAATCTCAGCTAAGCCAGTATATTTCCAATGGTCATCAAAATGAGTAAACTCCAGCAGAGGCCAAAGTTTCCACCATTTCATGATTCACTCACTTAAGGAACAAGTTAACAGCCTGTTAGAGAACTCTCTTTTACCCGTTTAGTGAATTTTCATGTGGGCAACGTGCCCACTGCTACCCCACTCATAAAACTTTCAAGTTGTAGCAGCCACGCTTTGCAATGAAGTATCTCATTAGGGGCTCTATTATTCACACTTCAAGAAATGACATTCACATGATTAGTTAACTATACCTTTGGGAGGAAATATTAAATGAAAGAATGGGATATCACTTAAAAAGAAAACCAGTTCTTTGCCATTGTATTGCCTGTAGTGTCAAATACTGATTCAGAACTACGGTCTTTGTACAGGGTCTGCACTCTGCATGCATAATCTGCTACAATTTTGTTGAAAGCTATATCATATCTTCATAAAATATTAGTTTAGCTTACTTCTCTGTGAATAAGGCATGTTGTTCCACCTACTTCATCAAACCTTGAGGGCAGAGACCGCAGACTTACAGAACCACCGGAGCTAATGCCACAGTTTTCTGTTCCCTGCTAACCTCTTGACTGAATCACTTCTCCTGATAAGATACCTTCTTAGACCAAGGACATTTTCCCTGATATTTTACCATATGATACAACAAAGACACAATATTTTATATGGGAAGTGTCACAGAACTGATCTCAGGCAATAGCTCTTCAGAGCGCCATCATCCACATCAACACTTTCCTCTGAGACTTTGAGAGCTCCTTCAGACACACCTGGGAAATGCAGAGAAGACTACGATAAAGGCACTTCAACCTTCAGCATTATCTCTTCTAGATGGAACAGCCAGACTGCCTTTGCTCTACCACTCCATTTAGTCTCAGGAGTTGCAAGCCTTCTTTATTTTATTTTTTTAAGGTCCTGTACATTCTGTTTTTGTTGGAATTGCTTATTGAAAAAACCTGCAAGTTTCCTGCCACGTGCATGAGAGCTTTGGCCTTGTGTGCAACGACCTCCTGTGCTTATGATGCCCTTCCTAGGGTGCCCTGAAATCCTGCTTGAGCTCCTATATGAACAATGTGGAAAGGCTCCTGCATTTTATGACAATGTGGCACAGCTGTCAGTAGCACTGAAGAAATCACTGAAGCAGATATTATCAAAGGTTCCTCCTGTAATCAAATCTCACAAAGACATTCACTTTTAAAAGGCTTGTGCCAACTTAGAATTTTTTGTTCTGATTTCTCTGCATCTCAGCCCCCCTATGTTTAAAAAGAATACATGCAGATGCAAAATGTTAAGTAAGGACTAGTTATTACCTTTCTTTGTATTAGAGCTAATAAAAAGTACCATTATTATATAGCAATTTTTTCATAGGTTTATTAAATTTTTTTGCAAAAAAAACTAAGACTGTATGCTGTATACAAACATTTCATCAATTATTTCTGTGAAAATTCTATTATACTATTTTCTAGTTCCAGCTACTATTATGAAGCAAAGAAACAAAACATGTAAAAGGAAGAAATTTGGTTTGTGATAGAATAGGTAAGGTTTGATTTTTATATCACATCTTCCACTAGTTAAATAGGATGCCTGACCCTAATTACAAGTATAGAGAATTAACCACAAATGCTAAGCATAGTCCTAAAACATAGACACCCCTGCACCTGGAAGCCATTGTACAATTAATCAAAAGAAACAGGTGCATTTCAAGACACCCTCCTGTACTGTGGGAACCTGGCAATGCTCCATGATTAACATGAAATTTCTAAATGAGATCTCTCTGTTAAAAGCTGTGTCATTGGCAAATAAGAAATTCATGTTGAAAGTCAAGGACAAAGGTAATATAAATTGACAACAATCTCCACCACGATTGCTGCTCTTTAATTTGCATAATTTGTTTATTGTTTGGTGTGTGTTTGGTTTTTAGAATGTCTATTCAAGCTAAACCCTTGAGGCATCAACAGTAACAGTCTAATCTCTCCAAGGACATTAAATTATACTCTTAAAGTCTCACAGTGAATAGCAGTATGAAACCAACTAAATTACATGTGCACGGGAGTTCGCAGGACTGATGTAGGCTATACGCAAGCCTAGGTAACTGGCAACAGCCCAATTAACATATATTTCATTCATTAATAGTATGTACTTTTTTTTAAAAAAGCTACTTCCAACAAAATCTTACTCAGAGAAATTTAAATTAACACATTAATATTATTGACAATGGGTCAAAGGGATACAGGCTTACAAATCCAATCAATTTATACATTTAGGGTTTGATTCCTAGAACTGTTTTCTATAATCCAGAGAAACAGGAAAGCACATGTTTAATTGAAAGGAATGTCATAGTCCTGTTCTCTTACCATGAAAGTCAGGAGGGCAACTCCTGATGTTAAATCACAAGCCTTCAGTGTTCTGCATAGTCAGACCCAGAGTGCTTAGCACTTTGCAGGAGTGAGCCCTTGATTACTGTTTTTCTTTTCTCTCCAAATATTGACAGAAGGAAAAGTCAATACATGATTATAAGGTAAATGTATTCTTGTTGCTAATGCCATCAGTAAAAGAAAAAGAAAAAAAAGTTTAGATTGCAACACATAGCATTCATACTATTTCACAGCAGCAATTTGGTCACTTGAGACCCACTTTTAGTATTGGGCTCTTCATTTTGTCATTGGTTAAGATATTTTCTGCTTCACAGCTGTTTCTCAATCAATCAGCAAGTATTTTGTATTTCCATCCTCTGAGAATCTTAAATTCTTATACTAACAGACACATCAATATATACTTCAGAATTTTCATGTGTTATTCATCTATTAATCCCAAGATGCAGACATTTGGAGGGAGCTGGATACTGACTTCAAAATAAAATTACTGCAAATTTTGTTTTATTTTTCAATTATGACAAAGAAAATATGTTCTGCCAAGTTAGCTGAAAGTTGGCCATCTCTTAAGAACTTGCTATGTGCAGCTACTGTAAATGTGGAATATATGAACATAGATGCAAGTGACATTATACTGTGATTCCTTTCAGTCTTCTGATAATGATATACACATCTCCGCTTTTTACTTTTTTTTCCTTTACTTCCAATGACAACAGAGATGACTGAATTATGCATTTTTTACATACTGCCTGCATTATTGCTTATAATACAAGAACTGAAGAGTTCACTTAATGTTCCAGGTAATGTCTAAATGCTGTTATTTTATAAATTGTGTCTATCAAAGGAGAACCCTGTGACACTGGAAGGTAATTTTTGTAAGGGATGATAGGGATTGACGAAAAAGAAGTTGACAAACTAAGCTGCTTCCCTTGTTCTTTTGGAACTAAATATTCAGTAGCTGCCTCCACGATGAACCCATGTATTGCTATGTGAATATAGAAACTGATCCTCAAAGGTGGTGAATGCTTAAAAGGTTAGGACATATGAAATTAATTATTAACTTCTTGAAATGAACAAATTTTCTCAAGTGCAGTAATACATGTTAAATAATGAAGATATCTGCAAGACTGCAAACATAGTCACAGCTAATGATCAGTGTTGTCAGACCCAAGTCCTGCCTGAAATGTTTGCAGGACTGAGTTCACTGTGTGTGCCTTGCACTTTATACCCACACTGCATCATCATTGTCAGTAATTAGTGTAAAGTCTGAGATGGACCTTGTAACTTTGATGAACTATTAATAGTAGAGCACTTAGGTAAAACAATGTTATGGGGAAGAGAGGATACTGCAGGATGATGACAAAGTTTATAAGACTGTATTTAAGCTAAAGGGCAACTGAGCTCCATGAAGGCTTCTAGGGGTCCTGATCCTGTACGAGTCCAGATGAGGAACACAGCTAGAATAGCCCACAGATCATTTTTGGCCTGCATAAATGTCTTTCCTTCTCAGGGAACTCAGAATATTTATACGTATCCAGGTCTTCTTGTGAGGATGAACTGGGATTCCTCTACAAGGGGCTAGTGACACAAAGCTATTACTAATATTGTAGGTTCTGAGCTAATGTTAAGCATGCTTCAGAAATGCCAGTGTAAGAGGAAAACATAGTTCGGGTTGCTTTTTTTCTCCCTATTTGTGTTATTAATTAATATGTATAATATGATTGAAATAATGATGGAGCTGCTAAAGTCCTGTGTACAGCGCCCATCAGTTAATATTTAAAACCGGGAAACAGTAACCAGACATGATTTAGGGTTTAGGAACTAACTACTCAACAATGGGGCTTCATGTTTAGGTCAGAAAAGGAAATGGATTGTAGTTTGGTCAATAAACCTTGAAGAACAGCTTGGAACTGCCAAGACAGAGTAGGAAGTAGATAAAAGGTAATGCCTACGGGGTAGATTGTGACCGCCAACTTATTGACCACCTACTCAAATGATACTACCTACTCAAAAGAAGACAATGAAGGAAAAGGCAGAGTCTGCGCACTAATTACATGAGGGGTGAAGAAGAAAGAACCAAGCATTAAGGAAAATAACATGAATATGTATTAGTTAAGTAGACAAATGTGAGAATTTCTGAGACAAGAGTGTGCTGTCTTGAGACAGGCACCCATTCATGCGCATCAATGAAATTAGTTTGAAAATACCTTGACTCTGTGTGTTACTGGCTTGCACACCAGGTAAACGAACCAGGTTTGTGGGAAAACACTTGGGCCAGAGAGAGGGGAAAGAAAAGAGAAAAATTGTGTCTGATGGCTCTTCTGGAGGTAACAGAATTAAAGTATAGATGGAGGACTCTTAGTCCTTCCCTGACAACAGCTCAGACACCACTATTCTATCATAAGGTGTCTGTGCAGGTGCTGTTTCCCCTCACAGCATATTCCCTCTGGATGTGCATCCCAGTGTGCCAGGGTCTGAGAGAGCTGGGTTTGGATCCATATCTAATATTTCTCCTCTAAAAGCTAAACTTGTATCTGGTCACTCTGCCTTAAGAGAACATCTATTTTTCACTGCCGTTTTCTCATCTTGGCATGGTTAGACTTTTGTGAGAAGAAACAGATTCTGTAGACAAAGCTACATAAGGAAGATGGAATAAGCCCTTCTTATTGCCTAGGCAACACTCACATGCATTTCAAGGGTTTTCAATCTCATGCCTTTACACTCACACTTACAGTAAATCTTCAAAGGTGTTTCATAGCAGTTATTTTCAGCCATTACCCAGTGGAAGTCGTAAATGGCATAATTACTCATTATAAGTTTGTCCTTTTGTTTTCAGAGGTGCCTTAAACACTTCAGTGCTCAAGAAATAGTAATACAAGAGTAATATAGTATGAAAGTCAAACCTTATACTTGGTCATCTGTTACTGATTTTCATATACTTATGCACAGAACTGTATCTTATGTAAGACATTGCTTAGCATCAAAATGTTCTCATCCCTTTTATTCAATCTGAGAAGAAAAAAAAACACCACAAAATTTCTTCTAGGAGTAATTTGCTTATCTTCTCCTGCATGTTCACAGCACGACATGGCGATGTTAAAATAGAGACCCACATATTGCAATATTATTACTAAATCTATATTATAAAAAATTAAAATTCATGGAAAAACTAATAGATTACTATCTTAGCAGTTGAAGCAAGGCATCGAAGGGTAATTCAGGACTGCAGGAAGCAGCCTGCAGTCTCAGCCCAAGCATTTTGATGCTCAGTAGTACCTTGCACAAAAGACCAGAAAGCACCTGTGAGGACTATCCTGGAACTAGCCCTGTAGCAGAAATCATCTTGGATTCAGGTGTTGTTTGCACAACTTGGGAGAGGCAGGCTGTGCTGCCTGCATTAGGCTTTCTCAACAACTGAATTCCTAATTGGCCAAATTATATTGTTACCCTTTAAGTCACTGTACTTGTCTCAGCTCTGCTATAGAGGCGAATTGTGACTCCAGAAACACCTGAAACACCCAAAAGATCTTTCTTAGGTAAAGCATGTGGAAATGTATGTTCCAGAAAGTCCTAATAATACCTCTGAAAGACCATTACAATACAGCCTGTTGTGTTGATAGTCCATGTACTTAGCAGTCCCTAAGTAATTGTTGACACCATAGAGTGCAGCAGCTTTGAAGGGAAATTACCAGCACGTAAGTTACTTCAGCTGGAAACAGACTTAGCATTTAGAATATTTTCACCACCACTTTCCAGCTCATTAACCTTTTTGTATCAGAAAAAATACTGATATCCAGCCAGGATGAACTCATGAATCATTTAATTTGTTTCAAGTCTGCCCCAATAAAATCAGGAGAAAAACTGAATGGAGGCTTTCAGATTTTTAACTGTCTTTGGCATAAATATAATGATGGGCATAAATATAATGATGATTATTCTTTAATTTAGTACTTATAGTTTACATTAATAAAGTGGCTTTACAAATTGAGGTAAAAACTTTACAGAGATACTACGAGGCAGTACTTCCAACTTGTTGATTAAAGAGCAACTCTCCAGAAACATGTAGCAAAGGGGAAAGTGGCAAACATCCTATCTGAATGAAAGCATAAGGCATTTTACATTAGCAGAAGGTAACTACTCACACTGGACTTTAGGAAGAATACAAGCCTCTACTATGTCTGAAAAAAAATTCCTTCAGACATTCAAGCTCCCATGCATGAGTTAGATTCAGGTATCTGTTTAAAAAAACAGAAAACTCCAATAGTACAATGCTCTCAGTGTCATGTTGGGCTTGTGACAGAGGGAGCAGTGCTGCCAGCTGAAGCTACTACTTTTTGTTCTACAAATCTGTTCACTGAAACCTCATCAGCTAATTTTACACAGTTGCTATGTAGTTTGTCTCACCATAATGCTCCAGGGATTTGTCCTGGGCAATAGAGGGGAAAATACACCTGAACAATCCCCTCAGTTCAGGTGGTTACAGCCTGGAGCAGGTGTGCAATCTTCAAAGACATGCTCCTGGCTATGATAAAGAATATTCACTCTGACTTGTGGCTGGGAAGCAAAATCTTCAAGAAAGAACCAAACTGGCAAGTAAAGCTGAGGTGAAAGTCAGAGGGCCCAGAAAGCTGTTCAGTCTTTAACTGGGAAGTCACTGTTAAAGTCTGGAGTGAAATGGCATGGAAACTTCCCTTTACAGGTGATGACATACTCTTCAAGAAGCTTTAAGAATTGTGGTATCTAAATCTTCTTACTTCACTTAAACACAGAAGTGAAATAACTAGCTGTTAAAGTTGAAGTGTTGCCTCCTAAGTGCGTGCTCAGCATCTGGTCTTTTAAGGAACAAACTATTTTCCAAAACTTGCAGTGATAACAGGTCAATCCCTTGCAGTGTGTGTCTAAGCCCATGTTGTTTGTAGCAGATGATGTCCATTCAGTCAATTTAGGCTCAGCAGTAGTGTTCTGCCTCTACAGACCATAAAGCAAAGCACTTCTACCCGATGTCTTTTTAAAAGGTAGCAAGTCCCACTGCTTTCTTTCTTTATTTGTTGTTGTTGTTGCAGAGCCCTATCTAGTTAATGTGCTCTGAGAACATCTTCAGAGTCAAGCTCTGGAAGTAGGACAGACAGATAACGATGAACCTTAGTGTATGGATTGTGACAGAGCTTTTATGTGAGCTACATACTCTGACAGAGGTGTTCCTAAGCATGGGCCAAAGCAGATCATTATGCACCTGAGGAGTTGAGGGCCAAAAGCTTTCAGGAGTAGGAATTAGTATAGAAGAGAATTGCCAAAGTGAAACTTTCGGTCAAAATCCCAGCATTTAAGCCTCTTTTTCGATCAAAGCATTTAAACCATTTACTAAAGAATCTCTGGTTGCTCTAACCTCACACTTGCTTCCATTAAATGATACCCATTGGTGGCTGAAATGGACAAAAGGTGACACCCAGGGGATACCAGTCACGTCAGATGAGATGACATGAAAAGATCCCTCCCTCACTTCACATACATTGATACAGAAATATTATCTAGCTGCAGAGAAATGATAGACTACGCTACTTGCGGGTTTAGATTTTACAGCATTGCCACCAAATTGTCAAGTCTCAAGAAAAAAAAAAAAAGGAAAAGAATCAAGGGAACCAGTAATCCCTTTTTCTGTAAATAGTGTCAGGATTTGATTAGCTTGAAAGCTGAAGAAAACATACTCCAATATTTACAAACCAAATATGTTTACATTGTATGTTAGGAAACATGACTAGATTTCATTTTGCTGATCCTCTATTTAGAATCATTTAGGTTTGAGTCCATAAAGAAATTCGCTGAATTTCAGAAGTGTAAAATACGCAGAATGTTATTCTTTTTTTTCCTCAGGAGACTTTTATTCTGCATTCATAGCAAGAAGAGACAGAGGAGTTGGACAGAAGTGACTGGAAAATACATTGAATGAGATTTAATTTTATAGGGATTTAGGTGCCTAATTCCCATAGGTTTCTTTGAAAACTATTTATGTGATAAATGCATTCAGTAAGTTAAGACCTCTGCATTAATATATTTTAAGACTATGGACCATTAGATCATCTAGCCTGTCCACTTGCATTATACCACCCATAAAACTTCATCTAGTAACTCCCCCAGGAAGCTCAATAGTTTGTGCTTTGCAAATAAATATCTTTGGGGGGTGGAAATGCTTTCTGGAGCTGAAGACATCCATAAACAGAAGACCTACAACTTCACTTGGTATGTATTCCACTTATTCCCATGGATAAATTAGATCCTTGATTTCTCAAGTGAATTTATGCAGCATCAACATTCAGTCTTCAGCTCTTTTTAGGCCTTTTCTACAATGTTTTCATCAGCTTTTAGACCTTAAGCTCTATCTTGGACATATTATGTGCTACCGATTTTTAAATTATCTATTGTCAGGTCATTTCTTGAATGAAACTCTTGATTTAAAACCAAAAAAGTTTCATGCAAGGAAATTTGAACCTACAGGTTCTTCACAATGTATTCAGAAAAGCCAGTACTTGTTTACATATTTCGCACTAACCTGCTTATCCTCTCTGAATAAGCAACTTCCAATCATCCAAGAAGCACTGAAGATGCCTGTGCAAACATTGCTGGAATGACTCTTACCAAGTGGCTATTCAGAGATGTAGTCAAAACACTTTATCTCTGTGAACATTCTTGCCAATAAAATGTTCTTAGCTGAGTTTAAAAAAATATAAAAAAGCATAGAGAAGCATTATGGACACTCTCAAAGTAATGTGTGGTATTTGTGTGCATATATTTCACAGGCTGTTTCAACAGTCTACTATTTTCTTAATTTTTCCTGACATTGGCACAGCTGTAGATTTGCCATCACCATGAGAAAGTGTGTAGACACACTGTCCAAAGAGCTAACTTGGACTTGAGATGCTACTACCATGCTCTGAAATGAGATATTCTGTCAGTCTTGTCACTTGCTACGAGGAGCATCCCTTGCTTAATCAGCAAAAAGTTATACTGTCAGAGACAGCAGGGTATTCCTCATGTCTTCTTACTCCGGGGGAATGTCACTACTGGTTTTGTTGACAATTTCCCCTTTGTAGCAGTATTTGATAACTTCTTTTTTATTCTGGCTCAGGACATGTTACTAGAGTTACCGTACCAAACCCAAGAAGCAGGCTAAGGAAACTGCAGAAGCACATTGTGAGGATCTCATAATTTCAAAATAGCATGATTCCCAGTTTCAGAAAGAGCTTAAACCACGTGTAAAAACATTTTTAGAAGCAAAATTTAGACATGTGACACTAAAGTATATACTTCTGCAGAAATTCCATGCCAAGCTGCAAGCTAAGTACAAATTAGAAGATGTGTTGCATGTATGTTTTTCTCTATTAAGTTACATTTTTTAGTAAGATCTTTTCTTCCATCCACTAAGAACTACTAGAGTTTTAAGTGCTATGGAAAATAATGTGCACAATGGAAGAATTTCAGCCACAGGCTTCTCTAATTACCATCTCTACTGGTATTTTTAAGTTTCTTCTTGCTCTTTCCCATCCTTAGCTGCCACCTGGCACTCTTCCGTTAGCAATGGAAAAGCAGGCCAAGCTTGCCAATAACATCGTTTGAGTGACAGGCTGTGAAAATTTAAACATTCCACAAAAACATCCTTTTCCTCTGGAAAAATGGAATTTGACATCTCTATATTTCTTGGGGTTCTGATGTAAACGCTGCTCCATGGAGCATAAGGCCATGGGCAGTGATTTAGTCCAGCAGATCTAAAAGGGGTTTATTCACACTTTCAGAAGCAAAAGTGCTTGTTTTCTTTTTTTTTTTTTTTTCCCAAATACTGCTCTGCTGCTTTCCCAAGGCAGTTTTGGATTTCTAACTTTCACATGCTGACGAAGTAGTTGCTTTTATGGCTTTCTACTCAGGTATGATTTATACACAGAACTCTTGGCAATAAAAAAAATTATTCACTAGTTTTTAACCTAAAGATTTGCCTTCAACTGCTAGATACCTACATTTGTTGATTATAGCTTGTTAACTTAGGTAAGACCTTTCCTGAGATATTTTGAAAACAATTTTCTATTGGAAAATGTAATTTCTTAAAATAAACTTTTTTCTCTTGGCCAAAATATATCAAGTACAAGAAAACACTTGCAAAAGTGATATTGATCAGACCCAGAATTAAGTTTCTTATCAAAAATCAGGAAGTCTGTTGCCAAACTCTTACATCATATGGAAGTAGGTAGAAAACTCTATCCAAAAGCTCTGCTTTGATTCAGAACAAGACTTTGAGACCAAGTTTCCCACCTAAGTATCTATGCTTTAAACTAGGAAGTACCTTCTGACTTTTGTCACAGAAATTTTTCCCCAAATTATTTTAACATAATTTTAATGCAAAAGAAAAACAAATTTTTTAAATCTTTTGGTTTTTGTTGAAAGAATAACAGCTTTCTGGACAATTCCAGTTTAAAAAAAATAAAGTCATTATTCAACCCAATAAGATGGCCTTGCAAAGGTTAATTCTGTACTCCAAAAAAATTGACTGTACCTACTGTACACTGCAGTAAACCAGAAGTCCCTTGCTTTTCCTGTGTTTTGCAGTGGAATTTCTGTTTCATCTTAGTCACTAAATGCATTAAAGCCAGAAAGTCACATCCCTCACTGAAAGATGAGGACTCCTATTTCTCACAAGTGATTTTTAGGAGAGTATGTTGGGATTTAGACAATATCTGCCCCTCAAAAGTCATTCTTACTATGAGAAATTCCATTGGAGTTCACTGTACAGTCTTACCTGAAAAAAAGAAAAAAAAAATCCCACTTTCTAATCTCAGCATCCTTTAAGTATCTTTGGTTCTTTCAAAACCAAAGGCTCTCTCAAATCCTATGGTACAGGCTTCTCTCTTGACATGTCCCTCATAAATTCATAGTGCTGCCACTGAGTTCAAGGATTCAGTGTACTCTGCTGGGATTCAAAGAAATCAGCCTAGATCTATACTGGTGAAATAACCAAATTTTTCCTTAACTGTGATTAAAGGCTACAGTGACATTGAGCAGATTGCTTCTCCCTCTTCCATTGACTTCAATCCATTTGGCAGATGAACATATCTGCCAGTAGTTTTAATAGATCTAGTTTGAACAAACTGTTCAGGTTAATGGGAGGGGAAGAAAAGGTTAAAAAAAAAAAATGTAGACAGAGCTCAGGAACACCAATATAAATTAGTCCAGAATAAGGCAAAGACCAGCCTTCTGCATTCCCTATGTGCTAAGTACCTATTTCCATGAGACACTTAACTTCCAAACAGCTCGGGATTAGGTGCTACTTTAGAGACTTTCTCCAAAGTCATGCCAGTGTTGTGGGAGTCCAATATTTTCATTACAGCAAAGAACTGTTGAGGGGGTAGGGGAGTCACTCCAAAACCACTGAATCCAAGGGCAGCCTTTCTCCTGGCTCCCATGAGTACTGGGCATAGCCCATCTCCCTACAGGTATGTGCACCGTGAAGAGAAAGTGCTGTACTACCCCTTCTGCATGAAGTGCATCTATTCTTCCTTCTTGGCAATTAATGCAAAGGTTGAGCCAGTTGCCCTGGTGCTGGCTGAACTAGTTTAATAAGAGCCTGCAGTGTTTATTAGCCGAGAGAAACAGTTATGTCTCCAGCATTCCCAGGGGTGTGTTTTGCCAGGAATTCCTGCTCACACAACGGATTTCAACATTCCTCTTTTAAGACGGGAACAAACAACTGAACCTATTGAGAGTACCCTTTGTCAGAGCTTGGTAGTGCTTTTCTAATAAAACACAGATGATTTATAATATGTTCACATGGGAGACATATTTGGCATATAAAGCACTTGCAGCACAAGATTCTTGGGTGCCAGAAAGAGGTTTCTTGTGATTTCACAACAAAGATCTTCTGTTACTGCTCAGAACAGTCAGGGAACTTTCTGTGCAGCACTAAAACAGTAAGATATTCTCCCTGGTTAATAGCCACAACCTATTTCTCGGGGTGTACTGCAAACCCACAGTAACTTCAATTGTTCTGCCATGAGACAAATCCCCAAGAACTGTTGGCCAGACAAAGACCAACAGGGTACCAACAGTTACATCCATGTTATGGCTGGAATAACTAATTTGTGTATCACTGGTTCTACACTCAAGGCTTGGGAGCTGATTTGGGGAGCCAAAAAGTCTTACCTACCCAGCAGAGGCAATGCCAGGACAGGGATGGCTGCTGTAGAGCTGCCATTCTCCCAGGAGGGCACAGCTTCCAGCATCATTGAATTTGCCTGGGCAAAGACTGCCAAGGCAAGGCATTAGGTACTCTTTCTCTGTCCCAGGCTTACTCTTCGCTCTCCATTAGCTGACTCAGCAGTTACAGGTATTTTGAAGTCTCTCTACCCAGCACCTTGCTAACTGACTACAGAGCCAACAGTCTAGTCCAACCAGCCACATTCAGTAAATCAGGTCAAGTGGAGCAGCAACGATCACAAAAGGCAGGTAGGAAGAGGCAATCCTCAAACAAATATGTAGTAAAAGGGACAGAGAAGAAGCCTTAATTCTTCATTCTCTTCCTGTTTCCCAGACTTTCAATAGTTCTCCCACTCTCTTTTTTGTGTATTTAACTCTTTCAATAACCTGACAGAACTGCATAGGGGAAGCAAATTGCTTTTGAAGCTGAGCATGCAGGTGAATGGTTAATTCTATAAGTTATTTACGCAATTGCCCTCTGACAACAAAGACTGCTAGAATGAGTAATTGCAACAAAAGATATGTTTCACCTCACTGAGGTCTTGGTCATTTTTACTTTATGGTTTACCTTTTCTTTACTCACTAGAGCTTTGTAACAACACACAATGTCACAAATAAGAGCAGACCATTAAAGCTGGAAGAACCATGCATCAGTCATCCCCAGTGCCAAAAGCTGTTTGAAATGAGCTTGAGGGAAAACACTTGTAATGCAGGCCACAGTCACATTTCTTAAGTAAAACAAAGACTAACAGAATAAGTGTCTTTATGACATATAAAAATTCATGCTGACAAAATTTCTTCTGCAATGCTTACCCAAGAGAATGGGAAAAAAACCAGTCCTGTGGGATAAAAAACATTGATCATTTTAGCAAGTTTCATAAGCTGTGTGTTTCATATGCTATTTGTGTTATATACAAGACATACACAGAAAAAAAAAAGCGCTTTTCCAGCTTTCTCAGGAACAATAGACAGGCCATACACTTTAAATATGAAGTATTTTTTAAAATTATATTAACTTTTGTTCACTACAGGGCTGAATATACTTTGCATAGCATTTCAAAGCATGGCAACAAACCATTAGAAGCAAGACAATTACAAAAAAATGTAACATAGATTAAATCAGACTAACAAAGAAATAATTTATTACAGTCCATTTAAACTCTAATTACATCAAAACTTTGTCCTTTGTTACTTATCAGTACTCAAATGGGAAGCAGTTAGTTTTGCTGCACACAACAAAGCTGCAGTGAAAGAAAAGATCAGTCCATGTGATAGTTCATACTATTTCCTCTTTCACCTACAAAAGGAGTATTTAAACATGGCAGGATGACAGTTCAGCAGGCTCAAATAAGCCCACATCATTCATTTATTGCCCTGAGATAAATCACACATCCTTCAGCTAATCGGGATTTAGTAAGGGTCCCACATTCATCAAATTACATGTATGAAGCATGCAGAATACGTGGTCTTCTATTTATAATATGTGCAACAGCTAAAAATGGTTCTATGCCAACAGTTAAAAAAAGTAAATCACTGTGCTCTGCCAGTTTGCCTCAGGCACCACCTCCTTATCACCTGTCATAGACACCCATAATGTCTTAGCCAAATGACAACTAAAAGTAAGTAGGACTGACACCCAAATATTTCAGGTAAGGTCTTAATTCCAAGATTTCCCATTAAAAATAAGAGAAGCCAAACAGAGACTGAACAGAGAATAAGGACTTTACACAGCTGAAGTTCAGAATAAGAACTTTACACAAATTAATTCCCTGTGAGATTTCATACCAACTGTACCTCATCTTTCAGGGGGAAAAAAATGGAAATAAAAGCTACATATTGTGTCCAGATTAGAACACAGCTCTAAGCTGTTGAGTCTATTGCCAAATGCTTTCAGAAATGCTATCAGAAAAACAGAGGAAGCATTTCATGAGAAATTTAGAAGCGGCTGCTTCACAGACCAGTTTATTGTTTTGCTATTCACTTTAAACAGACTTTTTTCCATGCTCCTTCTTTTATAAACCTAAGGAACATTCCCAAGCAGGTCTGTCATTGTATTTATATGAAAACCAGTGTTTTAAGACTATAATGGGAAGGCAGCAAGGGTAATAAAGTTTTAATATAACTATAATGGTGAATTTTGAGTTAAGAATTGTTTATTTGAAAAATACACATTCCTGTTGATAACTTCTCTTGTAAGACAATGTGCCTAATTCCATTGCTTATTTTTAATGAACCCTGAAGTTAAAGTAGTTTTCTACCTCACCATTTCAGCACTGAGTACTGATAGCTGATGCAAGAGCCTCTGAATGTCTGTTTGATGTAAAAATTATCACTGATTGAGTCAGTTTGCAGAGGTGGAAGCCATCCAGCTAGCTTTAGATATTGCTGAACGAGAAAAGTGGCCAGTGGTCTATCTCTATACTGACTCATGGATGGTGGCAAATCACTTCTGAATCTAAATCTTTTTGCATAGCACTAATAGGAATGGCTCTTTGTTAAATTATTTCAAATGCAAACTAGACTGTGGAAAGGTTTAATGCGTCTGTTGTGCTAGCAAAATTCTAGGACACTTCTGTGTCATGCTGCAACTTACTGAATTTCATCTCAGTTTGCTGTGGAACTTCTCCAACTTTCACTGAAAGTTATTCTGAAGAACACACATTTGGCTTAAAATTGTACTCAGTGGCACTTAAATTTGCATTTGTTAACATTCTCAATGTGCTGAGAGCCATACCTAAAATACACCAGAAGAATAAATTAATAGAAGAATCTTGGAGATTTCAGAGACCTAAGTTTTAGATGATCTTCTACACTGTGAAATGCAGACCGTTCAAATTAGCCACCTCAGCACAAGGACAGTTAAGTGCTCAACCACTGGAGGCTCAGAATTCCTTTAACAGGGATTTAGTTTGTCAGTGTGGTAGATATTGCTGAAAGAGATGGTAATTTAAGCTCCATTTCTTGTTAGTATACTTATGCTCTCAGACATTCACAGCACTAAGCTCTTTCTTTCAAATGCCAGGAACCCGTCAAGTTGTTTCAAACACAGAGGAGCTGATAGTCAATAGTTCAGCAGTGGGATTACTCACCAGGAGTGCGGGTGCCGAATGCTGCAAAGTCAGCCGAGCAGTACCCCAGCACGGGGAATTTCTCACTCATGTTTTTTTATTCCACTTCACCCACTCAGTACACAGGCTAAGGACTCACTAGAGAGGCAGAGATGCAGTGATGACTTCTGTAGAGTACCGTCCTCCTTTAAAATGCTGACCATTCACAGGTGAACCCTACATACAACCTCTACACATGCTGATTGCAAGCCAGCTAGCCCTCCTCTATCATCGCAAATGGAAATAATATATTTTACTCATTTGTGCCTTTCCCCATCATGTCTCCACCCTCCAGGTATTCCCCACCAGTTTGGAAAAGACTGATTCAGTGATTAGAACATTAATTGCCACAGAGGCGGGAAGCCAGGTCTCGCACTTCCAAGTGATTATCCTGAAGAGAAAGCATGAACAGACTCATGTGTATTTTCATTTTTTTGTTCTAGGCCAATGCAGTGTTAATCATTTCATGTCTGAGCACATCTGTTGGCTTGGGACTTCCAGGTAAAGTAGGTGAATATTTCATGAACCTTGGCAGGGCTTAGGCCTTAGTCACCTGCCAAGCATCTCAACACTGTGAAGACTTCAGTGGCTATAACAATGCACCAATAGCTTTCGCAGAGGAAAGCTGATGCAGAGGAAGTTTCAGGCACCTGCAGGGTCAAGCATGAATTTTGTTTATGACAGTGGGTGTCTACAAAATCAACTAGCTACCCTGTCAATCCGGCTCCCAATGTCTCAATCAAGTACTTACAAATGAGACTGTAGGACACCACTATTGCAATTTGTGCACAGGAAAGGTTCAGCTTCATTTAAATACTCAAACATAACTGAGGAATGTTATTGTTCTACTTTTTCCCTGAAGATCCACATGATCACGTTCTTTATCTGCATAATTTGCCTGCGTTTCCCCAGTGAATGACACAGGAGCTGTCCGTACCAGAGGTGCGCTCCTCTGAGCTGGGCTGCACTGTGTGGCAGTGATTGAGACGTCTGGACTAAGAAAAAAGACTCTGTCAGCAATACAATACTCGTGACAAGTTCTGTCTTCACAACTTTCCCCCCAAAGTCTTGCAGTGAACGATGCAATTAAAATTTTGGAATTGCAGGGGTGGTGATTGAGTGCTCAACTTCTCATTTTCTCTGGCAGCTACTCAACTCCTTTGTCCAATTATGGCAGGAACTAAATGAATTGCAAGTGAAATAAATTTTCCCCAGAGCATTTCCATTTTATTAATACATGCTTCAGGTTCTGAGAACATATTAGCAGCATTGTGTCTTTCATGGACATTATTTCAAATCATTATTTTCTTCTGAAAAAAGAGAACTATCTAATTACACCCAAAGAAATACAAAAGAAAGTGGCCTTGAACACAGTGTTCCTATCTCTTGAAAACAGAAATTCAGCAAGATCAACTGAGTTGTTACTGCACTGCATAAGTTTTAGATATTTGCTCTACACTTTTAATAAATACTTTTGTGATATGACTCACACTCAAGGCTATTCTCATTGCTTTGAAAATAGTTTAAATTGACCTTTTTGACAAAATATATCTAATATCATAACCATTGAAGAACATTACAATAATTTTCACAAGTTAGTAATTTATTTTAGTAGCATCATCTATAATTTTTTCTGGAACTTGCAAGAATGATGTTAATGTACATTTAATGTGTGTACATACAGGCACAGGAGGAGCTAGCATTGAAACCTTGGTTTAAGTTCTCTTGAAAAGCATTTGAAATTAATCAGACTTAGTGATGCATCAAATGATAACAGTCTCAGGTGCTCTGCTGAACAGAAAAGGGCTATTCCCATGCATACACATGAGTAAATTTGGTGGACCTGGACATATAGATTACTCAGAGTATCAGCATACACAGAGAGAAACATCTTCCTGGGCCATTAAATTCAGTCCACCATGGTAATTACTTGTAATATAAGCTGTTACAAACCTTCAAAGGTCCATCCTAAAGTGATTTAGGATTTTTGTCAACAGTATCTTTTAAAAGGTGTTCTATAATTTCTCTGCAATGATTAGAAACCATCATAATTTCCACAATAAATGTATGATGGCAAATTAAATTCTGTTTGGTTTTGTGCTAATATGTCCTCTTTTTAAAATCACTTCTCCTCTTGTTTTTTCTCCTAAACATGTTATCAAGAACAGCTTTATAATTTCTGGTATCCTTTGCTAAGGAAATGAAGTTAGACAGTTAAATAATGTAGTTAGTAACTAATCAGTAGCTAATGATAGTTATTCCATTCCTCAGGGTTCTCTAGCAGTCCCTCCCAGTATTTGTTCCAGTTTAGTGCATGTATCTCAGTATGAAGAGTATACAGTATTATAAACATCATCTCCAAGGCCTTATACACTGCATAGTAGACATACTTTATCTGACATTTTGTAGCATCAAATCCCTTTTTGTGTCCATAGGACATTAAAAAATTACCTCCATTCATTTAACAACTAATACAGCAAGGTTCTCCTCTGTCTTACGTAACTCAGGAGCCCTCAGTTTATATCACAAACTGCTCTCCAAATATCTTGTCTCACAATGCTGGTCTTCATCTCCTCAGTCTTTGCCATCATCAATATTCCAGTCCTGTTTGTAACTTAGATGCATCCTGAACATCAACAAGTTTAACTGAACTTACTTCTTATACCAATTTCACTTTTGAAAATAGTGCATAAGGTCAGCACCAAAAATGATCTTTGAGGAACCCAATGAGCCTAATAGTTCCTCAGTGTCAAAATTCATTGTCCTTCTTGTTTGTCAGCTAATCTGTATCTCCATGCTGTCCTTAATAATTTATTTCTTATTATAGTATGAAGTTCAGGCTTAGGTTCAGATCAGCATTTCTGCAAAGTAGAAAATAATTTTTAGCAAGGATACTCATCAGCTTAAACTGGTAAATCCATAATGCATTTTGTCTCCATTTTTTCATTTATATCCATATCCTTAAAGATTTTTATTTAAACTGTAGCCTGTACTTACTGAGTTTAGACTAATGGGTCGGCAGTGCCTTGATGGCTTTGTTACCTTGCTTTTAACACAAATGCTTTATTTGTTATGCTTCAGTCATATGGTAACTATTTAAATAAATGACTAGAGTTATTTAGAATCCTTGCAGCCTGACTTGTGGTTTCATGTGCTAAACCTTTCAGTCTTCTAGGATGGAGATATCTGCTCACCACTTCCCTTCTAAAGTGCCTTAAGATCCGCACCTTAGTTCCTCCTCAAAGTTTTTACTTCCTTCTTTCTGTCTCCACCAGCCATTCTGCCTTTGCACTGTTTCCATCACCACCTTTAATTTGAGACAGAAGTTTTCCAATTCTGGGGACGGCATTAGGTTCTTTTCAGTGTTGACCCTATCTTCATTGTTAAGTTGTCCCAATTCTTTCTTGTTTTCTTTTTACTTCAGTGGATAAAGGATCTCTTGATGCCCATGTTCATTTCCTGGAAAAGTCTAAATAAACTTTGGGGTTTTTTTCTTGCTTTTAATTGTTCTTGAGTTAGCCCAGTACTTCCTGATTCCAAAGACTTTCTTTGCTAATCAGCTTTATTCCCCTTTGTTTTCTGGCTCACTATCATGTGAATTATTTTACTGCTTAGAAATAATTCATTTGTCTTAGTTCTTCCTACTGGAATATTAAAGCAAATCGCATTATTGAAGATTCTGACCTGAAAAATGAAATATTAAATAATGTAATAACTTATTGAAGGAGTTCTAAAAAAGCTTATGCTGTTGGGTAGGAAGCAATAGACTTTCAATGGAAATTCTACCACCGTATGTTTCCTTAAACCATAGCTGAAGGAAGAAGGGATGGATATGATCTCCAAATTTTGTGCATAAATCTGGATTTGAAATTTTTGGTGTGGCCTGCATGTGGGCTCTTTTGGAGGTTGTATTCATAATAAAGATGAGCAGGTTGTATAAACAGATATTTTGGATAAATTATGAAAAAATATATGACATGCACTTTCTTTGTATTCTTGAAATGTCTTGGAGGTCTCTACGTCAGCACACAAATGAATACTTTCAATATATTTTCTTCTGTGTAAGTCCTTAATAGCTTTGCTTTGCCAGAAATACCCTATAGTCTATACTGAAGAAGCCTGGGTCTTATATTTCCAACCACAGGTGTTTATTACAATTCAGAAACACAAGAGGTTAATAATGCATGAGTAGTGAGGTCTTTTTCATTGAATATTAACTATAACAAGTTTTCTACACTCTGTTTTACAAGAGTTCAGGGAAGATTGGTTTAGCTACCTCACACAAGGAGTAGTGGGAGAATATTGAATTAAACAGTATCTTTTGCAAATAAAAGTCAGTGCTAGGATAATTCTAGAGACTCAAAGGAAATTACTTTTTCTTTTCTTTGTTTTCTTTGTTTTCATAAGAAACTTTTTACTTAAGGTAACAATCTGACATGGGCAGCACATGCTTAAATTAAATGTTATTGATCAGTTCGTCATCTTTTCAGACTAGATAAAAGGAATGATATGTGGGGATTTTATCAAATGTCAAGAAGTAAATAGAATTCTTGTTCATTATTAATAATTTCCAAAACAAGACAGACTATTTCTGAGTCAGTAACTGTATTTGCAATAAAAATATGGCAACTTGAGAGCTCTGTGCCTCATTCTGCTCTGATTCACATAAATGGACTTAATTTAAATTGGGATTAATAGCAAAAATCTATTAAATCTAAAAAATCTAATCTAAATCTAAAATCTAAAAATCTAATCTAATCTAAATCTAAAATCTATTAAATTGGGATTAATAGCAAAAATAGCAAAAAGTGTGCTGATGACATGAACTACAGTGTCATAGTGCTTCATAACTGTGAAAAGTATTTAAAATGCCTGATATGTTATTTATTGCATACAATTTATAAAGGCCATATCTTAATGTTTAGATATATGTTTAGTCTTATACACATTAACAGACCAACTTCAGTAGAACTGTATTGAAGTAAGCATCTTAATACCATTTCCCAGACTAATACAGAAACCATACTGCTTTTTTCACCTAATGAACATAGATATAGATACAGAAGAGATACATTATGATGTAATCTAAATTTCGATAAGGAAGTATTTGAATCAACATTTTCTATTATTACATCCACAGTGCCAGCACAAGACTGTCTTTTAGAACATTCTGATTCCCTTTTTTTAAAGTGGATTTCACTTATTTTCAAAAAGTCGAGTCTTTAAATGTATGAAAGACATTCAAAATATTTTTTTACATATCTACAGCTGACATTCTGATCCTGTTTTCCATTGCCAGTCATTATAAGCTTAAAAAAAGTAAAAAGAAACATGCTATTTTTACAGTTTTAAAGCAAAATCTCACTGCTGGATTATAGGATACAAACTGCCAAGAAATGTTTTTAGTATGTCAAGAAGCTTTTTTCTGGATTCTCTGAAACAGCAAGAAGTTAGTGCCATCTATAGACAGAATTTAATACTGAAAAATAATCGGAAAAATAATATAGACTTATCAAACAAATCATATCAAACAAAGCTAAAGTCATTCTATAATACAAAAATGAGGAGAAAATTGCCTCAGATGTGCTCATACTTTCCCAGTTTTTCTAAGAAAGCTGGAAACAGTTTAGTACAAATGAAGACTTCAACCTATAACAGAGCAATTTAATATTCCTTTCAGTAATCCTGTGAACTCACTTTAGTACACCCTTGTTTAAAGTAACCCAGCAGTGGTCATGGGTTTAACACACTGCATAATAAACACCATTACTGAGTCATTTCACTTCTTATTGTTTCACTTCTCAACTGAGCTGCCTTCAATAGTTATTGTAATGGCTATGACCATCAGCAGATCTAATCCTGCAAAGCTTAAATACCTAAATCACTTTACTTATGTGAATAAACCAATTAACTTCAGAAGTTATTCACATGCTCTGTCTTGCAGAAACATGTTCTTAGATTATAAAATTGTCTGTTGTATGCACCTGATTTTCCATGAGACTTAAAAATCATATACATTTAAGGTAAATATAGTATTACAAAATAAATAAAAGGGTATGCTGGTAACTAAAAATCCATATAAGTACCTGATGAGAATTCAAAAATGACCAGCAGGGTAGTACTTTGTAAACTATATTAAATACCCTAATCTGTATTTTAGGTGGTCTAAATGCAGGCATAAATCTATCTTCTCTTAGTTTTCATATCAGTAAAAAATGACTGCAAGTCCAATTCAGCTTTCCAAGAAACACTCTTCTGGCTTTTCAATCAAATTAGGTTTCAAATAAAAAACAATGCCACAGAATCCCAGTGCCAGAAATAAAACTGGGATACTATTTGTTGAATTTATGCAGAGGAAAAAAACATTGCTGTTATTGACCCAAAAGGATCAATATTGTCATTATTGTCAAAGGACCAGACCCTCCAAGCCCTTTTGGGCAACTTCCTTTAATTAAATCTCTATTTCTGTCCTGAAGTGAAGAGGAGCATGGGGTGCAAACACCTGGTAGAGGATTCTGAGCTTGCATCAAAGATGAGCAGAACAGCAACAGAGCAAGTAGGAACCCAGAGAGCAAGATATTCTGTGGTTTTTGGAAAGCAGTAACTGCAAACTCCCTAACAGCATAAAATACATCACATGAAATATCTAAAGGCTTGTTTAGAGTCAAAAGGCTAGCAGATCCTTTCAGAAAAGTGCATGTTTTAAGTGGAAACATTAAATACCTTGAAGTAATAAAAAAAAAAAGAAAAAAGAGACTTACTTTTTAAAAAGTTGTCACATAATTGACATTACTATGCCAAAGTTATATGGTAGTGCTGAATTAACGCACCTTCAAAGGGTATGCATATATTTTAGCACATTCAATTCCATAGCTAGTGTCTTAGCAGCATTTCAATACTGCATTGAATGCGCACGTCCAAATACATACAGATATAAATATATAAAATGTTGAGAATAAAATTGCTTTGAAATGTCTGTATTTTTGCTGCTATAAAAAAAAAATGAGTATGCTAGTAAAATATGAAGCATTACAGCACACATCATTGAAATTCTTCAGTAGAGGCAAAATAATTTCACAAAGAGTTTTCTTTCTGTCCAGTTCAGCACAATTGCAACTTGTGGTAAAAGGTTTCTAAAAGAAATTAGGTTGCTTGAATTTGTTTGAATGTCAAGCTTATATTTTCTCTCTCTCTCTCCTTCCATTTCTTCCAAGTCTCTAGACAGATTTCATTCTTTACTAACTAACCAACAGGCAGATTTTTCTATAAAAGTACTAGGCTTTGAATTTTCTTCATCTAATGCAAGTAAAAGAAAATGTCTCCTTGGATGATAGCAAAGGCACGTGCTGCAGAGCCATACATCTCTTGTGACAAAGCTCAGCAAGTCAGAGATTAGCAAAGGATGAATAAGGAAGTAACTACAGGCAAAGCTAAAGGTGGTGCCAAAATGAAAAAGAATTTCCTAAGAATCTGTTGATTTTATTTAATATTTTGTTCAAAGTTTTTACAATGGTCTCCTGCATCTGCACCTTCCTTTTGGTAAACTCATGAACAACCTTCGTTTTCTAGCTGCTTCAGAAAATATATCTTAAAGAAGATGGTGCTCTTGAAATGAAGAGGCCTAGGTCGAATTTGGGGCAGCCTGATGAGCAACTTAAAACAATGGAGAGCACTTGATACACTTGTTGCTTCCAGACAAAGAAATACACGTTTTAACCCTCAGCAGCTCTCTTTAAAGACAGTTTAGAGAAAAATAACAGAAGTCCTGGGGCTTTTACAACCCTTCTGCCTCAGAATAATAAATCAAAAGATAAACCAAATACTACCTGGATGGTTTAGACACCTGGTTCTATACATTTCATTTGTCTCTCCTTTATTCAAGCCTGGGAGATTCACAGATAAAGAGTATTTGTCAAAGACTTTTCACTTATTTTCATCAGATCTGAAAATCTGAAACAGATATAAGTAACTTCCATCCCTTTCTTTTTCACGTACAGCATTGATTCCCAGTGAGAGTACTGCTCACCGAAGTTTACTTTCATTTCCTTTCAAATGAAAAATGGAAGATAGATAACTTTTCAGCATGATTTTGTTAAAAAATATTATTATTGCTCTTTATTTATTTAGGAAGAAACAAATTATCAAATTACACACGTGGGATCTGGTGGAAAAGGAAGAATGTGGGGCTTATCAGTTTTTAAATGGCTTGGTTAAGTAAAATTACAGCTTGACTTGAGGCTGCTTTATGAAGTCTAAAAACAATGAATTGAAGACCATGATCCACTGCTTGTTGAGGCTAAAAAGAGTCTTTTCATTACCACTTTGGGCAGGGGATCAGGCCACAAAATGTCACGTGTTTTTATGTACAGTTCTAAAGTGAGTCAGTAAGATAAAAATCTAGTTTTCTCATATTTAGGAGGCCTTTTCTAAGAACACAGTCACTTCGAACATAATGAATAGCAGGAGAGCCAAGATGAACACAAAAGACGACAAACCTCAGATGAACCAGCTTCCGGATGAGAGTTACAAAAAAACATTCAGGAAAACAAAGCAGTAAAAATTTCTCAGTTACAATTGAATTTATATTTTTATATTTTTAAAACAGAGGTTATAACAAATGGGCCCTGTGACACCTTATTGGTAATTGGGCCATTAAAGATAAACATGAAGATAATTCAGTAATAATTCAGTAATGTATACCTATAATAAATATGATCATGGGACAAAGATTTTCTTTCAGCGCCACTTGAATTACATTAATTAGGTTTAAATATTTCTCCATAAATTATTTGCAGACCAGTAGAGCCAAAGCTTATACCTTCCTAAATAATATGCTTTATAGCATATCTGTTGCCCTATAAAATGAATTTCAGATCTATTTTGATATGTATGTGTATAAATAATGATGTTAAACAAGGGGAAAAAATAATTTTGTGAAGAATTATTAAAAAAAAAAGCTAGGAAACTGATTCAGTCAAGAAACTGAATATACCCAAATTTCAGTGTTTTAGGGGAGTGAGAGGAAAGGGCTTTGTTTTTAAAGGAAAAAATGAACCAATTTTGAAAGGCTCAGATATTTCCCTGCTGTGGTCTGGAGTTCTTGCAATATAAGTTTATTGACTCTTGTGCTGTTTTGAATTTGTATGAGGCCATTTATATCATTTATGAAATCTCATATATTACTGTGAAGCACATAATGTGGTTATGTAAAATGTGTTTTAGTTGCCAAGGAAAATAAGAGAAGAAAAAAACCCGAAAAAACCTTGGTGTCTTTGGGAGATTTTAGTATGCACTGAGCTTTAGAGGATGAATACGAAGCCAAATCCAACCTGAATGCTTTGGGTTTGCCCTGAGGCCTAGAAAGAACTTTTTTCTTTATGTACTCTGCCTCCACTTGGAGAAAGATGCTTACAGAATATTGAGAAGCTATATAAAAAAAGTCATCAACCACAGTCTTGTCCTACTTCGAAAACAGACTAGTTATTTTTACTGTCAGTCTATGAAAACTTTGGTTTACCAGAAAGTAAAGGAATCGATAGAGAGAACAGTATAATGTCAAATGATGTACTACTGGATACATCCTTTCCCATGGAAATGGATTCAGTCAGTCTTCTTTTAGAGCAAATGCTGTAGACTTTACTCAATATGAAATTATCTTACTTTCAGACTCTGTAAATTCATGTAAAGGGAAGTTTGAGACAATTTGAAAAGGCAAAGTGACGGAGAGAGATTAAGGATTATTCTGTGTCCCTTGCGTGAAAGAGCTTTTCTGGACTTGCAGGAAGGAAAGCAAATCTGTCTGGAGATATTATATTATATTATCCAGAGGTAAACTGGATGTTAACCGTGTCAAACTCCACACAGCTGTAATTCTGCCATAGGAGAATTCAGGACAGTGTGTCAGCACAGCAGCAACTTGAAGAGACTGATTCTTTCACCCATACCAGAGAACAGCAGCTTACCTGTGGGGCAACAAATGAGACCTGGCCTGGTTTCAGCTGGGATAGAGTTAAGTGTCTTCCTAGTAGCTGGTACATTGCGGGGTTTTGAGTTCAGTATGTGAATCATGTTGATAACACTCATGTTTTCAGTTGCTGCTGGGTGGTGTTTAGTCTAAAGTCAAGGATTGTTCAGCTTCTCATGCCCAGCCAGTGACAAGGCTGGAGGGGCACAAGAAGTAGGGAGGGAACACAGCCAGGGCAGCTGACCCAAACTGGCCAGTGGGGTATTCCATACCATGGGAGGTCATGCCCAGTATATAAACTGGGGGGAAGGATGGGGGGGGATCGCCACCTGGGGACTACTGGGTGTCAATCAGCGGGTGGTGAGCAATTGCACTGTGCATCATTTGTACATTCCAATCCTTTTATCATTACTGCTGTCACTTTATTAGTGTTATCATTATCATGACTTTCTTCTTTTTTATATTCTATTAAACCGTTCTTATCTCAACCCATGAGTTTTACTTCTTTTCCAGATTTTGTCCCCCATCCCACTTGGGGGAGGGTGGGGGGGAAGTGAGTGAGGGGCTGCTTGGTGCTTAGTTGCTGGCTGGGGTTAAACCACGACAGACCCTACAAAGAAATTTCCTGATCAGCCCATGTGACAATGAAAACAATGGAATAGCTAACCAATTTCCAATGCAAATAATTAAAATACTGTTCAGTGTTGTAGAACTCTGGCAGAAAGAGAACAAACACTGATAATTACTGAAGCTGCTCATAAAAGTTCAGCTAGAGTAGTAATTAATTTTAAATAAGAAGAAAATAGTCCATGTATGTCTAATAGTAGGACAGAACATTTTTCTTCCTTACATCAGGACAGAAGAAAAAATATCAATACATATCAGACAAAATGTTACACTCAGGGAGTTACTGAAGTGAGCAGAAATAACTATTTTTCTACTTTTATTAGATAAACACACTGCATTTTTTATAATAGAATTGTTTTGATGTGCAGTCACCAGTATTGAGCCTCTCAAAGACTGCCTCCCATTTTCTCTTAGAATAATAGAATATCATAGAATATCTCAAGTTGGAAGGGGCCCATAAGGATCATCGAGCCCAACTCCCTGCTCCTCGCAGGACAACCTAAAACTAAACCATGACTAAGAGCGTCATCCAGATGCTCCTTGAACTCTGACAGGCTTGCTGCTTCTTCATAATACATCATGAAATTTTTTATGTTTTAAAGACAAGCCATGGTCTGGACAGTGCATACCACTACCCTTCAGAAGGGCACAGTGTGCAGCACTGGCAGGGCCAAACCCAGCACCAAAAGAGAGTCTTCATCCAAGTTTACTAGTGGTAAATACTCCACTGGGTTTGGCTGCTGAACTGCGTTCTGCTGCTGGAAATTGAGAGTAATCCTGCCAAAGATAATCTTTTGTAATGCAATGTTATCAAACCAAAGTGGATTCATAATTACTTTGGAGAAGTTATCTCATGAGGCAAAAAGATGAGGGGGACTCAATTAGCTGTAATGTCTTTTGTTATCACAAGACAGTAATTTTTTCCCATGACAGAGAAGACTGCTTAGGAAAATGGAACATGATAAACAATTTAGGGCCAAGTTGGAAGATGAATAATCTGTTTGCAAGTCATGTAATTACTGTTTTGAAGTTATCATTAAGTTCAAGATTGTGAATTAAACAGGGAAAGAGGGAAGTCCTTTAAATGATTAATTATACCTAGTTTAGACAACCCAGTATCTGTACCAGAAGATTTACCAAATTTCTAGTGCACTGAAGATAGACTGAAAGCAAAGCCCATAGCCTTATACACAAATACTCTACTGCAACATTACAGGAGAGATGGGTCGTTCTGATTAATGTTGGTTAACTAAAGACAAATCTCACTATACATAAAAGGTTGGAACTTTCTGCCTAGCACTTTGCAGGAATAACAATACTGTACTCTGAATGATTTTGATTCTACTCTGAGAATAAAAATAAACATGTTAAAACTTAGCCCTCTAAGCATTGATAACCAAACCCATATTTTTTTATTCACATGCTGTCAGTGTCAATTATTAAAAATACTGAGCTCTGTATTTAATCTTCAAAACCAACAGAAGGCAGAGCTGCTATTTCTGAAAGTAAGTTTTAGTTAGGGGATCTATGTAATCATTCAGGGACCTGCTTTGACACTCAAATGCAGACACTTGGGCTGTAGCCACTATAGACTGCATCATTCTCATATAAAAGGGAATTCACCATGTATTCCAATGAACCTAACCTATACATCTACCTGAGTGAAGGCAGGGATGCGCCCTTTTGCATCTCAGATACTGGATGAATTCTTGATGCAGCAGCACCAATGCAGTTTCCCTCTCTTCTCTTCTCCGCAGTCTTTTAGCTATTTTGTCCCTCCCTGTTCTGCTCCAGGCACTCAGCTATTCTGTTTATGGCTGCAGCATTCCCTGGCTGTCTTGCTTTACACTAGTAAGTGCCTTGTCTGGTTTATACATATTTTCAATGCTCCTAAAACACTTGATGAAGGACAGATAGCAAAAGAGGCCAGACCACCAGTCACTGTAAACTGGATAGCTCTGTGGATTCGAGTGAATTAAAACCAAACTGTATTGATTCACAAAATATATTTTTCTTGCCAGGACACCGTGCTTTGAAATTCTGTTGTGGCTGCACAGACTCTCCATTTTCTGGATGTCTGTTCAAAAAAGCAGACATTTCTGTTTGCTGTGCATATTCATTTCAATACGTATTTGAAGCCAAAGAGATCATCTGGATCCACAAATAAAAACCTTGCACTCATTCATGCCCACTCACAAATACTACTGGGGTGACCAGAGGTGGAACCTATAATTTAGCTGTCAGGTTTTGTTAATGGGTCCATAAAGTAAAAATTATAGGCTGACAGCATCCTCTGTTGGGAAACTTGCCATTGAGATATTCTGAAGTTTCTTAAATAAAAACTGTCCGAGTGAGAAAAGTGCTGCTAATATGGTGGGGTGTTTTAGGGTAGCTAGATTTCTTCTAATTCCCAAACACTCCACACTGCTCTTGAAGGGCGAATGGATACATTAATATCCTGTCTCCCAAGGAGATATGTAATTTTTTTTTTTTTTTTTTGAGAAAAACGGTAGTTAAACACAGGCACTGTTTACATAGAGATCTTATTGTTTCTCTGCCTCGAGGAATCTTGAAACTTGCTATCTTCCTAGAAGATACACTCTACTCTGGTCTGGCTCAGGGTATGGCCCTGAGGAGGGAGGCACCTGGTAAATCATAGAGGCAGTGCTATGGAAAAAGTCACCAAAATCCTTCCCATCCTTAAAAATCTCCCAAAATGCGCTTTACACCAAAACAAGTATTTCCTAAGAAATGGGTTGCAGCAGCGTGGTTCAAAAAAGTCCCCGGGCCGGCTGTCCCTGAGCAGAGCCGAGCGGAGCCGAGCGGGGCCGAGCGGATCCGAGCGGAGCCGAGCGGAGCCGAGCCTATCCGAGCCGAGCCTATCCGAGCCGAGCCTATCCGAGCGGAGCCGAGCCGAGCCGAGCCGAGCCGAGTCGAGCCGAGCCGAGCCGAGCCGAGCCGAGCGGAGCCGAGCACCGCCACCCAGTGGGGACGGGCGGGGGTCGCCGCGGAGGGAGCGCTCCCCGCTGTTGGGAGGCGGGAGGGGGGGAGCAAAAGAAGTTTCCTTCCGTAGCACAGGAGTTCATGGGCTTCCTTCCTTCTGCAATGTGATAAAAGAGAAAGAGAGGGAAAAAGGCTGTTGCAGAAATATTTTGTATATTTACTTTAACCTTTACATTTACAGCTACCCATAACTACTTAAAAATTCTCTGTTAGTGTATTATCAGGAACATTTTATTGCATCTGAGTGCAGAAAAAATGTAAATTATCAAAAGTGATACTTTAATTTTCTTTTTTTCCCAAACTTAAATGAAGAGGATAGAGGGAGAGGGAAATTAACCCCATGAGGTCCAGTGCTGTGAAGTGCTAAAGACTTGCAGTTAATAACTGAAACTTAAGTCTTTGGCAATAGACCCTCCTGTGCGCTCTCAAGAGTAAAATATGGGGCCTGGAGGGCATGGCAGAGCTTGGAACGTGAAAAGAATGTGGGCACTACAATGGAGTAAATTCCTATAGTCTTTAAAGCCTGTAGTTACAATCTCATCTTTATTTAAACTGAAGTTGAGGGCAAGAATATTCTTGAATACATTTTTATCTCTACCACCTCTTTTCTCAACAATCCTGGGCTGCTTCTAACGTTGAAAATCAAATCAAGGATCCCATACGGGATGACTGGTACAATGACCTCTCTGCGGATGCAAATAACCTCACCAAAGCTACAGCAGTCAGAGGGACAGGTTTGTAATAAATACTTTGTATTATTACACACTCCTTTTCTCATTTTTCTTCATATGTTCTGGTTTTCCATTTTCCTCCTTTTCTTTTGCATTCTTCAATTCCCAGTTCTCCTTTTTTCTTCAGCCATCTGTTCTTTCTCTGTAGCTATGTACATGAGAATCTGCATCACTTTTTGCAGTAAAACAGGGAAAACAAAGAGTTACAAGCAAAGTACACTTCTGAAGCATGCTCACCTGGGGCCATTGAGGGATATATAAGCTTCATATATTACTTAGAGGTATTTAAGTATCTAAATACTTACCACAACAGACGTCTACATGGTTTATTCATACACAGATTTTTCTAGGCAGCTCAATATAACTAGAATCCAAACCACCCACAACTATGCAGCAAAACTCCACATCATTGTATAAACAAGTGCTCCATGAAAAGCAATTTCTCCATGATTCCTCAGGGCTTTGTGGGTTTTTCATTATTTATTTATTTAAATGGTTTAACAAATGTACTCAGATGCCACAGCGATAGGCAGGATATAAGAAGCAAAGTAGAATGTACACTGGAGAAAATAGAACAGTTTAAGATCAGATTCAATTAATTAGTTATGGATCATTCTCTTCTCTCCATTTCATCCAGACTGGAATGTATGTGATCAAACAGAAGCAGTTACATGGAAGAAAATTATTTCTGGACTACAGGCAGAAGCACAGCAAACTGCTTTCTCTATTTACTTTTTGGGGGTTGACAGTTCTTTACATATACTCCTTTAAACTTTCACCTGGAGCGTCTCTGAATTGGTCACTTTTTCTTGATGACTAGTGGGATCTTTCAAGAGCAAAACAGGAGAGAAAACACATTTAATGTGATTCCACAAGCTTAGCAAAAGGTAGGAATGCCATACTGTACTGTTTTTTAAGTGTTTAATTTTAAAATTTGCCAGTTTTCATGTTGATGATGCCTGTCTTTGAGGCAAGAAGGCACAATTTCCCCTCAATTTTCTTAAAATTTTCTTGAATTTTCTTAAAACATATTCTTAGAAAACTAGGCTTGTTTATCCAAATTGGAAAGTGAAACTGAACACAACCACAGAAAAATAAAGCCTGCACGTTTACTTGTAGTAATTAGAAAAGATAGTGGAGACAAATAAGCAAATTATATAGAATTTCACAGCAGTCCTTTAAGAAAAATAATTATAGTGATTTATTAATTCTTAATCTCTTACCTTATTTTGTGTCCCCTAAATGCCTGCTTTGCAGTGAATGGGAGGATTTTATTGCCGCTCCTGCTTCTGTGTAGGACTGTTCAGGTCTTGGCAACTGAGAAAGCTCTGCTTTTAATTCACTGGAAGGCATATCCTGAGTATCTTCATGTGACTGATCACACCCAGCTTCAAAGAAAACATAGCTAAGCAGGGGTGAGCTGCACCCCATTTAACCAAAAGCCCTAGAGATTAAAGCACTCATGTGCTCTGTAGACACCAGCTCCAGTCACTGCACCACACATGGGCTTTGAACCCATCAGTCCTAAGACAGAGCGCCCCACGAGTTCCAAATCACCCATACAAACACAGAAGGAAAAGGTTTTGAGGGGAGCATTATGAAGCCAAGTCTTGCTCTGAGCTGCTGCCTAACTACTAACCACACACCTAAACACACCAGTCCATATCTAGATGTATAAAAGTGACCACATTCTGCTCATAATTCATCCCACTGCCAACACGGTTGTCTAAACCTTTGCTTAAGAGCTATCAAGATTCACCCATTTTTTTATTAGTCATAGGAGTCCTGCACAGGCAAAGGAGAAGTCTCATTGTGGACATGCCTAATGCCAAGGCTTGCATGGTCAGGTGGGTCTAAACCAAAAAGTTCTCATATGAGCATCAAGGGTCCTTCACAAGTAGGGAAGCACCAAGTTGTTTCACACCTATTCTGACCTGGAGGTAGGTGAAGTGTCTGAGCAAAGAGGCAAGTAAGATTAGTTTGTCTGCCTGGGGCCATTCAGATTAGGCTGGAGTAGGCACCAGGAAGAAATAGAGATGGGTTGGAAGAGTGTGTCAGTTAAAGTCCCAAAGAAAGATGGGAACTAGGCATGTGAATTCAGACCAGCAAGGCTTGCACTGGGGAGTGGACAAGCAAGAAGCACACGAATGAAAACAACGGAGAAGAAATGAAGTGGGTTTCTATAGCAAGCCATGGTGCACACTCCCTGGGAGCTGACTTCTAGGATATCTATGGCCTCAAGGCCTCAGGGAAAGTAATGATGGTTGTCTTCAAGTATTTAAAACAGTTTGTCTGGTACAACTCAGCCCTCAGGCTCAAAAGCAATCCTTTTAATTGAGTGCTGGGGGCTAGAGGCAATGGATGTTGTATGGAGATGGCAAAGGTCTCCCCTTCCTCCTGCAGTGACTCTACTGGCTTCACCAGCAGGTGCATCTGCAGAAGAGGAGGTGACCCTGCCGGTCATGACACCTGTAATTCACTGCTCACTGCAAGGCTGCCCTTCATGCCCACTGTGGGCGGGAGGGATGCCACCATCAGCAGCGTTTCCTCACTCTTCCGCAGGAGAACAATGAGGAGAGAGCTGGGGTGGTGGAGGAAGGAGAAAAAACAAAACAGAAAGACTACGACAGTCTCCACCATATCCCATCACCCAGGTTTAGCATATTCTCAGCATCCTAAACCCACCCACATGGGTTGTGAATGCTATTCATGAGGAGAGAGAGAACCCAAAGATGGGCTTTATCAGTCTGAAATGAAATCTTCTTATGAATCGGTAGCAAGGCCAGGAACAAGCTATGAGCTGAGTCCATTCTTATTCTCGCTGCTTGAGCCAAAAGCTTTGCCTCCCTGGCTTCCTGTTTCCTTCAGTGGACAATCAGTCTGGAAGAATTATTTAGTGAGCAGAGATTAAAAAATTAAATCAGGAATCACATTTATATTCCTAATCCTGGCATTTGACTTAATCTGTGGCTTTAGGTAAATTGCAAATTCCAAGTGCCTCAGCTTTATCTACCTATGAAATGGGGGTAACACTAGTTTAATGACTGTAAAACACTTCAAAAAACAGTGATCAAAATATGCAAAATAAGCCTAATTTTCTTCTTCCTTAGCCTTCACAGGCAAGAGAATAATTCACAATGAATAATTTATGCAGTGACATGAACTCCTTTCCCTTTGAATGTTATTCACCCACAATGCATAATATTTTTTTTTTTCTGAGTTACTTGTTATTCTACACTGGTTAAATAATTCCCATAAATATTTATTAGTTTATGGGCTGTTCATGAAAAGTTTATTCAGAATATTTATTACATGAAGTTTAATGAATTGGTTATTTTTGGTGTATCCATTCTCTGCTGCCTGAAGAGATTCACGTAATTTGTTGAATCAGGTCTTTTATGTAAATTATTTTTCTTATACATCAATTATATTTTCTGTATATATTCCTGCTTGTAATGTATGTTTGAGAACATCCCTAGCCATCAACAAATTCACTGGAAAACAAATTTAGTTTTTAAATCACAAATGCAGATAAAGAAAATTCAATATTTTAGTTAAGGTAGAAACATTCATTTGCATCTGATCTTATAGTATCTTATTCTTCATGTACAGAAAATTAATACAAAGTTAAAAAATATTCTGGTCCTTTTAAAAAAATTAAATTAAATTACCATTATCTTCTTTCACATACAAGTAATTTAACATGATTAAAGACAATACTCTGTGGATTTACATTTTCCAAATGGATTAGCAATAGATCTCTTGGAATTCATCAGGTATAAGAATGAAGCTGTAAAATAGTAATTTAAGTAAATGCAGGGAATACCAAGAGGATTAAAATGAGATCTCTAAGGCCAATAACATCGCAGTGTAGATTTTATTGTAACGTTAAATCTTTTGAAATATTTACAGACAAGAAATATTCTTTAGCTCTGAGACAAATTATAGAACACAGAAGTTTGAGCAAGCTATGATTTACATTTTCACTTACCTGAGGGAATCATTAATTGCTAGAAATGGTTCATTATTTAAGAGGTCTTCAAGTAAAATGGGAAACGGAAAATTTCTGGGTGACAAGCGAAGCCTGTTTTAAATATAGCTTTGTACTTCTGTTGTTGTTTTCTAAAAAAAAACCGTAAGCACATTTCAATGATAAATTAAATGCATTAAAATATTTTTATGTTGCAGTTTCACCTAAGTGTAAAATTATGGAATAGCCCACAAAGTAATTAACTGTAAGGGCATTTATATTTTTAATGCTCACAATGTTCTGTAGGATTTTTTTCTTTTTTTAAAAAAGATTTTAAAGCAAGTCAAGGGATAACAGTATCTCATGGGTCATAATCTCCAGAGTATCACCTTTCTGCATAGCTGCTTTTCCCATATCAATACAGTCCTTTGAGGACAAATTTTATTTTTAGTCAGGTGAAAATCTCAGTGAGCATCTTTCAGGGTAATGGACAAACGGATAAGCTCTTTGGAGTCTTACTCTAAAGTATTTGTGAAGTGTGCACACATTTTTATGCCTGTCAGCCTAAGTGCCTTTCCATTCTCTCCCTCCAAACAAGCTTCCATTTCTGTAATTGCTGCATTTGTACATACACAGAGCTTCACACACAAACGGAATTTCTGCTGTGGGAAAGTACCAACTCTCAGGGGTATAACCTATGTTAGTCTGATAGCTGTTACTCTTAAAAATATTTGACTGAATATATGAATTACTGCAAGAAAATATTTTTTTCCCTGATAAAATTTAGACTCAGCTATCTTTGGATTAGACCTTACAGTAATTACACTGTCAAGGATGTTGAATGCTAATTTAACTTAGTGCAAAGAAAACTCCAAATATAACCTTCTCATTTCAAATGTTCATAACCTTTATCTAATATAACATCTCAGAGTAAAATAGTTTTCTCATCTCTCCAATTAAATCTCAAACAAATCAGCATTCTCAGGCATATTTTTAAAATGAAAAAAAAAGATAAAAGACTGTTAACAGAAACTATGGTTATGGATAAGAATCCAAATCTAACCTGTCCCACTAATTGTAAAATATACCAGACTTGAAAGACATATTCTCTTGAATATTTTGTGCTGCTTTATATTCACTGATGCAAGGGTACTCTTTAGTGAGATGATGTTTCCTGAGGCATAAGTGCTGGCAAGCACAAAAGCAGCAATGACTACAGAAAACACATATACTGATTGTTTCAGACAATAACATGATAATGCGTTGTCTAATCTTTCTGCACTCTCATCCTCCCACACAAAGCAACATGGGCTAAAAAATCACTAGAAAATATAGAAAAAAAATCTGCCACAGGCATCTCAATAGCTATGCATTTACGAACTACTTCACCCATAGAAAAACAAAGAGCAGGATTTTCAAAAAGTTCCTAAATGTAGCATTGACTTAACTCTGAGCCTTCTGAAATAGTGTTTTAAGGCCACTGACTTTGAAAACTACTGCCCTGCTGTCTGTAGAGACTATGCCTATGGGTCGTCCCTATATATAAATCAGAAAATCACAGCTTAGCACAATGCAATGCTTTCTTTCTATTTGAGGTACAGCTCATCGCTACCAAATAATTAGAAGACACTACATGATGAAAGCGTGTCAGGGTAATATGATTAGCTTATGAAAGTATTGCATCACAATAAGCAAAAACATTTTCTCTGAGCTCAGTCACCTGTGTTTAAAAATAAAGCTAGTAAATCCAGCTGTATCTGGCAGTTCCCAGAGCAGTTGCTACATGGGAGTTGTAACTAGAGCATGAGATAGTAATGGATAAATAGCCTGCTGTGGATGATTTTAGGAAAAAAAAAAAAGGGAAAAAAAAACAAAAACCAACCTTTAAGAGGGTTTACAAGGCTCAGAAGGTTTTGGATTTTAGAAGCATAAAAATCTTCCCAGCTGCACTCAGTGGAATTCCACAGCTCCTCCTGCTGCTCACAGCAATACATTATTTAACACATGCAGGAAAGAAGCTTCTTGAGAAAAGCAGGTTTTTACACACCAGATGCACAGTTTCCTCGCAGGTATTCTTCCTTAGATTACCAGAAACAGCTTCTCAAAACGGGCAGGAATGACAGCATTGTCAAATTGAAAACACTTTACAGAGAGGCTATTTGGCTGATCTCAGATTTCTCCACCACTTTACATTCCCCAGTACTTTCAAGCTATTTATTTTTGTATCCAGGCTGCCTATATGTGGGCACTCTTTCTATTGTTAATTACTATGTTCTGTATTTTCTGGGCTGCCTTTGTCTCTTGTTTTTAAGGGCACCCATTTTAACCTCCTTCTTCCTTCCAGCCTCTTTGGGACTTATTGTGGGTTGAGTAGCACTTCTGATTTACAGTCCTGTCTTTTATGCCTTTGCAAACCCTCCACACTCCAAAGTTGATTTTCTTACTAGTCAATTGCTTTCCTCCTCCCTCATCATACTTAATAAGCAATTTTACTTTTTTTATTCAGTCAGGTCCCAACCAGATTTTAGCAGATTATGAGAGAGAACTTAAATATTTAAAAACCAAAACCCTTGGTAATAAAAGCCACATACAAGTTTGGCTGTGTGCATTTAACTTCAAGAATGTAGTAAACAGGATTTTGCAGATAGCTGCTTTAAACAGCAACAGGAGCCTGGGAAGTGGCATGTACCCTACCAAGCTCCTCAGAGCACCGTGTTGCAGCAGAAATCCTCAGGAGTGGTGATCCACAGCATGGATAATCCACCCCAAGCTGCAGGGGATTAGGCCATGGACCTTTCAGGCCATGGAGCTTGATAGAAGCTCTTTTTTAAAGTACTGGACACGTATGAAATCAGGGCACTAATGAGCAACCATGAAGAAACAGAAAGATTGCATTCTTGGGAATGTGGTGAGGAAATGAGTGGACATAACTGATTTGCTCCTCAAAAGGGAAAAACAAAAAGAAAACCATTTATCAGCAATGTAGATTTCATTACTTAAAAAACAAACCAAAGCAATATTTTAAAGCAAGGGACTGAATCAACATATATGTATACAATTTACTGCATGGCATTGCTGTAGTGTTTTAGCCAATAGCAACTAGGACTGGGCAAATACCAAATTAAGTCAGAACTGCCTTTCAGTGCATCTATGTTTGTGCCATTTCTGTAAGATCAGTTCTGGACAATGGCAGAGCAGTTTAAATCCTGGGGTTTACCTTTGGGCTGGACCTGCCAGTGGGAATGCCTCTGCCACCACTGGGAATTACAAGCTAGATGGGGAGGGGACGGTGGAAGACAGAGGGAGAAAAAGTGCAGCCCTCATCCACAGCCACTGGCTCGAAAGAGGCCACACCTGCTTGAAGCAGATGGTGAGGAAAGCAGTGACATAGGGCCTATAAGCTGGAGATAGACACTGGCACCCTGGTATGTGCTAGGTGTGCATCAGCACCCTCTTGTCCTTCCATCACAGCGTGAAGAAGGGATGGTCGGACCCACTGATGGGCAAGAAGGAAGGAAAAAAAGGGAATTATTCCAACAGAAGTTACAAGTCCCCATCTCCGAGACCCCAGGGCCATTCTCTAACTCCACCTCTGCTAATTCTTCCCAGAGCATGTCCCCATCAACCCTTCCCATCCCCCCTACCATCTTGTGCTGAGATCTCACTCTGCTGCAACACTGAGTTTTCCTTTCGTAGGACTTTTTCCTCATCTTGGCCATGACCAAATTCACGTCTGCTTACAGCACAGAAAATGCCTGATCCAGCTTTTATCTAGCCACAGAAATGAACCACCAACTCTGCTAGTTCCCAAATTTTACTATAGTGAGTACCATAAGAAATCCTAGGGAGATCAGACATAGATGGCTCATGCTGTACAAACCACCTAATTGCTGAGCAACCTGAGGAGCTGGGTAAGCAGTATCCCTGGTCAGCACCTCCTCATTTCTAAGCTGAAAAGCTACTTGTGGTAAGGAGCCATTCCTTTTGTTTAATTTTTGGCTTTTATCTTAAGCCCAAGCTTTCATCACCTTTTTTCAGCCACAGCCTCTGGATTTCCAACTCTGTGGCTGTAAAACATATATGAAACAGAATACTGGAGACAAACTACAAAAATGGCAGTCCTTGATACCCAGCATTCCCTAGAGTTATTACAGAAGCTATATGCACTGCTAGCTTTTTTAGTAAGGTTGTGTTTTTTTTTTAATATAGAGGAAAACTCTAGGGAGAAAGACACTGGGAAAAACCAGACTGACTGGCGACTTCACAGTTTCTTATTGCTAGTAAACTAGGCATATTCTGAAGTCCAACAGGTTAAATCAGAGCAATAGCTGCTGTTGAGGGTCAATGATTAATGGTGGATCTTTTATCTAAGTAAAGGGTGGATAAAAATTAATGGACTCACAGGCGGCTTCTTGAATCAAGTCTTCATGACCATCACTGCAAGTCATATGGAGCGTTACTACAGTCTTAGATTATTTTAAAAGGACAAAAGCATATAAAACTTTATGGGAAGCAAGCACAGTTTCCCTCAAGCTCTATAATTTTAAATTTTTCAGAGAGGATCAAAGTGGTTCACACCTCTTTGCAAGAGGTGACAACAAGAACTATTCCTGACAACAAATTGCATGTGCATTTGGGTTCTTTGAAAACGGAACCCATGCCACTAGGTGTCTCTTGTGTCAAATCGAGCATGTAAGCTTTGGTTGGGGAACAATAAGGAAGGAGGGTAGAACCTCAGAAAATGGCAAGTGATATTTCATTAGTACAAAATAATTGTTTCTATGCCACAGTGGCTCAGTGGAAGTTGCACTGCTGTTAATGATGGCAAAAGTTTTGTCCTGGGTACGTACCTTTGACCTAAGCACATCATATGGATTTGAAGCAATTCATGCAAAAAAGCTGAATGTGGAGCACGGTATGTCAGAGCCTAGTGGGTAGAGTCTGTGGAAACTTCTTCAATGTCAATAGTTTCAGGAAGAAAACAGATACTCTGAAATATTCACTCAAACAAGCCTTTCCAGCTCATTTGAAATACAACATTTTTTTCCTTCCACAAGTCAAAATATTCCTTCATTGTAAAAAATTTATGCTACTTCACTTGCTTTAAAACACAGCTGGTGCGACCTGAGAAATGTCACAACACAGTGTTGTGCCATATTCCTGGGTTGGGCTTTTTTCTTCTTCCATGAACATGAGACAGGCAGCTCATTCCAGCATGAAATCAGTTGATTCAGACCACAGCTGTGACCTGGACCACAGAGACACACAAACTCCACAGATTTTTTTTGTTCTGTACATCACTCTGTAAAATAATAAGGCCAAAGCCACGCCATAATCCCTAACTCCCCATTATTCTTTATTTCCCTTTCTTTTAGGTAGAAGGCAGGCAGAGATCAATTGCTTTATTCCTTAAATGTAAAGAAAATATTCAAAGGATGCTATTTCCCTAAAAAGTCAATGGAAGTTCTTTTAATTTATCCCTGATAGTGATAACTAAATGAGTAATAGACACTTATCTAATACAATATATTAATTTTTTTTCATCTGCCTAAATGAGGCATGAAGGTTCCTGTGTATTTGTAAAATGGAGCGCTAAGTTTATAATGTATAGCTTTAATATTCTTTGCTTTCATTAGCTTATGACAATCTAAGGTTCAAAATGCCACAAGAAGAAAACGAGCTACCTCAACAGGCAGTGTCTATATGATTGCAAATGCTAATCTAAACCCAAGATGAAACAGGAATGTTTTCTAAATATTTGCATCAAATGCCCTTTTAGTGAGGAGAATGATCATCTGATATTATCCTCACCTATTTTGACACATTTAATATTGCAGTCCTTTTGATTATAGAAGTCCTTCTTCATCTGTAGATAACCTGTTTGACATGGGTAGTCACTCTGAGTGTTAACAAGCTTTTCCAGATACAAAAATATACAATGTAAAAGGAAATAATTCTAAGGTATCCTGCTCTGATGCATTTGGAATGACAATATGATAATTTATGAACTGCTATGATGATGAAGTTGCTATGGGGCCAACTCGGCAGGAGTTGGTATGGAAAAAGAGTCAGGAAGGACAAGAAATTGTTAATTTGCTCCTTCTCAAAATACTCTTCTGGCATTCTCTTGTTAAAACTTTGAACTACCCATTTTAAGAGTCATGCCAGCATCTCCAGGCAACCTAAAAGCTGTCTTCTAATTACCAGAACAGTAAAAATTTTGAGCAGAATCAAACAACTGCAGCAAGACTGAAAAAAGCGAGAGGCCCCCAGGAGTCACCAGGTGCCTGGGAGAACAAGCTGAGGTGTGCCATCCTGCTGGCTGAGGTGACAAAGCAAGCCCACTCGCAACACAGGTAATACTAACATTGCTCCTTGCATTAAAAAAACAAGGTGGGAAAAACATGCATTTTCATATCTCAAGGGCAGTTATTGTGGGAGACCAGAAAATGAGGTAGATCTGAAGTTGTCACTTTAAAAGAGCTGCTTTCTAACACTGAAGAGAAATCAGAAATGTCAGGATTAAATTCAATTGTTCCACTTATTTCTACCCAACCAAGATTTCATTAGAGATCTCTAGACTCCTCCACGGCCACTAACTCTGAGAAATTCTGACAATTTTAGCAGGTCTGCTTCCTAGCACATCATTTACATCTTGCCAGACATACCAGATCAATATACACATTCTGCTGTCATTTGAAAAAAATCAATACAGCACAGTGTGTGAAGTGGAGAGTCAGCAGAAGCAGAGTCAACTGTATGTACTTTATTGGTTGAGAAGCAAGGTCAGACTGTAGATTGAAGAAGAAAAAAATGTTACTCTTTCATAAGTGAAAGACTTCCAAAATACTATTTGGGGCACCTTGCATGGAATGTAGAAATGTTTCATACACAAACAGTAGGACTTTTGTTTTGCTCCTGTAAAAAAAATGAAGACCTACATGGCATCAGTAGTCTTCTTGGAAGCATTTATAGAAATGGCAAGTGAGAAGTATCAAAGCAAGAGAAAAAGTATCTGTGGTATTTTATTTTTTAAAAAGGAGCTACACATTTTCCAGGCAAAACTGAATTTATAAAATTTAAGGGGGGGGCGAGGTGAAATATTCCATTATCATAAATGGCAGACTTTCAATAAAACCAAAAAAAAGGTCTCTGCAGCAGTAAACAGAAATGGGTAACAGTAAGCTTGCAAGGACAAAAAAGTACAATTGGAACCACCTAAGAAACAAGAACCCAAAAGGTGCCTGAAGGGGGACAGAACAGCCTCCAGCTTCCATGCCTGAAAAATCCAACTTAGGGTTTTATCATCCATGCTGAATTTACCACCAACTGCCATTAAACACTAAAGCTGAAAGTGATACTTTTGGTCTTTTCCCACATTTTCTTTCAACTACTGTTTTCTTGTTCTCTTTTCCAATGTGCCATAGAGAAGCATTTTTCTGGGCCAATCCAATGCCAGTTCAAATTAAGGATTTTCATTCTTTAAAAATTAATCCAGAAGTCTGCACTGCCACTTTTTTTCTGACTGGAGGTACACAAGGAGTTAAGAGACAATACATCTTGATAGAGCTAAAAAAGCCTTAATGTACAATGCTTATTTGGGTGTTTTATTTTCTTTAATTTGTTTTGGATCAGGGTAGGGTGTTTTAATTGGCAGAGTGCTTTTTGATTGTCATGTTTCCTTTGAATGGATCTTATTTTCATGTCCTTCTTTCATCTGTTCCAAATCCCTTGCATTTAGATTTGCTTGGCTTGCATTTTTAAGAGTAGTTCACTTGGGTTGGGTTACTCTGAACACACAGTTGGTTATAGTCTACTGCAAAATAATGTAAGTCATTTACTCCTTCTGAGTTATCATTTAATAAAGAGAATCCAAGTCTGGAAGTGTTTCAACATGAAGACATTGTAGATAGATGTGGAATTGACAACACTGTCTTTCCAAATGATGGTTGGTTCTGGGTTTTTTTCACTGTTTTGAGTTAGCTACCCATGTCAGTAACATTTCCGTCTAGGAAGGGTCATTCCTGCCTGTGAGTATTTTACAGGACTGGAGCAATATGAACCACAAGAGAGTTTGTGCAGTGTCTGTCGGCAAATAAGAATGGGATTTTTTTTTGGAAGTGGAACCCAATATTGTCCTCTTATGATGTGAAAAATGTAAAAGCTTTCAAGGCAAGATTTGTCTTGGCATTACCTTGACCTTATTTACAGTAACATCTATATAATACATACACAGCAGTAAGGCATTCAGCCTGTAACTTCCAAAATTCCACTTAGCATTATTTTATATTTGCTCAAATTGTTACCTTTCTAGAATACAGAAAATCTTTCTACTTTCAATTATTTATTGCAAGTTCTCACCGCTATTTCTTTTCCTTGGCATTAAATTTCCTCCAAAATCCTCAAAGGAGAGTTGCTGGTTCCTGATGACTTTTGTAATTTGATTTTCTCAAGTTATTCCTTGCCCTCCAAAAAAAAAAAAAAAAGAAAAAAGGTTCTGTCAATATCATATTCTAATTACTTGTGTGAATGATCATGAAACATAGGGTCACCAACAGCTGTGCTATTGCACAAGTGTAGCTGAAATTATGATAGGCTCCTGGGCTTTATGCCCCACAATGGACAGTGTCAATTTAATGACCCAAGTGCAAGATAGGAGAAAAAAAGACAAGAAAAATGCAACAGCTTTAATGTTTCCGAACACCTTCTGGTAGATCCATACCTGGCAACACAAATATAACTCATCCACTCAACAGTAACAACTATGGTAAAACTTTTTGCTTAGTTTCCTATTGAAGGCTGCAAACAAAACACAGCCACCTTCTCTTCAATATTTTTGAGCAATTTCTTATTCTTGTATATGTTGGAACTCTAGTCTTTCATTCGGATCTATGCAAACACAGTCTTTTCCCTAGGCCTTTAGCTTAATAACTTGTTCTTGGTATAATGCGCTGTAGACGTAGAAGTTTTTGGCACTAAGTAATGATAGTCAGCAGCAATCATCTTGCACCATGGATAGAAACAGGCACTGGTTCGTTGTGCGTTAATTTACCTGAATTAAGGTCTCTCCTTTGAACTGCTACCTGAAAGTAACCGTTCCTTTGAAGTAGACTGGCAGCCCTGGGGAAGCAGACAGTACAGATAAGGAGCTAAACTTGGAAAGGATGAATATAAGCTGTAGCTTAACACTAAGAACATGAGTCCAGAAAACCTGCCCTCCCTATATCGTTTGATAGTGAGCCATAAGGGTTTGCTAACATGCTCATGTGACGTAGTGGAAGTGACTGATGGACAAGGACAGGTCCCTTAGTGAGCAGTCTTCCCTTCCCTTCCCTTTCCTCAACAGAGCTGAGAGTAGAGATGAATTACAAATCCTCCCCTACAAGTGTCTCCATGTGTAGAGTTCCCACAGAGATCTTTATTGCACCTTTTTGTCTTTCATACCCAAGGATACTAATGGGAAAGGGAATGAGAGAGTGGATTTAGTTGCCAAACATATGTCTTCTGCACCCAATTACATTTTTTATTCTCAGTTTATGCAGCTGTTACTCTTCAAATGTCAGAACATCCACATACATTTCTGGATGACAAATCACCAGTAGCTGGAAATGAGTGTTGATCAGGACGAAAAAGCATTTCACCTTTAGACTGCTAAGAAATGTTCATCTTCATTTCCAAGTGAGAACAAGTCAATCTAACTCTTAAATTTATAATTTCCAGGCTGGATTACAGTTATTCACAGTAGTTGATGTTGAATGTGAAAAGGAGCTGCAGGTTCTAGCTAATATGCAATACATCTCCCTGTCTTTGCTATAGCTTAAACAACCACAAACAGGAATCATAGAAACATAGAATCGTTTAGGTTGGAAAAGACCTTCAAGATCATCGAGTCCAACTATAACCCAACACCACCATGCCCACTAAACCATATCCTGAAGTGCCTCTTCTAAGCACTTTTTTAATACCTCCAGGGATGGTGACTCAACCACTTCCCTGGGCAGCCTGTTCCAATGCCTGACAACCCTTTCAGTAAAGAATTTTTTTCTAATATCCAATCTAAATCTCCCCTGGTGCAAATTGAGGCCATTTACTCTCATCCTATCACTAGTTCCTTGATAGAAGAGACCAGCACCCACCTAGCTACAACCTCCTTTCAGGTGGTTGTAGAGAGCGATAAGGTCTTCCCTCAGCCTCCTTTTCTCCAGGCTAAACAACCACAGTTCCCTCAGCCACTCCTCATAACACTTGTGCTCCAGGCCCCTCACCAGCTTGGTTGCCCTTCTCTGGACATGCTCCAGCACCTCAATGTCCTTCCTGTAGTGAGGGGCCCAACACTGAACCCAGCACTCGAGGTGCGGCCTCACCAGTGCCGAGTACAGGGGAACAATCACCTCCCTGCTCCTGCTGGCCACGGAATTTCTGATACAGGCCAGGATGATGTTGGCCATCTTGGCCACCTGGCCATGCTACCAGCTCATATTCAGCCGGCTGTTGACCAGCACCCCCAGGTCTTTCTCTGCCGGGCAGCTTTCCAGACACTCTTCCCCAAGCCTGTAGTGCTGCATGGGGCTGTTGTGACCGAAGTGCAGGACCCGGCACTTGGCCTTGTTGAACCTCATACAGTTGGCCTCGGCCCATCAATCCAGCCTGTCCAGATCCCTCTGTAGAGCCTTCCTACCCTTGTTCAGATCAACCCTGCCTCCCAGCTTGGTGTTGTCTTCAAACTTGCTGAGGGTGCACTCAATCTCCTCATCTAGATCATCAATAAAGATATTAAAGAGAACTGGGCCCAAAACTGAGCCCTGGGGAACACCACTTGTGACCGGCCACCAACTGGATTTGACTCCATTCACCACAAGTCTTTGGGCTCATCCAGCCAGACAGTTTTTTACCCAGTGAAGAGTACACTTGTCTAAGCCATTAGCTGCCAGCTTTTCAAGGAGTATGCTGTGAGAGACAGTGTCAAAGGCCTTACTAAAGTCCAGGTAGACAACATCCCCAGCCTTTCCCTCATCCACTAGGCAGGTCACCTTGTCATAGAAGGAAACCATGAACACATTTTCTTCAGGCTTTTGTCCTAAGTTTCAAGGCCATTAATGGACTAAGCCCCAGTAACACTAGAAGCTGAACACCAACTTATGAACCAAGCCAATTAGGTTCATCTAAAATAATGCAAGTAATGAAATTCATGCTCATAATCGGTCTCCAGAAGGAAATAGGGTTAGTTGAGAATCTAAACATCTTTGGGAAGTGTTTCAAAGCTGTCTTCTTTTGGAAAGTCTTTTCATCATAACCAAGGTATACAATATGAATAGATATGGTATGAATATTGACAAATGTCTGTCAGACCTCTATCCCCCACTCCCAAACATGATCTCAGTTCTGGCTCCCAGTTAGAGAAACATGCCGCATCCTTCTCCCATTGATTTTTACCTAGAAGTTCCTTGGATACAGTGGTAATAAGCAGTATAATAAAAATGCAAGCCATGTAGTTTTTTATCGCTCAAACATTAAATTTGCAACCACCACCACAGAGAACAGCTAACTTACTGACAGCACTAACTTGGAATCTTCGGATGTGGTTTCAGGATGAGCTTCATTCAGTATGGAATATTTGTTCACTGAGACGTTAGGTACATCCTCCACAGAATGAGTAACACATTCCTACTACTCTACCTTAACAGTATTTTTGAGGTTTTATCTGGATAACTTTACGTTCAACACTTCAGCTTGAAAACACATTCAAGACTTGTTAATCTTTTCTGCCAGAAAATTAAGGTGGTCAACAGAGAAAAAACATACTCATACCAGGTGCTAATTACCTTCTAGTCTTTGCTTTGTCCTGTGAAAGGTCCTTACCAGATAACTTTATGTTCTTTCATGGATTTTGATGCTAACAAAAGACTGTGGGCTATATCCCATCCCCTCAACACCTTTTCATGGCAACTGCAAAGACAGCTATGTCATTTTTACTTTGATACCAACATCATCTTAGGTCTATAACATGAAACAGGTGAAAGTAAAAATAATAATAAAAAAGCCTGGCAAAGTAGTGGTAATGGGAAACTGCTAAATTTTTTCATGTGTGAGATTCCTAGCTAAATACTATCTGCCAAATCTCTGTTGATTCAGCAGTGAATGTACTGACACTTTCAACAAAACCAACCAAACTGCACATCGGACCGTCTTCCAGCAAGTACTGACCAAATGCACAGCCTGGACCTCAGGCTTCAGAGGTATAGGTAAAGGGAAATAAAGAATGGGTGAATTTGACCTTCCTCCTCGTGGACACAGTTCAGAATGGTGGCAATGACACAATATACTGGGGAAAAAAATTGTCCTCTTTTTGCAAGAATGGCTTAATCAAGATATGCAGAGGAAATAAGCAGAATATATTTCCCTGCTTGGCGTCTCCAGCTCAGTACATTCTGAGGTCACATAATACCTTGTGGTGCCACTCTAACACTTTCCATCTGTGTTACCTTGTCCTTCAGAGCCTGTGTGGCAGATGGTGCACTCCCACCTTGGGAATCTCCAGCTCAAGGCAGAGCCATAACAAGATCAAAAGTCTGCATGCAACACACTACAACATGGCTATGAGCAGCACTGAGAACAAAGGCTGCAAAACCAATCATTCACTCACATATTTATAGTAATGAAACCCACATATTGGTACTTCATTACATTATGCAAAGGTGCATCTTCATGGTGTATTCACTTTTGTGTGTTAATTACAAATAAGATAAATTTTCAAAATTAAAAATAACCCCTTTTTCCAGTCTTACTTCCAGTAAAAATAATCATGGAAGCGATTGATTCACAGTGAAAACTTTCTTATCATTAAACACCTATACACCCTATAGAGGGCAGAAATATTTTTAGAAACCTTATTTATTGAATGTTTATAAATGCTTTTAAGCAATAGAAGCAAGCCTCAGCTATGTCTCACAACTTTAATTACTTCATTACAAAAGTACCTGCTAAATCTTTGTCAAAAGCCCACTAATGTTAACACTGAAAGTTTACAGATTAATTAGTATTGCCAAAACGGTGGCAACATCTTTAGTTTGTTTGACAATATATAATTCTCAGTATCTGTTCTCCATCATACCAGTTAGTCGGTAAAGACCTTGCTCCCATCAAAATGAATAGTAAATCTTCTACTACTTAGTACAGAGCTACACATTACACATATTTTGTGAAGAAAGATACAGAAACTGTGTCTAGTCTACAGCTTAAAATAAAAACTGGAAAGACAATCTAAAGCGTGAATTTAATCTCTTGAGCACCATCTAATGACCAAACTGTAAAATCACAATCACCAGGAAGCACATTGGCAGCTGTGTTAAAAAAGGCTGAACTTTTTGACTCAAGTTGGTCAAGAATTTCCATTAGAGGTTTTTATGGAAAGGAGCTTTTTGCTGAAATGGAAAACTCTGTGAATAGTATCCATTTTGACAAAATTATTGAGGAAGTTCTCTATGAAAACAACACCTGTAAATGCTAACATTTTGTTTTGAAGAGGTCTTGATATTTTTTCCAACATAACCAGAGAAGTACTTAGATGATTAAAAAGCCTTATTGTTTTTAGCTCTCTCCTGAAAGAGGAAAAAAAAAAGATATTTCCTGACCAGACGCAACTAAGCGTCTTCATTCAGTATTTCCAAACGTTCTCTTGAACTAGACTTGCAAATACAAACTCACAGTTTCAGATACATTACTGCCAGCATAGTATTTTGCATTTATTATCAGTCCAAGCACAATTAAAAAAAAGTATAAAAAATGACGTCTGTCCAAAAATCAAACCACTTAAGCACAGTTTAAAAAGAATTAAGAAGACCTCCAAAAAGCAGCTATGATGAATGGTAGGAGGTTAATATTCAGGCTACTTATATCAGGCATGTATAAATCCTTTATGTATCTGGAAAGGTCAGTCTTGATCAAAAGATTAGATTGAAGATTAAGAAGGACAAGGAAAAAAATGATCAAGAGAATGGAAAGGGAGAAATAAGGAAAATACGGAAAGGGAGGAAAAGACGTAGATTAGAGGAGAAAAAAAAAAAAAGATGGATAGAGCAGCAAAGTCATGCCACCGAAGGAGGACAGAGTGCTGGTACTGCCACTGAAGGTTGGATAAAAGACACGTCATATACATATACAAATTTTGAGGCTATAATGGAAAGCTCAAGCTGTTCAAAGCAAAAATAGGCCAAATGGAGGCACAGATGGACTACTCTACATGGCTTAAATGTAGAAAGTTAATCTTCCTAATAGCCTTAAAGATATTCTGAAGGGTGGTTTAGTTCAGGTTAGGAATGCACATTTTTTAAGTGAATCTTTTGTTGGTGCCCACTTAACTGCACTTTGGTTCACTTTATGGGACGGCCTCAGAACACACAAACTGCTTTTCTTTTGGATGAACTAACTGAACATATGCTGCAGTGCTTTGAAGTTAATGGCATAGAAGCCTCTGGGTCTGATCCTGCAAGAGCTTAACCAGCTTGGACTCCACCTCAGTGAAGGGATGCCAGGAAAGTCAGGCTTTTCAGTAAACTGTCACAGGCTCAGCAAACCCTGCAGAAATGGTCTTTCGCACTACTGTCATCAGGAATCACTGCTTCAGGCATAGCTGGACCTGGGGACTTGCTGCCACAAAAAAGATGAGAGCTAACTCCTGGAAAAATCCTCACCCTGAAAACATCTGGATGTTTTCCAGTCAGTATTGGTGGCAGCTCTCTAAAAGAAAGACACCTGTCACAGATTTACAAAAAAAATCCCAACGCTTCAAGAGGAAATAGTTGCAGAGCAGCTCTAGATTTCAGCTCTAGTTTTGAGCCCAGCGCATCCTGGCAGAGGAGGCAGCATTTCCCTCACAGCAGCCGGCCGCGGCGCTGGAGCAGCCTTTCCCAGCCAGGAGCTCAGCCCTTATGAATGCCACTTTCACTCCAAATATTGGCGGCCATCAGCCCAGCTTTCGTGCCAATGCAACAAATTTGTTATTCAGCAAGAGTGGGATGAAACTAGGTAAAATAAGGGCTTGATTTACAATTAACTTTCGACCCAGCTTCACCCACTGCCTGTGTGTGGCATGCAGGGCTTGCATTAGCAGGTGTGAGTGGCCCAGAAGTGCTTGCGTAGGTATGTCTGGGCAGCAGGAGAGGCCGGGCCCCGAAAAGCAGGTGCTAATTGATCAGGGTTAGTGCAGACGCTCCAGGCAGAATGGCTCAGTGTTCTGCTCTCCCACCTCCCGGCATACAGCGAGTGGGAGCGAGCAGCAGTCGGCATTATGCACTTCATAAAAACACCACTCCGTCCATCACGAGAGCCCCGAGATTATAACCAGCCTGGACTGAGGGGCATTGACTGAGCCGCAGTGGGAAGTTTGCACAGCACCTGCCTATGTTATATCTGGCATGAGTCACCCCGGGTAGGCCCCATCTTTCATGAGCATAAAAAAAATTTCACGCAGACTTTTATATTTTTAAGTATATATATATATATATATATATATAGCTTGCGTAAGAGGAGAAGCGAGCGTTTGGGCTAATTCTGATTTCGCACTTCTGCCTGCCCAAAAGTGCCTCCTACCTCCTGCGAGCGCACAGTGGGCTCTGCCGCTTCACCCAGAAAACCTGCCGCAGCCAGGGCAGGGCCGGGTGCCCCAAGTCACTGATTCGGATGGAGCCCTCCAAACGCAGACCCACCTCCAGGCTGGGCCCCGTGGCCGGGACAGGGCAGGGCAGGCTGGGAGCAGCCCGCACCGCATGGGGATGGCAGAAAGGGCGACAGCGGAGGGGAGAGACGCACAGGAGGATGATCGCTTTTGGTGCAAGATTTTGTGTCAGATCTGTTTATTTTCCTTCCCCACCTCTCAGTGCTGTCAGTTGCCCAGGTATCTGTCAAAACGTATGGAAAGGGTTTGGGGTGACCTGCATAGGGGAGAGGGTTTGCATTTGCTCCTGGATGTGGTGACATCCTCCAGTTTGGAAGGGAGAGGTCCCACCGAGAAAACTGCTTCTCCTCCGTTTCAGAACTCTCCTGGCAGTGGGACCCCTGGTTCCAGGTATGACCAGTTCACTACTGTCCAGGGTAATGGGAGTTTGGGACCACACAGAGACAAACCTCCAATGATACTACTCCCTCCCGATTCCAGCGGGCTCCTGATGCTCCTGCACAGGCTTCGCAGTTCTACCACACAGGAGCTGGGCTGCCACCGCAGCTCCCATCACGCGCTGGTGGCGTGTCCAGGCTCCCAACGCCACGGGCACGAGTGGGTAAGTCCCATTGGGCTCACATGGGCTAGCACAGAGACAGCTCCAAAGCCTCAACGCTGGGTTAACATATCCATTTGCCATGGAGAAGTGAGTGCCTGTGAGGCTCTCAGACTCCACTGTAGTTAATATTTGAAAAAGTTTTTGAGCAGCTCGGGAGACTGAGTTCTACTGAAAAACCACACCTCAGAGTTGAGTTCCATTTGCATTATATTTAGGTCTGCTTAGTCCTGAAAACACTCTCCTAAGACAGGAAAATAGAGGGAGACTAAGTGAACAAGAAAAGGATAAAGATATTTATCAGAGGTTGCACTGTGGGAAAAGGGATTTGGGTATCTCAGTCAAAACTGACCATTAACTTAGTATTTCTGTCCAGAAGAACACTACAGAAAGTACATTGCCAAACACACCAGCTCTGCCATCCTTTCAGCATCTAATTACAGGAAAAATCAAGTCTATTTGTTCATCAGGCAACTCCTGGAAGAAGAAAATGAAGGTTAAAAAAAAAAATTTATCTTATGGCTCTGCTATTAACTTATTTAAAGTCATTGCTTGAAGCATATAATGGAGTAAAGCATCACATAGGTATTCTTTGATGCAACTCCCAAAGCTTCACTCAGCCATTACTTCGACAAGTGCAAAAAAGCTGCAGGAGAGCAGAAGTAAACTTTGCAGCATGATGCATATTTTCTGTAGCGGATGGCAGTTCTGTTCTTTAACATCCAGGGGTTATGCCAGGGCTTTCTTCTCCGTGTTTCAGTTATGTTACATACAATGTCAGGGTAGCAATATAAAAATGACTTAGCAAGATAATCATCTGCCCTGTGAAGTTCAGCAGCTTGTTTCATTAAATATTAAAGTGATGCCTAGAAATGCTTCTAAAAATTTGATACAATTTTGACATGTTTTCCCCTGTAATTGCAATACAAATTGCACAGCAATTAAGTAAGGCTGTCCCTCATGGCTGCAGCTAGAAGTTGCATGTCAAAGCCTGATCTATCTTTTTGGAATCTGACATAAAAAAAAAAATATCCACAGAACAAGGAAAGGACCAAAGGCAACAGTTCAGCTGTTAAACAGCAGACTTGCACAAAAGGCCAGTGTGAAAACCAAGACTAATCTCCCCATGTAACATACACTGTATTTTCAAAAGTCAAGTGCTCAGGTCTCTTCACTGCCGTGTGCATTAGAAGGAATATTTGTAATGTGTTGTAAAGCTAACAAGCTTGGTTAAGCAGAGGTGTGTGGTCTTTCAAAGTGTATTCCCAGGGTATAACCTCCCTCCTCAAGAAACTCATTTATCACTGTGATGGTTTCACCTCATTTGAAGCCAAGTTATTGTCACCCTTAAAATAATGTACCTTGACAGGAAAAACGAAATTCATGTGAAAAGTTATACAGTCATCACACTCTGGAGTCAAAATATAGACTATCGTATCAAAACATAAAGCAGATGAAAACTTTTTCCATGTATATATTGTAGGTGGTATTTGCTTGTACCACAGCCTTTTTTTTTTTTTTTTCCTTTTTTTAAACTAAATGTAAGTATTTAGATCATGTGCATATGGAATAATACATGGGCTGTGGTTCACTGTCTTTAAAGGGAGGTGTACATGCTTCATAGCTGCCTTGGTATGGCAGCCAAGGCTTTTAAAACATTAAGCTAGGCTAAGAAACCTGCACATGTATTTAATAGAGAATAACTGTTTAAATGATTGGTCACCCCCTAGGCACAGTTATATTTCAGGTGTTGTGAGTGTGCTAAATCTTGCCCTGTCCTACTCTGCAACTGATGTTTGCACTCTGGAGTCTCTTAAACCTTTCTCTTTGACCCTCCATCCTCAAAAGTTGTTGAGGACCCAGGACAGACTAGACTAAATGAAGCTCTGTGTGGAAATGGTCCAAGTTAAACCAGTCTCTCTAAGAAGCTCAGCCCTCAGATGCATATTTTCAAATCACTTTGACATACACTCTGTGTGCTGAAGGAGCTGTACAGGAGCGCTCTGTGCCAAGTGCTGTCACTGCAAAGCTATGCTTTGCTCAAGTCACAGTCTTTTTTTTTGTTGGGGGGCGGCTTTTGTCTTTTTGTTGTCATCCCTTGCCCCCAAGATTTGGAGATTTTATTTTGAAGACTTTTAGGATTGTTGGCATTTTCCTACCTGGCTGTGAATTCTTGCATTAATTAGTATTTACTACCCAACTAAAATCAACTGCTGAAATAAATTATGATGTCTTTATACAACTATTTTCACCTTTACTATTTTTCAAAACATTATTGAGGTTCATCTGACTTTTCTGTGAACGTGCCATAAGACAATCTCTGTGGGGCCGTACCTTGTCAGGGTCAGCAGGTATTTCCTAAACTCTGTATGACTTCTGTGTTTCCCTTCACTGCAATTTGCATTCTCAACTTAAAGAGAATCCTTCGAATCGGTATTTAGACTTCCAGTTAAGCAGCCTGAATATTATAAATAAGCTTGTAGATCTTAGTGAAGTCAGAAGAAAAATCTAGCCATGTTTAGGAGGCTGGAAATGAAGCTTGGAGAGGGTATGAAAGTGACAGGTGACATCAATTATGACCAATGAGATACACATAAACAAAAAGGAAAAGGCTCAGACAGAAAAAAAAAAAAAAAAAAAAAAGCAAACAAACTTTTGCATAAGAATGTTTCTCCTGTCTTCCTTACCAGGTTATTTCTGGTTTGCATGTCTGTCTCATTATTTTACTCAGCCTGTTTTAACAAATTGCCAAGCATATGGAAAAGCAACTTGGTCATTTCTTTTGTTTGCATATTAACACAATCAGAAGAAATAAATATGCAAGGGATGCAATGGAGGGTGTTGTGTTTAGGGGCTGTCTCAAAAGCCAGACCACCCTTCTTTGCCTAAGGTTCAGGATGAAAGAAAATTACTTAACACTTGCAAAGCTTATTAGCAAAACTCTGATGCAAATCCTGTTTGTAAGAATATGCAATTTTGACAGAAGCAGTTTGGTTTACTGGAATTTCATTCTGAAGAAAACAGCACTTCTGACAATTTCAAAACATGCCTTGAGGCTATATTCACAATTTAATATTTCAATTTTTATTCTGAAATAACTTTTCATTTACTTTTTTTCTTAGTTTACCTCATACTCATATAACATATGATCAAAATCCAGCCCACACAAACCATAAGAAAATTAAATGTTTCCATTTTGTCAAATGAAGAACCATCAATCCAAAGCAAGACGACATTTGGGAAGCCTGGTTTCTGGAAAATGTTAAATGTTCCAGGTTTTGTGCCAGTTTAATACACAGCTAAATGTCAAACCCCTTTACAAAACAAAATTCTGTTCTTTGCAACAGAATCAAGTAACTGGAAATTACAAAAACATGAGGCCTGGTTAGCAGAAGAACCACATCACTCTAAATGCTGAGCTTAATACTGATAAAGGAGTCTGTTTTCAAAACTGGGTAATACTCATATTCAAAAGTCCATCCTAAACTGAGTATCTGCATTTATCTTCCTCCTTTACTCAAACTGCTCCTCTAGCAGCTTCTCAGACACACACTAAACTTCTGATGCCATTAAGGGGAAAGTCCAACAGAGAATTTTTAAGGTAACTCATGTACCATGTCATCAATTCTGATTTATTAATTTCCATGTAAAAAGAAGTATAATGATCAAGAGCTATACATACTATGCTCATGATAAACTTGTTACAAATTTCCAGCTGCCTCCCACACAGTTTTCTCTCACAGAGAAAATATTGATGTCCACTTGCACACAGTTCTCCTACTTACTGAGGCAGATTCAAACTGGTCCTGAATTACTAAAGAACTTGAAGCACCTGTAATGAGAAACCTTAGGTGTGTCTCAAAATCTCCTAATGCTACAGAGGCTCTCACCAAACCTTGTGTTTCCCTAGCACCACACAAATTAAATCCTTTTTCAGTTGACTTTTCTCTAGCTCTCTCTCTATCTATATATATATATATATATCTCACCTGGAGCTATTTTCCTTTGCTAATCCTGTTACTTAAGAGCAAGAGATAACTTAAAGCACTAAATATGCCAAAGGTGATTTCATATATTTGATTGGATAGCAGAAATAGTACCAGCAAGCACAGGAATATTCAACTGGGGCAGGGGGGTAAGATGAAAATAGTATCAGTAAGACAGAAGTTATTTATACAACAGTCACTGACACTGAATTTTAATGTTAAGCCTACTCTGTATGTCCTAAAAGGATCAACAGATGAACTAGTGGGCTTATAAGAAAGCTATCAGACAGGAAGGGCTGCTTCTACCCTTGGGAAGGAGATGAATCAAACCTGGAATAAAAGGGAGGCATGGATAGAGGAGATTAACTCAGCTATTAAATAAACAGAAAATAACAAGAGGAGTGTTGACAAAAACAGTAGAAAGTATGTTCTGCAGTCACAGACTGCAAAACACTGATCAGGGAAAGGATTTGGTGACGACTGTTGACAGACACTTAAAACCAGCAACCTGACTTCTGGTAGCAGTTAGGAAAGCAAACAAAACATGGGGAAGCGTAAACAGAAGGACAGAGCACAGATCACAACAGATAACTGCGTCCTGGTACAAAGGGCTGCTGTGACCACACCTGGAGCACTGCATGCTGCTTTGGGCATCGCCTAACGGGGACCCGAGCGCAGGTACAAAGGAAGCGAGCAAAAACATGAGCTTACGTGCAGGCCCTTACAACTGGGAACATTGCCCTTAATACAGGAAAAACCAATAGTAAAGAAAAGCTGCCCAGCAAAAAGCATTTAAGGGAAAATACCAACTTGAATAGCTTTAAGTGGAGGGAAATTTAAGGGAACACAAGGCAATTCAGCAGAGGCGGCACACTGCTGGCCAGTGAGAACTTATAGAACGTATACTGGCAGTGCTGCAATTTCTGCAGAGCTGCAGCTCTCACTGTGGCTGGGAGCAGAGTATAATTTACTGAGAGTAATTTGGCATTACCATGTGACTCATGGATATGAAATTGTACACCATGCCTACAGAACCACAGCGCGTACATTGCTCAGAGGTGTAGTCCTCTGCTGTCACGGAGCAGATCTGCCCATGCCCAGCCAGTTTGGGCGCACTGCAGATAACTTTCTGCTGTTCGAGGCCTGCACCTGCGCTTCATGTGCTCTCCCTCACCCACCCTCAGTAGCTGCAGACTGGAGATTTTAAAGTTTATGCAGGTAATATTGAAATTGGAAAAGCAATATTTCAGCAGGGAACTGTTTCCATTCTGTTGCATGCTGGCCATGCTTATATTAACATCATAGTTTAGGTCAGGGGAATTTTTTTGAAGAAAATCATCTAATGGCCCCACTTACCACACGTGAGTCACATCGTGGAGCAACCTCAGGACACACAAACTGAATTCCTTTCAGATTAAATTAAACCTTGAGACTGATATCAAACCTCTAACTGCTCACAGGCTCTTGTTCCAGGGCTCAAAGCCTTTACTGATGCTGAAGTAAACCCTCTGAAATGAGAACAGCATGGATGTCAGGTCCTAGGCATCGACTGTTTTCCCACCAGATTTGGTCCTGCTGGGCTACAGTAGTTCCTAATGTAGACATAGCCTATCTCTATTTCTTAAAAATAGCTCCTCACTGTAATTCCTGAGCACACTTCGGTGTTTTGCCCAGCAGTGTTTATCTCCTGGAGCAGCCATAACTATGAAGTATACATCAAGGTCAAGCTATGAATGACATATCCATCCCACGGGAAGGAGACATTATAGAAGAATGATCATCTTCATTATCTTCTGTCTCTTGTAGAAAAACTATAAAGCACCAAATGTGTACTGACAAAAAAAATCTAAGTACTAGGCATGCAGGTCAAAAGAAACTGATAAGCCACAGAGCTTCTTTCTCTCCCAAAATGTTATTACTGTGTAAATATGAACCATGCACATGGTTTGGCTATTTGCCACTTCCACTTGGGTGTGAAAAGCAGCCTTCACGGTTGAAAAGCTATTTTTCTGAACCGCAAATGGCCATGGCCATATGAGAGACATCTATTTGAGATCTGGCCCAAGTAGAACCAGACATAAAAGACGAAATAGCTGGTGGGGCTCTGTGTCACCTCTGAAGCTACTCTCATTTTTTAATAGTCCCTCACAAACTTTTTGGGGAACCATCTGGGACAAGATCAACCCCTTAGCTGGCAGCTACTTTTTGCCTATGAGATATGATTACTCAAAGATATATTTTATTATGACACACTTTCAAAACTTCCCGTGCTTAAAACAGTTTATTATCAGTGGATTTTGAGAGAGGTGCTATCCATTAATCAAAAAGGCAAAATGCCCCAGAGTGGGCTGTATTCCTCCAAAGGAGCTGTAAGAGCAGGTTATTCAAGAACTCATTTGCCAATTATAAATACTCTGAAGTGCGGAGCGGGAGTATCAGCAGTGGAGAGCACATTAGGAGCTGATGGTGCAGCTGTGTGGATATATTTCCCTTGACTTGTGTGGCATGGGGCTTAGAAAGTATAAAGGGTAGGAAGTGAGGTGGAACTGGAATTCAGAATGATCAGGGTCTCTCTGCACTGAGAGCACGGCGAAGAAACAGCTGAGTACATAAAGCCTCATAAAGAAAACCAAAACAATGATATTCCCTATTGTGACTGTTTAGTCTTTCTGTAGAGACTCATGAGGTCTGGGCTATTATCTATTTTTAATATCACTTGACCTGAAAATTTATGCTACCATCTGGAGAATGTGAGCATTTTTGTGTTACAGACTTAATACTGTCAGGGAAAAAA
>JANZLQ010000056.1:32169865-32192340 GCA_026212715.1 Elanus axillaris | reverse complement strand
GGGGGGGGCAAGGGAGGTACATTACAAAAATGTTTAAACATTATTCAGCAAATGCCACTCATTTCTTTATGTTTTTTTCTAAGGAGAACTTAAACAAAATATATGTCTTAAATGGCAAAATGTGAAAATATAGGTTGAGATGTGCATTCACATATATTTTCTCAGATAATAGTTGCTTTACATTTCTTTCTATTTCAAGATTTTTAGTACCTTAGGAAATTAAAATAACCTTTCAGAGGTCTGCTGATAATTTGTCTTTTGCATAATGAATTGGAAATACTAAGTGCAAGAAGAAAAACAAAAGGCTATCAAAAACCTTTTTAAAGGTTTTTTAAATCAGGAGATTTTAGTGTCAAAATAACACTTCATATTTGTTTTTTTCATCTTTGAGCATTAAATGCTTATGCTTTAAAACTTGTCTGAAAACCTGACAGCTAGCAACCCTGTAATAATTGCAAGTGTTGCAGTATTAACAAAACAAACAATATCATTAGGCTTGCAATAAAGTCACAAACATCTACAGCTCTGTAAGACAGTGAAGCAGAGCCCCATGCCAGAGCAGGCTCAGCGTGGGAGGGGAGGGGAGGATGCCAGACCTTGTCCACAGTAAGGACCACTCCTGGTCCCACGGTCACTTGCAGCAGTTACTGGCCCATAAAGCAGCATCTGTGTCTCAACGTCGACACAGAGTACCCAGGGAGCAACTGTTAGCCAGTGTGATGGGTGGCACAAGTGGCCCATGCTCACGTTGCTTAGTGCAGGATCCCTCCAGTGCTCACTGGACATCTCCTCGCTACATATTACTTGCCTCTTGGGTTCCTCTGGGCCCATGCTGCCCTACACATACTTACCTGATTTTTTGGCAAGAAGGAGGAGGAGGTCCCATTTCAGTGCATCTGAAATAACGTGCGGGTCAGGCTACAGCCCACCAACGTGGTGCTTGTATGACATAAAACTGAAGGTATGTGCCATATGCCCTGAAGTATGAGGCTGTTTAGGGTACATAGCCTGCTGGCATAGCATCAAGAAATGTGTGAGATGGAGGAAACTAATTCTGATGCAGAACTACTGCTGATGTCCATACTGCTGACTGGGATGGATTCTTAAGGTGAGCTATCCCCCGAATCAGACCGAGGATTTTCCTTAGGGATGGCTCACTAGAGCACCCCAAGAAAGGAGTGCCTGTAAAAAAGATAATTCTAACCAGGCTACGGTAACATCAGTCCTAAAGTAATGCATTAGGACACAACAATAATAATTTTGTATTTGTCTGTTTGATATTAATGAAAGACTAAGCTGAACTTCCAGCCAGGGAAAAGTGTATGATTTTAAAAATGTGCATTTCTGCATGTTGGCTTTCATGACATGTGACACTGAAGAAAAGGGTGTAGACAAGCTCACCTACAGAATCAAGTCTAAACCAAAATTAATTCAGCCTTTCTTGATGGAAATTAGAAGAGCTGCATGAAAATCATGGCCAGGAGTCAGAGAAGTACATTTGATTTTCTACTGCCAAGCTGTTTAAATCCTTCTACACACACACACATCAGTGAAAATCGGCTTGATTTTTGGAGTTCACGGTAGCACCCTGCAAAGCTTACTAAAGTCACTGGAAGAGATGTATTTCAGTACTTCTGGAAGTCAGGAAATATATTTAAAGGTCCAGCATTTGGAGCTAATAATTGGAAGACTGAGTCACATTGTGTTCTTCAAGATCAAGCCTTAAACCGTTCATTAAAAGAGGGTACTGTACAGCTTTGAAAACCTGATTCAAGACACCAGCAAAGCGATCATCAATCTTCTCTGAAAAATCTCAACTCCAGTTCAGCTCATCACCTATAATTCAGTTGGCTCCCTGACTATCTACAAACAGGCACGTTTAAAAGTCCCGTTTTCTCTCTGTATAGGTTTTAATTGGCCACAGACTAATCAGAAGCTATACTGTTATTAACAGAGCCCTATAGGGTAAGAGAAGGGAATTTTGAAACCCAAAGTGATCTCTTGCTCATATCTCTTTCTCAGATTCCTCCCAACTGTGGCTGCTTCCTGCCCTGTCTACTCCTGTTAACCCCAGCCCCTCTTCACAGCAGCTGGTAGGGCTTAGGCATATTTTCTCGCTTTTGTCATGCCCCTTTCACCCTTCCTTTGCTGCAGCTCTAACTCTTACGCCCAGATTAAAGGGTGAGAGAGTAGTACCAGAGTGCTGTGATTGAACAAGAGACCATACATTATCAAACCCTCCACTGACACAATCTAACCATGCGAGTTAAGCAGCTGATCCTCCTTACCTAAATAAATTTTCTAGTTGGGAGAATAAGATCTTACTTGTTTGCAGACATACAGTGCTCTGGAATACTGGCAAGTACAGTATTGAAACAACCTCCATGTCTGAATAGAAATCAGGTTTTTAATATTTTCTTATATCTGGAGGAACAGAGCTATTTTGCTTAGGCTGCTCATCCAGCTGCAGATGCTGTAAACACTGCATATGTCACCTTCCTGCTAGTTGTAAGGTCAAGGCTTTGTACAGCATAATTCTTAATATCATTATGTTGATTGTTCATCTGACTCATAACCTGTAGGAGTTCTGAAAATTTGTAGCTAGATATCCCCAGAGAATTCAAAGAGCAAGGTAGAAAAAGTTTTTACTGTTCTTTACAACACAGGAGGAGTTTTTACAGTGGAATGTAACACTCCTGTTTATCATTTTCCCTATGCCCTGTTTCCTATTGCAAAGTAAAGTAATGACACACGACAATACTGTGTTGTTATTCCACAAGATAGTGGGATGAAGACAGTTTAGAGCAGAGCTCCAATATACACAACCGTATATCAAGTTTGCATGTTTATTTATTGATTTTCTTTAACTATACTCTTACAAAATATTGCAGTAGAAGAGTTGCCAGTAAAGTATGTGTACAACCAGGTCCTCCTATTGCTTATGCCAAGGTCTCTGCCAGCATACGCCAGAGGTGTTATTTCTTATTTCCATTCATAAAAAGTGAGGAGAAAAGAATAACTGCATCATCTATAGACTGCGCACATCATAGTCCACTCAGAATATCAAGACACATTCCCAAAGAGCTCTTATTGGGAGTTATTAATGTGATTAATGTGTTCCTGTATCAACTGTTTGTTCAACTGAGCATTGCCGTTGTGTTTTGCACTGGCTGCTCACTTCATACATAGATGTTCATTGTTCTGACTCCAGGCTTTGTTCCCTTCTTTCACACATTGAGAAAGTTTTCCACAAACTGAGTGTTTATGTGTTGAGTGCAGTACTCCATGGACTTTAGGGTCTAATGGAGTGTGAGAGGGGGCCTGTGGTTTTTCATCTTGTTTTCAGCTGTACAAACATCATGTACTTTTCCCTTCCTTTTAGAGGCCAGTCTGTGGCCTGCTAAAACACCAGCGCACAGCAACGTAGTTGCTAAGACTTTACAAGTCAAACTGGGAGGACCTGATGCCATTCACCTTAACACCAAACATATTGACAGTGTTTATTTTCCCTGCCCCAGCCTCAGCTCTCAAATAAACATATCAGTGGCTGATTTTCAGTGCTCCTCTGAAGAAAAGCCTAAAAGAGTATCTCATTGTCAATAACAAGTATAACCTGCTCTCAGAATAAAAGTTCTAGGGGTGGGGGGATAGCGAAGGGTATAAACAAAGGAAAAGATTGATTTCTCTTTGTGAGCCTTTTAAAAAAAGTATTTATTTCGAGATGCTTTTTGATACAAGCAGGGTCCTTGTTTTGCTTTTACACTTTACACTTTGTGAAGTCCCAAAGGGACATGAACTGGGTTGGTTGGTACTTTGTATATTTTTTACCTCGCGCACCTTGCCCCTGGGGAAAGCCATTCATTAAATTGCTATTCTGGGTTGATGACATACAGATTTACTTTTCTCTTCATCAAGAAAATCCTGTAGCTGTCTAGAAAAAAAAATTCTCTCTTCAACACACCACCTCCTAGATGTGTTTGAGCCTTTAAATTAGCAGGGGAAAATGACTACCAGAAGTCAGCATAGATGCAGTAATGTAAAACTGTAGCTAGAAAAAGGAAAATCCAATCACAAGTCTCTACTCTTGGCACAAAGACATGGCCAAAATTCATTTGTCAGTGCTTTACAACTTAAACAGCAGGCAATTTAAAGCCTTTTAAAATGGAAATTTTACATAGGTATTCCAAGAAAGCTTAGTGAGTGCAAAAGGAGTTCACATTGTTAATTACTAAAGAATGAGCATCCTTTCTAATGAATATCAATTTATTACTTGTCCACACTACTTCATATCTCCAGATTCCTTCAGCAGTATCTTTCTGTCCTTTCAAACATGTCCGTATACCTACAATGAATGGCTAATATGAATTAAGTACACAAGTCTTTTGACTGATTATGGCATAGTTACATAACTGCATGTATCGATCGCAAATAACAAAACAGAAAAAAAGTGTCTGAAGTTTGCTGCTTAATTATATATTCATGGTTCACTTTTACACATTTTCTTGGGACTATGATGTGGAAGCTGTTCAGAGTGCTGAGTGTCACCACACCTCTTCTGACTCCATAAATATTTTCCCAAGTCTCACTAGACATGCGTTACAGTTCTGGAAGCCCTTTTGAAACCAATTCATTCTAAAAGGAATTAATTTATTTAAAACCTCAGACCTCAATGTTATTCCTATGTGGTTGTGTTATCTGGAGAAAAGCTATTGAAGCAGCAGGATCCCACTATACTAGACATCTGCACTAAGATAAGATTTCTTACCCTCACAGGGCTAAGGATTTGGGAAATAGTGCTACCAGCCACAGAGACAGATTTCATAGCAATATGCCACCCTTTAAAGCCAGAGTTAGAGTAACTCAGAGATCCTGGTTCTATGATTCAGAAATTTAAAAAATAACTGCAGCAAGGAAAAAAACCAACAACTCTCTGACACTTGGGTCAAGTCACTGCTCTGGGTCATATATGATGTGTTTAGCATACATGCAGATGCTGTACTGAACAACTGTTTTAACCCTTGATTGTGGCGTTTGTGCAACAGATTCCTGAAATCACTAGTTATGAAAAACATGGGTTTGGGGCTGGATTTGTGTCAGGAACTTCTCAAACACCTCAAGAAGCCTGCCCTTCCTATGCAGGGACCACAACTTGGGAATAGATGACCAGACAATAGGAGAAAATTAAATGAAAACCATGAAAATCATAGGTGATTTTAATTCAGGTTAACTGGACATGTTCAAATCTACATTCAGTAAGTTTGGAATGAAGTTTCAAAGTGCAAGATGGTGTTTATTTGGCATATCTCATAGAACTGATGGAACATGACAAGTTTGTGAGGGATACAAAGCTGAGCAAGGGAGGCTAAACTAGAAGAGAGAGACTTGCAAAATCTTTTATAGGTGGTACACAAGATGTCACATTCTTCTTAGGACATTTATTGAAAAAAAGTATGTAAAAGCATAAACATGTATATTAGAATTAATTCCCATCTTGATTTCTTTTTTCACAATCTTTTTCTATTTTAAGTGTCTTTCCCTTTTTTTAATTTTTAAAAATAGGAAAGCTAATAATAATTGTATTCAGACCAAAATCTTTCCAACTCACAGAGTACTGGCATGTTGGTAATTAAGGTCTCAGCTCTCCTGTTGTGACTTTTATTAAAGTCAATTTATATCTGTCAGATCCTGGCAGTCTATAAGAATTCCCAGTGGGGATACTTGAAGCAGCTTTCTCCCATCATCATTAATTGCATGTCATTAATTTGATAATTTATCACAGGCATTTGATACCCCTAGAGCCTGGCACTTTCAATCCAGGACTTCTGTAATTGGCAAGAGCTGTTTAAGAGAAACACATTCATCTAGACCCCAGGTGCACACATACAGCCCCACTGAGCCAATGCCTAGTTTAAGGATTTACTCTCATACCAGGTGCATGTTTTTACTGTGTCTGAACTCAGATATGTTTTGAGGATTACCACTAAATTTGGCTGGAATTTCAATTCCCACTTGAATATTTTGGAGAATTTAAGGTAAGATTTCCAAAATGGCAGAGGTACTGAAAATGGTGTAGCTGTGATACTAATACATTTCAAAACAGAATTAGAAAACTAAGCTTTTCGCAGACAAATAAGACAACATTTTCCAAAAGCTCAGCTTGTTCCTGCTGCACAGTTGATCAAAGATGTAGCCTCTCTAACACCCAACATTGGCAGTGGCACTATCAAAAGCCATGAAATAACTGTAAAGCTATAGTGTTTTAAACTTTCTTAGATTTGTTCATCCCTCATGTTCAAAGACAAATGGCTAAATATAATGCCTGCATGCAGCAAAAATAGTTTGAAAACTGATTAGCAGCACAACAAGGGCTTCTTAATTTCAAAAGGCATGTACTCTGCCCTCTCCCCAGTTAAGCCCCGTGGCATGGGAAACTTTGATTTCATGCGCTGGAACAGCTCTCAGCAAGACAAGTTAGAGGAGACAGATTACGATCTTCCTCTGCTACTGCTGGTGCAGAAGTCACCTTCAGTATAATATGAGTTTATAATGAAAACATCTAATCCAAAAAGGAAGAGGTCATGGGAAATTACTCCTTACTGAAGCTAAGGAGGAGGCAGAGAGCTTCAGTTTTCACATGCCTTTTAAATTCTTATGTGTAGTGTCCTTTGGATATAATTTACTTCATCCTAACTTCCCTACCTGAGAGCCAGGAGAGAAGAGAAAGTATTTCCCTGTATTTCTTGCTCCAGTTCCTGCAAGGCCTGACAGCAATTCTTTGAGCTCAGGCTTAACCTCAGCCCAAGAACATTAAAGAGCTGAGTCTGGGCCAGGCTGTAAAGGGCCACTATGCCCATTATAGGCAGAATTCAGACTTTATTACACTTCTTATTCCCAGGAAGTAAATAATAATTCCCATCAACAAATTAAAGGTGTGCCTGATGTAAAAACTCCCTGAAGCACATCTGTCCATGCATTAAATTTTCTGTATCCTAACAAAATCAATGTCAAGTACGTGACAAAGTGTCGGGATCATTCATTTATTTAGAAGGAAACTGTGACACTGGCAGGGCTATTCGCTTTAAAGTTAATTAGGGATTTTGAGTGTCCTTTTGATTCTTGAAAAGCTCCACTCACCAGCAACTTCCCACTCTTTTCCCCAAGGCCACTCAGAAAACAACTTTACTGGTTTTCTTCCCACTAGTTCTACAGTTTCTCACTGTGGACATAATTAATTTTCAACTCCTCTGATGCCAGTGTGAATCGGTCTTTAGCTGAAAGATTTTTGAACCTGGCTGTAAATGAAGGGACTGATCCTACACAAGGCAATATAATTTCTCATAAGTAATTCTCTTTTCTTTCAAATCCTGCCGTGAGGCACCAATCTGCAATGACAAACATCTACTCTTCTGCCAAGAAATAGCTCAAGCCCTTGGTCTGGTGTGAGTGGGGGCCAAGCGAGGAGGCACGCAAGCTGGGAGCTGCTCCGTGAGCATCATTGACCTTCTGCAGCAGGACTCTGTCTCACCAGAAATGCATCTTTAATCCTTCCCACATTTACTTTTTTCCTGGACCACGGGAACTTGCAACAGCACAGAAATTCAGACAGTAGCACCTAGTGGCGTTAAGGATCAGCCTGAGTTTCTGTTATAGCTACCTGATTTCAGAGATTTTAGATCATTCATTAGGAAAAATGAAGAAAAATTAAAAAAAAAAAAAACTTTCCGTGTGAGACTTGATATTTAGGGACTCAAACAGAAGCAATTTATTCTTAATTGATGTAACACCATAATTCAGATGATTTCATTGCAGGTGGAAAAAAAACACAGCTTACTGTTTTCAAGGGGCTTTTTCTGCTCCTGCAGTTAGTAAATGCATTTCTTTATTAAAGGACAAGACTACAACATGCTCTAATCCTCTGAAAGGAAAACTGGTTGGTAATACATGCTGGAGCTGTAAAACCATCTATTGTCCCTATGCACCCGCTACTCTTTTGCTGAAGTGTTTAACATTCATTTACTATTAAGGATTGATAGTAGGACTTCGTAATGGATGTGCTGACAGATTCTTAACTACACAGTTTCTGGCCAAGCATCTTTTTTTACATCTTGGCTTTAAATATAATGGATTATAATTCTTACACATTGAAAAGCTGATTCTCATTCTGATTTAGTGGGTTTGTTTTGGCCAGCTTGTGGGCTTTTAGAAGTACTGCAAAATCACACTGTGCATATAACTTTCACTGTGACAATAGGAGGCCTTACTCTGGAGAGTGCAGATCTGGCATTATTCTACTGTACCCAGCGGAGTAGGCAGAGTTGAGGGCAGTAGATATTATTTAAATTTTGAGAGGACACTAAATTAATTTCTGATTTTGTAGACCCCCTAAGCTGAGCGTTGTTTTTAAAAGAAGTAGTCTGGGACATTATTATGAACAATGTGTTATACTGCAGAGCAATTACACTATGTAACTATTATATATTGCATTTCATGTGAGACTACTGGAAATAACAAGAAGTGAAATACACCATGTAACAACAAGAACTGAGGTTATAACAGAATTATCTCATGTTCAGACCTGTCTGAACAACATATTGTCTCCTATAAAGAGCCCCAGAGAATTAGTTGCAACTTCAAGTAATTCCATACTGTATAATGCCTCTCCACCTCTGGTTCCCACAGACCTAGAAGTATATTTTTAAAATGCAAATGACATAGGTTTTGTCTTTTATTCTTGTGTCTAATGCAGGGTCAAACATATCGCTGGCACTAAAATGAATATTCATAATAACATTCAGACAGTGGGGAAAATACTAACTGTTCAGTGGGATAAACAGACGTACTTTAATCTCTTGTCATGCAGGGGATGCTCTCTTGCTATTCTGTAACTTGTGGCATCAAAGAAAGCCTGTAAGTCTAAGCAAGCTGCTTCATATTTCTAGATTACAATCCGCTTTGCTCCTTTGTGATTTGCACAGAGCTCTCAAGAGAAGTTCATAGGAAAACATGACTATTTTTTTAAGCTTTTTATCAGGGTATTTCACCTATCTCATTACATTGTCCCCTTTTATTTCTCATCACCTGGATGTAGGAGTTTCACTGTGCATCTATCATTTAAATTTTCTGCATTCTTCTCAAACAAGTAGATTTCAAGAGAATAATTCAAGTCACTGATTATTATACAAGAGCTGATGATGACCTCACCTTTTAGCTTGCCTGATACTTTACATTGTCAGATACTTGCCAGTGTTTTTCAAGAGGTCTCATCACCTTTCCTGCTTGATATTTGTCAGAGATTAAACCTAAAGATGTCTTCTCTTTACCAGACAAAATTCAGCCTCATCCTGACTGCAGTGAAAGATTTTTTCTTAAAAAATTATCTTTTTCCTGCTTTTATTTGAAAAATAAAAAAAAAGCATAACTATCCCATTTTCAGCCACTCTCAAACTATACATACCCCCGACAGATTATTTCCACTCTATGATAAACGACCATCTGTTGCCAGCCAATGTAGTAATATACTTTGTAGTGTAAATGGCAGAAAACTGTTGTAGCTCAAGGTCACATTATAGTTGTAGCTCTGTGTTTTGTTCTTTAAAAAAAAAGCCTCAAACACCACAAACCTAGGAAGTTAAACAACAAAAAAACACTCACATAAAATATCCACCAAGCAGAAACCAATTACTCGAAAGTCATGAAATGGCAGCCCACAGTTACCCTGTGGTATATCAATACATGATCACAGACTGCTTCTCCCTGGGATCCCTCCACATTCAGTAGAAGGGACTGACACACAGCAGAGCAGAATCAAAGCTTCTTGCATAATTATATTGAAGACCTTGATTTTACAAACAAAATAGCATCCATACCTGGATGCTTCTTTGTTACATGATTAGGATACACAAGGTAAAAACCAAAACCAAACATTGCTCAGGAACACACTGCTGGTGACTTGTGCTGCGGGACAAACATCTGAGATGAATGTTTTACATGTGCAGGTTAGGTGCCAAGGTATTATCCCACACAGGATCTGTGCCTGACCACCCCGTAACAACAGAGGAACAGGAATGATGTTGCAGATGAGCATCCAGGAAGTAGGGTCAAAAGAGATGAATAAAAATAAGGCTGCATGTGTGTTGCAGATGTTACTGGAGGTCCTGGGTTCCTGATCCCCGTGTTTATTTGCTTTTGAAATATCTATGACTTTTGTAGTCCATGTTTTTTTAGATCTGTGTATCCATGACTTTGCAGTGCGAGTGCATGAGCAAGGTGATGGTGGTGGCGATACCCATAACGGTTGCACAAGTTTCACCAAAAATAGTGAAATCCTAAGATTGCATTTCAGATTAACAAAGAAAATGCACCAAGTATGAGGAGAAAACAGCTTTAAGAGGGACAGGGATTTCTTGTTCCCTTCTTTTAAAAAACACTGGGCAGCCTTATCCCTTAGCAGCTGACTATCAGCAGTAGAAATCTGCAGCCAGGAAGTTATGTAGAAATATTTTAACTGTAGTTGCTGTAAATTTGGACATTTTGAGAGAGGTTTAACTTACATGTGTTGAAAGGAAATTAAAAAGAACATTAAAAATTGGGTTTCTCATCTAGAAAAAATGTGCTTTTGGGTAAGAGCATGAATGCAGCCATTTCAAAACACACCTTGCAGTATGCTACTTCTAACCATGGCTAGCAACAGAGAAATAAGGAAAGAGTGTAAGAAATGTGATATTCTAAAGTATTGTTTCCCATCTGTGTCCCTCAAATTCAGCATATGGTGGGTAGCATGTACCAGATCACTGTTTAATACCCTAAAGTAAAACATTGCTGACCAAGCCAAAGTGAAAAGACATCTTAGAAGACTTTCTCCATTCCTTCTATTTACACTCATTTAAAAGTCTGAAATCCCACTAGATTATATTATTTACCTTGCAATATTATTCCATTATTTTATATCAGCATCTGAAAGAAGTCATCCTTGATGGTGAACATAAATCTGTCAACATCATTCATTTATTTTTCTTGGTAATGTCATGTAGAACACACATATTTGGTGGCTGTAGTAGAATAGTATCTCCTCTTAGATTTTCCTTAAGCTTGAGCCGATTCAGAAGAGCTAAGCAATGAGTTTGTGAGAAATTATTTCTCAGAACAATGCTGGATTTGCTTTTATTTATATATTTCCTAGTGTTCTCCAGGTAGGCAACAATATTCTTATGCAATCTAATCTCTCAGAAGTATCCACCATTAATTGTTTCTGAGACTAATAGATCAGATATAATTAGGAAGCCTAGAAAAGCTGCCTCTGAAAGTGGTGTACACTATTCACGTGGTCACCTTCTGCAGATGCATTCACCACATATTCTCTACCCTAGGTATATATATATTCCTATGAATTGCCTATCACTCCCTTTGTTAAATTGTTTTGTAAATATTAAATTTAGCCTGTACACCTATATGATAAAACCCACATGTTTCTCCCACCTGGCCCCCAAAGACCATTCATTTCCATGAAAGTATAGAGTAGTCCAGATGTCTTCAGCACGAGATTCCTTGGAACTCAGCTAACTGCTTGTTTGTCTATCATCAAATGCTTTTTCAGTGCCTCTGATAACATTTGTGCAAGTCGGTCACACTGGTATATACGTAGCCATTTCAGCATTTATGGGCTTCTGCGTACATGCAACAAACCAGTTTTAGCTTAAAAGTATAGTCATTGTAAATGCAAATACAGTGGGTTTGTGCTCCAATATGCAATCAGTAGACAGAAATGAAGATTTTTCTTCTGTTGTATCGTGCCAAGGAATAAGGGAATTGATATACAAATCTAATGTCTTGTCAGATTTGATGCCTGAAACAGTTACTAGATGTATCAAAGGAAAGTGTAAATCCCCCCCAAAAGAATGAGGTAATGAACTGTACTTCTGCCACAGCAATGCTTTTACTAATAAACACATGTACTTTCTACCTTATTCAGAGCACTGCCAGGCAAAAAAAGAACCCACATGAACTCCACATGTAGAGCTCTTTTGGGAGTCATGCTCAGTACTGCTGGCTTTGATGTCACTAGTTTTGCAATGCTATTACACTGCAGGGCAGTCATTCTTGCTTTGCAGTGACCTTACCTGACATCAGAAAGAGGACCTCTTAGAAAGGGTCGTCATCTTCAGTGACCAGACTCGCCCTGCCTGGTACATGCCCATGGCTGATTGTGCTGTGGTCAGTAAAAGACAAAATAAGTCATTATAAATTCCTTGTTGAAGAGCCTCTGGTGCGAAAAATCATAATTAACAGGAGATTTGCAAATATTTCCCTTTTGAACTTAATGTTGTGGCTTGGCCCATTGCCACCTCAGCTCATCTCTGCTCTCCTTCTGCTCCAGAAAAAGCATTTCTTGTGCAGTTGCACTAAGTTTGATGGATACGTTGCTCATCCAGCAGTGTTTCATGAATCTCTTTGACTTGATGAGTTAGTTTGGTGAGCTCAGTTAACTTGGGTACACTTTTCAGGAGACGATATCAGCCTGGGACCACAACGTAGGCAAATACTTCAGCATGTGTTTAAATCCTTTCCCGTTCAGCAAAACATTGAGTCCATTTCCTTTGGCGGAATGTAATCATATATTTTAAGTCTGTGGGATTATTATTTTTTTTTGTATTGCTGAATAGGTACACTTTCTTTAAATTAGGATAATTTGAATTTAGGAATTGTGGATTTAGAACCTCAAAATAAAAGAGAAAAAAAAAAAAAAAAGCAAGCAAATTTTGTGTACTCTTGCTTGCTAGCTTGGATCAAGTAGTTAAGCATCATCCATTCCAGAAAGATCTGCCTCAGATCATTCCACAAGAAATCTACTAAATTGAGTCGTGACTGAGTTTTCACAGCACAATGCAAAGAGAAATCTCAGCAAAGACAAGAAGAAAACAGTGTTGAACTGGTACTTCTGTTTGATTCCAAGCAAAATTTCTCAAGACAAGTTTTGAGGATTTACTTAGCTTGTCCAGCTGACGGACAAAAGTGCAGCACTGCAGCAATTCCTATGTATTTCCTTCTTTTTGATTTATAATATAATATAAATTGCATAAATTATGCTTTGCCAGATATCAAACATCATGTCAAACAGACAGCCCTTAGCTGAGGAAAACTGGCATCCGCTTGTCCAACTCCACAAGTAAGAGAAAGTATAAATAAAGCATAAATGATTAATTTAACCTTCCCTCCCTGCCTCCCGTTAACAGCTCAAGGACCCACAGCACACTGTGCTCCTGTGATGTACCAGTGCGGTAGAGCCTTCAAGACTGTGGCTAACCCCTTTCCAAGTACAAACACCTGTGAAAACAAAATTAGCCCTGCCAATATGTCTAAGAAGAAATGCTTTCCAGTAGGTTATAGATATAATATTCACCCCATTCAGGGGAATCCAAACAAAACACAAATGTCTTATTGGGGCAAGAGGATATTAAGAATAATAGACAGATTATATGATAGTTTATTGAAGGCAGAGGAAGAGACATTAGTCATAGTTTTGTTATAAAATGAGACTTAATCAAAGAGGAATGGGTTAGAGGTCATGTGTTCTATTTGTGCTATTATTATTTTTAAATCATTGAGACTTCCATGAGTGGCAAAAGAAATGATCCTGAACAGTGCAAAACAAGCCAGACCTCACTGGAGCACTTCAAGATGAGCCAAGAGAATCCACTGCACGAGCCCTGCTGGCTGTATGCTAATCTTCTTTTTATGCCTTTTTAACAAGGGATGATTGGGATCTAGGATCACCTTTGCCAGAGAAGTTTGTCTCAACAAATCACTAGGCTGGCTGGGATATGCTTAGTGATGTGTAGCAACCTGAGCAGAATGTAACTTATCACAGAAACAACATTGTTCTTAAATGCTGCTGCTTCTTTTCCTTCCATTAACCATTTTTTAATCAAATAAGAGCACTCTGGTACATGTGTTCATTTTTTTTTTCTAAGTTATTATGCATATTAACTTCCAGATATCTATTTTGATGCTGAGGGGCCAAGGAGAGAGGCTGAAGCCGTTCTATAATACTGGATGTTATGTGATTTACTGTAATAACTGTGCAATTACACGGGCAATAAATTTTTAAAAGTGCAACCATAACTGCACTGTACATATTTTGTATGCAGAACTACTGGCTTGTGTGCTTAGGCCTTAGAGATAAGTTCAGGATAAAATCTTTAATACCTGAAAAATCGCAATATGTTTGTTTATAGGTGAAAAGTTGCTTCCTGCAATTAGAGTATTAGAACTATATTTTAAATCTAAGGGCCTACATAAATTTACACCAGAAAACTGACGTTTTAGAGCATTCAGATGAATTTAGGATTTAATGCTACTGAAAATGGAGTACCTTTGTTAAATGGCATTAACACTTAGGCCAGAAGAAAAGAAAAAACCCTACTGTTTATTTTGGCACTAATTGAAGCCTCAATAATTTAAAAATTAGAAGTGTACAAAGATCTTAAAATACCTAGTAGACACCACCTTTCACAGTAAAACTAACTTTAAAGAGGAGAAACCTCTTATCATACTGATAAAAAAAAATACACAGTAAAAAAATCCTCAAACAAATTTACGTTAACTCCTTGCCCATGCTCCTTTTCCCCCTTAACATTTTTAAAACATCTGCAGAATTTGCAATGTTATGTTTTATTTCACTTACACAGCTTCCACAGCTAAGTACACCTAGAAGCAAGGGTGCTTCTTCCACTACACAGCCTATATTTTTCCTTTTCTATTTTTATACTGTTACTCCAAAATACTTTCCAATGTAGCATGATTTGGTGTCAGTCATTTTCATCATCCAGACTCTTTCTGCTGCACCCACTTTATCTGCTGGCTGACTATTGTATCATGAAAAATAAGGATATCAAGTTTAGCTGCATTAGTTGATTCATTTTAAATTCATAGTCTTTGCTGCCTTGGTTTTCCTTCTATTCTAGATCAAGGTTGTTCAAGCTGCCTGATCATATCTGTCATAGACTGAAGTCATCATGTAGCTGAGTGGCACAAGACACAAATCACCTACCCTGCACAGCTGAGGGGCAAAGACGCTCCTGGACCACTGGGTTCCTCCAGTCCCTCCAGTCTTCTCTGCAGCACCACCGGTCTCAGTAAGATGTCCACGTCACTTTAGCCCAATGCCCCAACTCAGCCGTACTTACAGCTCCATTTCCTCCAAGGCTCAGCTTACCCAGGGCCCTTCTTTGTGGCTGCACTGTCCCATTCCCAATCAAGTGGCACAGCCTCACCTGTCAGTCACATGTTCCTCCAATGAACCTATGTGAAACCTTCAACCCACATAAAATGTCAAACCCTTCTCACAAGACTCAGCAGAAGATGAAGTATTATGGTGGGTTTCCTCTTTTGCCTAATGTTGCAAAAGTTTTGAGCCTCAGCTAAGGAGATAAGAAGTAAGCTCGAAATCATGTCATGTTTCAGAGGATTTGACCTACCGTTGTCCCTTCTTTAATGATCCCAAGTTATAGTCATGCTTAAAATGATAAGAATTATAAAATATCTTTGCTTCAAGTACTTGCAGTTAAATGCCATAACATAAAGTAATAAAAAGGAATACCACAAAATATTTTTTCAATTTTTTCACAATAATCTTCCAGCTGTGCATATATATATATACATTTATATATGCCTATAGAGACAGTAGATATATGTAAGAAGCATATATGAAAGCAGTAGGGAAACAGAGAAGAGAGAAGAAAAAAAAGGACAAGGGATTTTGAGGCACAGACAGAAACAGAAGAGAATGACAAATGAGGTTCATAAAGACTTTGCCTTTTGGAAGGACTAGCATTAAAAGCAAAAGCAAACAAACTACTCAGCAACAAAGAAAAGTGTTTTGCCTTGGCGTCTTTGTCTCTTCAAACTATTATGTGTGTACAGTATTTCCTTTGTGGTTTTATGAACATGTGCATTACTTATAGACCATAAGTGGCAGTCTGGATACCAATTATCTCAAGGCATTTATTGGCAGTGTATGTGTAATACTGCTTAAGACCTATTGACCTCCTATACAAGGTCTATGTGAGTTCACAGTTGTGACAGTATAAAACTGGGAAAACCTGTGGGAAACTTTCATATTCGTACAGGCAGCATCTCCGATTCTCTTATTTCTATAATCCCCTGGCAATTGACTGAGGCCCAGGAACGGTGTCCAAAGAGTTGTGTACTGCAAATGCTTTTTCTCAGCCCTCCAGATTATTGTTTTGCCCTTTGTTTGGGTTTATCAGCCTTTAGGAATTGGTTTTGTCCTTTGTTTGGGTTTATCAGCCTTTAGGATTTGGTTTTCTAGTAGGAGGGTAAGGATCTTTACACTGTCCCTGCAGCTCTGCTAAGCACAAGCAAAAGCGCTCGTGGTCCACACCAAGCGTGAGGTTTGTACCTGCATCGCTGCGCTGTCCCTTTCCTGACACCATCACCTGCAGTCAGATTATGCCTGTGCAGCTCATGTTTTCCATACCCTTTGCTTCACTGTGACTTCAGCATTTTTAACAAGTTATTCCTCCAAGTGGTACTTTAACTTGCCTTTTACACTAACAGGGATGTTAGTGAGGTAAGAAAGCCTCTGGGAGATACTTATTTCCCCAAGCCACAGATTATCAGGAGGGGATAGGAACTACTCAGCATATTACCAAGGAGAGGAGCACTTGGAAACGGCTAGAAGTTTCCTTTGGTTTGTCACCAGCTCCAGCGTTTGAAGATGTAACACACCTCTGAGTGCATTCACCTCTGTCCTGTGGGGACCAGCTGAAGTGCTTCCTGTCAGGGTCCGGTATCAATAGCCCTCTGAGGGGTCTCAGTGACCCCTATAGCCTGTGCTCAAGTGGCCAAGCAGCCAGATGGTCACAAATTGCTGCATTCTTTCACTGTGTTTTTCCAGCATTAGATAGACATCGTATCTTCCTTTGTCTTGCAGATCTGAAGGGAACAGAGCCCCTGAAGAACAACTTACAAGAGAACTTACTGTATGTGGCGAGAATCAACACAGAGGACCTGTAAAATGTAAGTCGGTTATCAAGGGGCAGAAAACTCCAGAAAGGTTTAATTTTTATTTTTTTCTGGGGTTTAACTGTTGTAAACAACAAGCAGATAACATAAGAAATTTAAAGACACTACCTTCACAGGTATAGAAACATTCACATTTATGGGATATGCATTCATAATAATCAACCCAATGTGAGTGAGATATTATAATTCAACTGATTTGAAGAATCAGTGTTATATTCTTGAGATTTTCAGTCTTTGTTGAACGGGCTTGAATTCTGAGGACAAACTGTGAATTCCATTTAATGACTCAAGGGTCATGAAAAGATTCAAATGCCAGAAGGAAAAAATGAGAAAGGGAAAAAAACCTTCCCACTCTAGAATTCCCAGCACTTCTAGCAAAGACTGAGGCATAAATCTGAGAACTAACCAGCTCAGACCACAGACACTGTCTACAAGCCAAACCCTTGCTTTACGGACTGCAGGCTTCCATGATTAACCCTTCAGAAAATACAGTAGATTTCTCAGTGATTACAGTGAGTGGGCCAGGCACGCATCAGTGCTTGTCAAGACGATAAGCAGTTAATCTCATAATCTTAGCCTCATCATAGTGCTGTTCAAAAATATGGAAAAGCATATACAGCTCTAAGTGCAACAAATTCTGACTGCATTAAAGATGACAGATTTATGAGGTCTTATATTTGAGTAAGAGGAATAGGTGGAGAAATAACAGTTTAGGAGCCTGAGACTAGCCAATGGTCTATGAAACAAGTGTATAGCAGCATTTAACAGAAAGTAGCTTTTAATTATGGTGGCTAAGCGAAGGTATATAAAAATGTCAGCATGAGTCACTGAGTCACAAAATCATATAGTTATCTGCTCTGTCCCATGGCAGATTGTATATACATTATATATTTATGTTCTGACAAAGTCCACCCAAAACCCAGTGAAGTGTGGATCCACTGGTGAACTTCACAGAGGCCCCACCTGGCTTAGCTCTGGAATTGGCTAAACCAACTCCCCTACAGGATCTGGAACCAGCTTTTGAGGCTTGGACCTGTCTATCTGAGAACTGCAGATATTTAAGAAGTAATTCATCATGTTTAATTTTCAATTTTTCAAGCAGTGTAATTTATGTTTCTTCCCAGGGAGGATTCAGTTTAGTGAGATATTGCCTAACTTCTCCAGCCTCATGACCAGATATATTATTTCCAGCGCCAAGGTCTACAACAAGGTGATGGAGTGCAGTCTAACTTGTTAATTCTTCTCTAAGTAACTCTTAATTTCTAGGTAGACAAAAGCCTGAAAAAATATTTGTAAATCTATGCCTGGTAAAATGTATTTGCGATTTCTCCTTTTGTCATGTCATGTTACATATGCTCAGCCTTCGCTCATGTCTGCTGAATGTATCTTATTAGCTGGAGGTGTGTCTGCATATCAGTTTTGGAGGGACTGAAAAGCTCTTAAATTCTTTACTAAAAACCCTGGCATAGCACATTTGCCAAATACTGTAGATTCATTACAAAGCTGACGATATCCAAGCTTGAGACATTTCTCTCCTTCTTCCACCATCATCTACAGGCTCCTTTCATCTCCTTCCTCCTCCTCCTTTGCGCTCCTCTACTCCTTTAATCTCTCCCCTGCTCTTCCTCTCCCCATCAGAACAGGAATGTGTGAACATTTATCTGTGTCTTTGCTAACATGAACATTTGTCCACCCTCTCTCCAACCATTTCCTAACCCTTCAGGACAAAAAATCTCAGAAAGGAGCACATCTTATTTCCACTCCAAATCTTCTCAGCGTAAAATTCAGAGCTGAACTTGTTGTGAATAAAATGAATTAAACTCACCATTGTGAATGCTATGCAGAACCTGAGGTTCAGGAGTGCAACAGTTGTGTAAATGAAATGGAGGACTGGAGGGAAATAAGTTAAAAGTACACAAGGAACCTTCCCACTTTAGCACAGCCCCTCCTTGACCTGGCTGTCCGGTATTTGTAAATGCTTTCTGTCAACTCTACTTTTTATCGTGACCGCCCACATTACCTAACTTCAATTTTGCTCTTCGCAGCCGTACATCTGTGCACCACGGCATGCTGAAGCTTGAATATCTCTAATTAGGAAATTAACACCTCTAAAACGTTCCATATGGACTCATCGCAATTAGAGTTTGCTGCTATTTCCACCATGGCTGTGTTGGGCTGAGATGGCTTCATTGCATGACCTGTGACTTCAAGGTGCCTATCTTGCTTTTCAGCCTCCTCTGTTGCCCGAGCGCTTCTTACAATAGGATTATGTTATGTCCTTCTTTGCCGCCTCCAGCTGCAAATATTTGCCGCCTCCAGCTGCTGGATATTTCTGTTTATAAATGTTTCAAAACAGTGTAGTTTCTCCTCAATAACTTGAACCGCAATTAAAAAAAAAAAATACTACCACTGTGATTTCAAATATATTTTTTGTATTTTTTATTTTTATATTTTTTTAAAAATGTATATATGCCTTGGATTACAAATAGAGGCCGGGTGCGTGCGGACGTTGTGGCAGGAGGTGCTTTCCTTACTGTGCAAATGCCGCACATCTGGGCCGGCCATGGCTCGCCCCTCCCGCAGCCGCCCGGCGGTTTTGCAGAGGTGCCCCCTCCCACGCGGCCAGAGCCCGAGTGACAGCACCCACGGGGCGGGCGGGTGGCGAGGACGGGCGGAACGGCAGCCCCAGCCCACCTCGGGGCCTCCTCCCTCCGCGGGGGGCAAGGGGAAGCCAGCGAGGCTACCGGCGCCGAGGCTTGGGCGGCCCGCCTGCGCATGGCCGGCCCTCTTCGCCCTTGGGTACAACCGCGGGCATCGCTGACTGCGCGGGGGTGACCACTAGAGGGAAATGTTGCTCTGTGAAGAAGGCCCTTGTGGCGTGAGTTTCCTGCAGTTTCACCCCTTTTTTAATTTCATTTTTAGAGGAAATATATAAAAGGTATGCTCTACTTTTCAGTTGTTTGTTCTGTGCTCTTTACAGGAGAAACATTCACACTTAAATACTCATTTTTCTTAAAACAGAGTTATATATTTAACCCAGTGCTTATCAGGGTAAAACTAGAATGAAGGCTCGCTGTCCAAAGTGCGTGAATCTGTCTTTTCCCTCTAGGTAATGACTAAACACCCTTTGCGACCTGATTCGGTTTTTTAATGAAGGTTTACAGAAGGAATATAGGTTCAGTTACCCCTCTCGCTCCTGAATACAAAGGTTGAAACCAATGAAGTACTTCTCTTTCCTATTTTCCTACGTAAAAACCCTATGGTCTCAGACTGAGAAAGACTTCCATTGATTAAATTACAGGTTTTTTTGATTAAGGACTGCAGCCCCTGTCTCTAAGTCTTTAAGTAATTCATTGAATCATACCGTAAGAATAAATCATACCCTGATGTTCCAATGTATACAGTCATTAAGCACTTTGGAGTTCATGACTTCCTGATATGATGTGTCTAGATTTTTAAATAAACACACGCCTATATTCTCCTGTTGCTTGTGTACTGCAAACACCTCCTGTTTGAGTGCCTAGAGTAGTGAGATAAATTGGCTAAACTCTAACAAAAAGTATGGTCAGCAGTAAAGTGTCTGGAGAACAGCAATAATATCAGGCACCCCAGAAACAAGACAAAGACATTAACAGAAGAGTTCCTTCACATGAAAAATGAAATACAGTCAGGAGGTTGTATTGCAATGTCTGTATAAATGTTTTTTGTAAGTGGTAAGTGCTAAGACTACAGAGAAGTATGTGCTAATATTTGGGTTTTTTTTTAAAAAAAAAGATCTGAAAATTATTCAAGGTGTTTCATAATGGGGAGAAGAAGCTTTTAAGAACAAACTAGTGCTCTTAAAACAACATTTTCACAGGCGGTACGGAATTGCTTTAATCATGACATAAAGAACAAGTAAATGTAACACAAGAGTGGATAAATTCAAAGGGATTAAGTTTTATTGTCGTGTTTTTTAATACCTATTATACATGTCATGCTTTTCTAGTTTGATCTTAAAAGTAAGATTGTGTGTTTATTATTTTCTATTTTGTCCACCCCATAAGGGATTCATATATTTTCTGATTTCACTCAGACACCAGTCCTAAACCATCCTGCCACAAACTATTTCTGAGCTTGCCTAATGCTACAATAAAGCCTTTCCTAGGTTATGTTACGCCAAGTTACTGCCAGGTATAATAAGCAGCTTTGGATGCAACATCCACAACTTACGAAAGCCCAGATTTTATTTGTTGCAGTATTTTGTACCAGATTCATCCAAGATGCAACTGAATAAAATTTATGAAACTTGATGTTTACCGACACCAAGTAAATATTATAACAGACAGTAGTAAGTGTTAATCACTCAGTAACGACTAATGCTAGATGATGAAAGCTGTTAATTATTGGTTGTAATGAAAGAAGGTGGAGGAGTTTTATTAAACTTGTTTTATATGATGAATAGTTCATATTTATTATTGGCTGAATATGCATGAAAAAAACCAACCACATGAAATTTCCATTGCTTCTCACCTTGAAAATATTGCTGCTGGTCTCTATGATAAATATTTCAGTTTTAAGAATATGCAGGATTAGCCAATCTTCTAGAAGAGATGGAGTGAAAAGCTAAATGTTAGCACAGGAATTCACCCCATCGATCAAAACTGCTTTCTGGATGGTGCCTCCTCTGCTACCCTGTGTGAGCCCCTGCTTTGCTTCCATCAGGCTGCCAGGTCCAGGGGACAGTCAGACCACACCGGTCCTTTTAAAAAGATGAAATAAATCTCTGCTACAGCATATTTCAGAGTGTCAATACCTTGATTTTCATAGGCTTATTATTCACATTGCAGGTAGTTTCTGGAGAAAATCATACTGAAATAAGTGGCTCCATCACAGTGGGGGGGTTTGGTCTTTCATTTCCTGAGTTTGGATCTTAAATGCTTTTAGGCACTTATGTACCCTGGAGACAGTTTTTACACTGTTCTGATGGGCACAGTACAAACACTAAAATCGACAAACAGATTAAAAAGCAGTACTCCCAGTGTGTGTTATTTAAACAGCTATAAGGATAACAACTTCAATTTGTTCCACAATAAAACTATAATGTAACTAAACTTTTCTTCTTATCAGTGTCATTTATTGCTTGTATGGGTCTGGTGTATTAACACCTCTGTTAAGAAAAAAACCATCATTTTAAGTACAAATTCAATAAAGATTGTTTCTGATCTAAAGCTCAGCTACAGAGATTGTACTTTCTGCAGCAAGAAATCTAAATGTAATAATTAATACTCAACATTTTCTGTGAATAAAGTCACCTAACAATATACAGCTGGGAACTCTGGAATACAGGAGGCATTTTGTTTATTCTTGGGAAAGAAAGAAGTCAACAAAGTAGTACTTGGTGTCTAAGTAAAATCTGATAGACCACCAGACAGCAATAATAGTGGGGGGGG
>JANZLQ010000056.1:32082029-32163665 GCA_026212715.1 Elanus axillaris | reverse complement strand
TCCTTCTTCACTGACCTTGGTGTCTGCGGAGTTGTTTCTCTTACATGTTCTCACTCCCCGGCTGCCATTTCTCCCCCGTTCCCCAACTTTTTTTCCCTTCTTAAAAATGTTACCACAGAGGTATTACCACTATTACTGATGGGCTTGGCCTTGGCTGGCAGCGGGTCCATCTTAGAGCCGGCTGGTATTGGCTCTGTCGAACATAGGGGAAGCTTCCAGCAGCTTCTCACAGAAGCCACCCCTGTAACCCCGCCCCCCTGCTACCAAAACCTTGCCACAGAAACCCAATACAACTGTAAATCTTTTTTTTTAAGCTTTTAAATCATTCTTCCACAAACTACTGTGAGCAACTTCCTCTCAAATCATTCTTTCAACACATCACTTTAATAGCATTCACCCACATGAATAAAATTATCTTCTCTGCAATAACTGAGGATATTAAGGATTAAGAAAAGAGAGAAAAATGCAAGAACTAGACAAATACATACAGAACAAAAAGATCTTACCCACAGAGCTTTCCAGCAAGAAGCAAAGACATTTACTTCAGGTGAAATCCCACTGGGGACCATCACAATCCCACATACACCTACCCTTTGCTACCTCTGCTTTGCAGGAAGATACCTCATTGCCGTGAGAAACACAACAGCACAACCAATGGTGCTTACTGCTACATAGGTTGCTGGGACTGGAATTAAAAGCACAGGAGTCCAAATTGTCATTCTGTATGATTAATGTGCTCTAACCTCAATTATCTGTGGAAATGCAATGTAGAAGCAGCAGAGGAAATTGACGGCATATCACGCAGTATTTTAAAACTAGATCTTTCTGGTAACTGACACTAGGCAAAATGTCCCCTAAAGAACAAGGGTCTAGGAAACAGGACCTGAACAGGGTCATACCAGTAAATGGCAACTTCCATCTGCCTGTCTGGAATCCTTATCAGAAATATGCGGTAGATAACTTTTTTTCCATGCTTTCAAACATATAGGGTGTTCTGCAAAGAGGCAGAGGCAAGATTCATCCTAAAACTATGAATCTTTATTTTCACTAAAGAACCTGAACTAGCTCCAAATTTTCCTGTATAGTACCTCTGAACCTTGAATGGACATGAGCCATGTACTTCTAGTGCATATTTTCTATTTAAGGCTGCAGTTCTGCAAGTTACTTAAACAAGCTTGCAATTCAAGTATGTTGGTGGCTGTACTCAAGTCAAAGGGCTACACAGTTACACTGAATTAGATGTACCCTGTTAATCAGGCTGCTGAGTGGGCTGAAGACATGAATGATAACTGATGTTTCAGAGGCATTTTGGTGCAACAATTGGCTTGAGCACCAGTCATGGCCCCTGGCTCTACAGGAATATAAGCAGAAACAATGAACAAGAAATGAGCCCCAAACGTCTAGATCAGCAGTGAACAGTTTCAGGTACTCTAACAGGGACTTTCACTTTCATTATTACTGTCATTTTTTGCGATATGAAATTAACTTATTTTGGTTTCCTAAACAAATGAGGCATATGTGATATTGCTGCTCCTGGGCTCCTCCTAACAGCATTTGAACACAGTAGCTGTACAAATTCATCAGAGGGGTTCTCTTCTCCAAGCTTTTTGGTTCCTGAAAGTTTTGTTAAAACAAGTTTCTGAGTAGAAGAAAGAGACCATATTGATCCTACTCGCAAAACACAATATTATCCTCGGCATTTGCTAGACACCAGTGAATCCGCACAGGATCTCAACCTTCAGCATTAACTCCACAGGAAAACAGGCTTCATTGCCCCTGCCACTCATATTAACTATTTATACTTCAGCTCTTTCATTCACGCATCGCAATAAACAGGTTTGCCATGGCTCCTTCTTTCTCATGGCTGTACTTGACCCTCTTCAAACACATGCACACATAAACATACACACAGTTTGTGCATAGAGTCCAGATCCCTTTTTCAATAAATGAATAGCTATATAGATGGATAGACGAACACAACAAAAGCATTGGTGTTACAGGACATGAGCTGAAGACCTGCATTGTGGATTGGATGTCTCAGCACACACCTTGAGGTGAACTGTGTTGAAAATTGACTTCTTGCAAGGTCTTCCCACACAAGCTGCTGCGATCTAAATCCCACAGTCTGCTACGGCTTACTGTACTCGTGTTTATTTGTGCAGTGAGAAGTCTACAGAGGTGGTATAAAGCGTTGTCAGTTCACAGAATGCTTTAGTTGTAGCCCTCTTAAAAAGCACATTCCTACCCAGACCGCTGCTCCGCAGCCAGCATCCCTGGAGGCCCTTTCTATTGTTGCAGTGTTAGTGTCATCACTCCATTAGGAGCCAGCCTGAGTCTGTGTGCCTAATTCAGAATGTGCACCTGTACAAGCATAAGAAGAATGATAATTCCTGGCTGTGCTTTGGTGTGAAGTGCTTTTTTGTAAAACAAAACAAACTATTCATGCTACGATGAAAAATAACTTCTGCTGTACCTGTCAAAGGATCAGCGGGTCTTTTCTAGTGAATGAATGAGCAGTGGCTGGTCTTTTTTAAGCCACTGAAAAAAGAAAACAGTTCATGCAAGTAAATATATATATAACACAGGGCTAGACTTTGCTGTTCTTACGCCAGCTAAACAGCATTTAACAGAAGGTATAAGCCATGGTGCTTCTATGGGACATTCACAGAAAACATGCTGCAGATACCATGACATTGTGTGTGCACAGAGAACTGAATGGGCTTTTGCCCCCCTTCCATCTCCATGGAGCTGAGCTTCCCACAGCTGCTCAGCGCTCATGACTTTTGCACCAGCTTTTCATGGCTTAGCTGACACACACATGCTGCACTGCTGCTGTCCTTTAGATAAAAAGCAGACTGATTGCGACTGTCTGAATTACAGTTTGGTCCCTGCAGTCTCGCAGGGCAGGGAAACTCCACACTCTCTTGCAGACGCTGAACGGGAAGGTGACCCTACTGAGAGCAGAGTCCAGGCTAGGGAGTCCATTGGGGCCATCTGTCAATAGGGCCGATAACACTTCTAATCCTAGTGCTCAGCCAAATGGACAAGGTGATTCAGGTTGTTTCCAGTCAGGAAAAGAAATAGGAGGTAATGAAGTCAGACATCTCTTGAATGCCATGTTATTTACAGAGATGTTAAATCCTTTCTCTCCAGGCTGTTCTCCTCGCTCTGTGTACTTGTGCTGGATAGACATGGTACTCTCCGTATGCCCTCTTCAGCTTCTCCCATGGATTTGTCTCACCGATTCACACAAAATCATCCAGTACAATGCCATTCACCTGCATATGAGTTGCATGAGCCTTTGTTCTGGAAAGTGAGGTGTGTGAATGGAGATTGCTAGCTCAAAAGTTTTAGGGGTCTCTATTTCAAGAAAGTACATCTTTTTAAAACTGTCATTAGTTATGCAGTTAGCCATAGTTTCAAAGAGAATTTGCACATCAGATAACAGTTTAGAGCCTTGAATTAACATAGAGCAGATACTAAAATCTGAGTTTCCTTTTAGATAACCCTTCTTATTGGGATATTTAGAGAGTTATTTCATTTATTGTGACATATTTCTTATGAAAACAAGATATGGTTAGCAAAAGCCCTCCTTTAGTAATTAGGAAAGCTTGTCTGACACTGTATTTTAGATGCAGTGCTATATAATTTCCTTATTTCCATACAGTAGGAAACCAAAGTAAAATGTTGGAATTGTAACCTATGATTGAAGATCTTACAGCAGCTTCTCAAATGGTGCAAATATTTGCCTCGATTATTGTATTTACAATTCCAAAAATATTTCTTCTGTTGAATGTCTGTGTACAAGACACTACTCCAAACCATTTTTAAGGGAGTTTTGACATAAATGAAACTTTATGCTGGCATGGCAAGTGAAGTACTTGATTAATAAAGAGTTTCACTGTTTTCAAACACATATTCCATGCAGGCTCATTTGAAGAAAACCGCAAGTGGAGAATGCTTTACTGCTTCCAGTCACAAGGGGGTTGTGTATTTCAATCCTGCTTACACAGTTAGCTTACTTTGGAGCTGTGGTAGGAAAGAAACATGACCAGGAGAAATAATGCTACATTCAGTGACCCTGCCCTTAGAATCAATTGGCCTGATGGGAGAACTTTTTTCTCTCTCTTTTGCTACTGTTTTCTTAGTTTTTAACCTTTTAATACTTAATATTTCTTGAAACACCATCTTTAGAGAAATGTCTACCGTCCACAGACTTGAAGTACTGATTGATATGGCCTTCTGACACTGTGAATGGGAAATGAGAGACTTATATTGACCGTTGACATATAATGTACATGTTCATAGTCTTTTAGACATGTTTTGTTGTAGATTAATATTTTCTGATTTAAATATCATGTTTGAAGTATACAGCTCAGATTCTCTTAGCTTATAAAGGAATTGAACTTCAACCACAGTGAAAACTGAAAGAAGGGGACAATTAGGTCTAATGAAGTCTGCAGAGAATTCCAAAAGAAAGTCTTGAAAATGTAGAAAATAAAAAAGTTATAGCAAGTTCTAATAGGCTGTGGAGTAGCCACTCACTAGGCTTGGATTTTGGGTTGTAGCCCTAGCTCTGGAATATTATAAAATCTGATTTAACAAAGCACTAGAAAACATTCTGTGGTTAAAATGAAATGCAAAGTAAAGTTCATTACTTATTTTTTCTCCATCACATAAATGCTTACTGGCAGGCAAGGAGGGAATAAAACTGCTTCAGTCATGGGTGCTGCTTAGTGGTCAGCTGGCACATAGACGAGATGGATTAACCAGTGATGATCACTGACCATTTGTGAGGCTGCCATTACCTATATGGTACATTTAAAACAGCAGTTTGGGAATAGTGTTTTAAAAAACAGGTTCTAACTTTGTACACACACAGTAGCACTCACAACCATTTGTCCAAACACAAGCATATGAGCGTAGTTTATTATGGCAAGTTAAGCAACTCGCTGTCTGCCCAAGCTTCATGTACAAAACCAGTCTGCCCTTACAAATGCTCCTGCTTTTGCTTCAGCCTCCCAGCCACACGCTGACAGTCTGAGCACCTGAGCCCTCTGCTTACATACATGAAAACAGGACAGATGAACGCAATCATGCCTTATCCTCTCATGCAGGTACTTCATTCCACCCTTATTTCAGCAAGTGCTAAATCTCTTAAGTCAAAATTCAAATGCACAGAGCCTGTCTCTTTTAAACCAAGAGGTATGTCTAAATCACAGGTACACTGAAGCAAACTGGTTACAAGCAATGACTAATTTTTGCTTTCTACTTGCTCTCTTTCTCAGTGTTCTTAAGTATTTACTGCCTCCCGCAGTGATAACTTGTTTTTTTAGAAATGAATCGTTAGCACTGAATTTGTCTCAAAAGACCACAGTTATAATGTACATTCTTTCCACCTTCAGGTGCTCTTCTGAACCACAGTGCTCCAGAGATAGCTCCATTTAAAAAAAAAAAAAAAGATAGATAGATAGATAGGTTTTGTCCCTGAATGTATAGAAGTATTTTCACTATTTCTGTGACTGTTAGTTTCTAAAATAAAAATGGCTGGCCAAGTGTAGGGTTAATTATTGCTATTTCAGCTTTGAAGGGTCAACTTACTAGAGCTTTAACTGACTGGGTCTTGGGAATGTCTACAGGACTTCTAGCTAAGTTATGTGACAGTAATATCACTTTTGTCTTCAAACACTCCTTCTAACCCTCTCCATGTGGTAATACTTCAGAGAACAAGGTATTAGCAGCATCACTGAAATATACCAGCTAAACAAAAGATTCAGACTAGATCTAGTCTGTCAAATAGCAAAGCAAACCTGCAATGGGATGCCTCTCTAAGTTTATGTTGCTTAAATACATACCACCACTGTGTCTAGTCAGTGGCAGGTGCTTTATTTCAGTGACAAATTTTTTTTCTTCCTCTTTTATCTACTTGTTACTGCTATTGGGTTTACCCTGCTAAAACCCTTTTCACTCAGCATTCATTGGGTTGCATCTGGATGCTGCGTGCGGTTTTGGGCCTTCCAATACAAGGCAGAGGTTGATAGCCTGAGAAACGTCCAGCAGAAGACAGCTGCAGTGGTGGGCTCTACCCTGGGAGGAGAGGCTGGGGAGCTGGGCTTGTTCTGCCTGGAGGAGGGGCAGCTTCAGGGGGACCCAAGAGCAGCCCCTACCAGAGCCTGCAGGCAGAGCTTCAAGGAGATGGAGCTGGGCTCTTTGTGGAGGTGCATGGCTGGGGAACAACAAACAGAGGTCATAAACTGGAATAGGACAGGTTCAGACTTGACAGAAGGAAAAAGACTGCCACGTTAGCAGTAGCTAAGCAGTGAAGCAGGTTGCTCGGAGAGGCTGTGTAGTGCCTGTCTTTGGAGTCTTTCAAGACCCATCTGGTACAGCCCTGAGCAGGCTGCCTGAGCATAAGCTGACCGTGCTTCGAGCAGGAGGTCGGACTGGGGACCTGGCACGTAGAAACCTTATAAGGTCCCTTCCCACCTGCATTATCCTTTGACTGTCTGAGTCTGATCCAGCCCTCCCAATTTAACTCTCTGATTTGAGGCTGAATTCCCAGAGTTATCCGCCAAGTTAAACTGAGCACTTCAGATAGAAAAAGCATGAGAATACAATAAACAAAGAACCTCATAATGCTCTTTTTACTGAGATACTTTTCAGACTACTGTCATCCTTGAAATGTGGACTTTGGAAGATCTGAAGAGTTCTGAAATAATATGCATGAAGTCATATGTATTCTTATTTAAGGGACAGTTCTTTCTTGGAAGTTTTCCCATGAAAATAATTTTTCAGTCCAGTGTTTCACATCATTGAAATTCCCTCTTTCTAAGAAACAATATTCCTGAGAGAACAGGAAAATGCCCATCTTCCTTTTTTTTTTCTTTTTGGTGTCATAAATATACTTTTCAGTCACACTGTCCTCTGAATATTGGGAGAATTAGTCAAAGTAAATATTCTTTAAAAGGTTAGGCATCTCAGGGTCATAATCAGTTTGCATGACTTTGCATACTCTAAGATAGATTGTTATGTGGCCACTTTGTTTTGCATGAGTACATTAAAACCAGATGTGAGTTGCTGAGTCAGCTTTGATACAGTAGCAGAATTATGCTTTCCAGGAAACAAATGGTCACTGTCCATAATTATATTTTCTAAAACCTAAGATAAGCAGCTGAAACCAGAAAAGGAAAACTGTGGACTTCTGTAGTTTCTGCTAGACATAGGAAATTTAGCCTCATGCCTGATTAAAGAACATAGCGCTCAGTTTAGCAAAACACTGTCTCTTATAAAAGGTAAAATATTAGCAGAGTTCATATAGCCAATACTGACAGTATAGTCTGAAATCATATAAAAGACCTGAAAGAGATTTCAGGAGGCAATATCAACTATACTTGTGCCATTTTCTGACATATTTATCTACCCTTTCAGAAAAACTTTTATTAGTAATACATACTGTTTCTTCTCCTCAGGCAACCTTTTTCAGTATTTCAATATCTTTACTATTGAAAAGTTTCTCCTGATATATCTCCTAAGCTTCCTGTGCTGTAACTTAAGTCCATTGCCTTTTGTCCTACCCACACCAAATATGCAGCAGTTTAATCACTTCCTTTTTATAATTGTCATTTACTTTCAAATACCCCTGTTGTATCTACCCTCAGCTTTATCTTCCCACTGTCAGGCAGTCCTAATTCCTTCTACCTTTCCTACTTTTAAGTTACTACTTGTTGCTCTTTCTGTTTTCCTAATGGGTCCACATCCTTCTTGAATTGTAGTGCCAAAGCCAAGCCACCAGACTCCCCCTGAGGACACACCAGTTCCAGTAGCACAAGCTTTACATCACAGATTTTGTGTGCAACACTTCTGGTCATCTATCGCAATGTGGACTTGTCTTTTCTATAACCGGATGGTTCTGCAGACTCGTTTTCAGCTTCTTTAAAGTCCTCATCTATTTTTGCAGTTTTCCTGTCACCCCAGTTCATCCCTATCCTATATTTCGCCAGCTAGTTTTCCCTATATTTTGTATTGCCCTTAATGAATTTCATTGTACATTTCCAGACCATATTTCAAATGTACATGGTAGCTTTTTATTCTAACCCTATGATTGTCTGTTTCTTCCTCCGATTCATTAAGGAAAAAGATGAACACCCTGGAGTTTGAATAGGCAAGTGCAGAAATCCAATTGATACTTAAATCAGTTTTGACAGGGAACCACGGATAAGCATCTTCCCATAACAGTTTTCTTAATAGATATGTATTTTCTTAGGTCCCATGGACCTGAAGAACACACAACACTGTCTTAATATTACACATTGCTGACCATTTCTGCTGACTGTTTGTTCAAACAAAATAAGGACTGTGAGGACTTCTAATGAAGGATGACAGCGAAAGAGCTTGAGTGAAAAGACATCTTTCTTGAAAACTCATTCAAAGTTACATTGGAAAGGATAAATAGAGTCATGCAACTGCAAAAGAAAAATTATAGAGTTTGTTATTTTGTTTCTTTTCTGATATTACAGGAATACTTATGTCATTCTAAGTTTCCTCTGATTTCAAGGGAATTATTTGCTGAGGAATATCATCTGGGAACAAAACTGGACTTCTAGAACCATGATGTGATCAAACCTGGTGGAAGATTTACAATGTGGCATTTTTCTCATTGCAGAGAATGAAGACGTAACTCTGGTTTCTTATAGTTGATTCTTGCTAGTCTGAATTTTCATCCAAGAGAAGCATAGGGAAGGCAAATTATTTTTTATCTTCAGTACAAAATAAAATATATAAACATATATATATATAAGAATAAATAAGAAACTGTTGAGGAAGGACAGAAATGAAGGCTGAGGAGAAGAAAATGGGTGAATTGAGAAGGTGAGAATCTATGAAGTGGATTCCACCAGTTGGAACTTCATTGTCTCACAGATCAGGTGTCAACTCAGACCAGGACTTACCCAAAAATAATTTCCAAGCATAAAACTGTGTCTTCAGAAGCAGAGCCATGCAAGAAACTACTACTGTCCATCAGCTGCCATTTCAACTTTTGGAATTCAAACTGAAGTTTTGACTTAAAAAATGAAACATTACATCAATATCCAAATGGATATATGACATTTTTTATACTTTCCTCCAGGCCATCCAGTTATAATTAGAATGATGAGTAAAGCATGCACGGTTCATAGATGGACAGAAACAGCCACCTCAGAATAACCATTAACTCACAGATTAAGACTGAAGTCAGAGAGGTATTCTACTTTTAAAATATGGCATTTCAAATGAGTGCATAGAGGCTTGCTCCTAAGGCATTCATTCTTTCATGGGTGCTGCTCACAGGTCTGAGAAGGCAATGCTTTGCTGACTGACCTGGAGGAATAATTGGAGGCAGAGTCTCCTTAGGCAGGAAAATAGCCACTACTCTTGAAGATGCATTTTCCAGTGGAAATTATTTGGTTTCTATAGTCTGAGACAGAACCACCAACATGTCACTTCCTTGAACCTGGAGACATTATTAAGGAGAGCAAGTATGGCTGCACAAAATAAATCACGTATTTCTCAATTTATGGCAAGATTTAACCTTCAGTCATGATGTGGCAGGGCAATTGCTAGAATGATAATAACACCTTCCTCACCTTAGAAACCTTTTTAGAAGATCTAATAGCTTCTCTAAGCAGACTGTATTTCCTCCTTTCTCTTTCTGATTCTCCACCTTTAACTGTTGTCAGTAGAAAGATGATGAGTTGAATCAGGGCTTCTGGATGACCGCCGTTGCACGGCTGGGGAACAAACAGATGTTCTTGATCAAACAGAACATCCTTTTCTAACAACTTGGAAACTACCACTACTGCTTAAACTATGCCACATTCAATAAAAATTTCTTAAACCATACATACCTCAAGTATTCAGTAAATATTAAGTAGAAAAACAAAAACAAGAAAAGGTCTACCATATGTGGACTATTCGGCATTTATTAGTAGAGAAACTTATAGCAGGATTTTAAAGTCATTTATAAGAGCAAGCACAAAAGTAAAACATTAGGTTGAGAACAGGGGTTTAGACAGAGGGATACTGAGTTTTGTAACAAAGCCTCAGGTACCCTGTCACCTAATAGACTCATTCAGACCTCCCTCATACAACACGTGGAGAACAAAGTGCCTCAGCAGCCACCAAGCTGAGAAGAGCCATTCCAATACAGCTATTAAATTGGGGGCCATGGCAAGCAAGGTGAGAGAAAAACTATTAGTCCTGGCAGAGTATATGCTTAAAAGGACACTGAGCAACTCTTGGCTCTCCAATGAGATTGTGCAAAAGTCCTTCAGATATGCAGGAATTGGGGCTCTTTATTTCAGGTTCTGTAAAGTAGGAGGGCAGCTGCATGGATGGTTCTTCATGGGGATGGTACCTGAGAGCTAAATATTAATATTTAAAAAAACTATTAGTCTCCTATATATGTTGTGTACAAGCTTCACTTGTAATTTAGTTCTTAATTTATAAATTCTGTGTTCATGTGCTAATTCTTCACATCTAATTTGAGCAATGTACTGTTATTTTTAGCTGATTGTTTCAAGAGGCATTTGTTTTCCATGTTTTGTGACTAATGTATTGAATCACTTACCACAGTCCAGTTCCCTGATTGGACGTAGCTGTTATAAACTAGTCTGTTATAAATGTGATTAAAATGAAAACCATTCTGTATTCTGTGCGATTTTAAGTGTTGCTCAGGTATGCATCTCCTTCTTAATGCACAGTGAATTTCACCTAACCTGACTTCTGCTGTTGCCCAAAGTCTGACTAATAAATTCAAACAATCTGAATAAATATCTGGTTTCTAATTCAGCAAGTTAACTATGAACAGTCTTTTACATGCTCCCATTGGCTCAAATCTGGTTTTGACACTGGGTTTTAAAAAGTAAGACGACTATAGAAGTATGTAATGTATAAAGTGAAACTAAAAAGCTTGCATCTGGGAAAAAAAACAGTCAAAAACTCCAGTAACATCATGTGCCCAGGAAGTAATATTGAGCATTATTAAAAAGACAACACTGCAACTTAATCCAACAGGGGAAAAAAATGAGTGAAAGAAAAAACTTATTTAATTTGTTATCACACAAAGATTAGTCCCAGAGCTGACTGTCAGATTATCCAGAGTGAGTCAAGTACTGTAGCCTAATGTAACTTGAACTAATCTTACACAGTGCTGTGGAATAATCATAAATTACTGAGAGCCTGCAAATGGTCACCTCATGAACTGCAAAGAGGTTTTTTAATTTTGTTTTGGTTTTGTGTCTGAACTTTATTCCTTTCACATCCTGTTTTTCTAATCTGTGCAAAAGGAAAAAAAGGAGAATTATACCTTGTGTATTTCACAAAGCCCATTATTCCGTCATACCTGGCCTGCAGAATGATAACCCAGCATCACATGAGAGGGGCTGCCAGATACAGCAACACTTTGTTGTGTTTGAAAGGCAAGTTTATGACAGTCCTAACAGATTTAGGTGAATAGTGTATCCTGAAAGCGAGAAGAATGTCACAAAATTATTTTTATCTCAGAAGTAAATTAACTTCATTTATTGTAACACTTGTGGATGAAACGGCTACAGTCTGCACAGCCTGTAGACCACTCAGTCCCACTGAACGTGGGTTTTTAGAAGCTTCTTACACCAAACATAACTTCACGTAATTTCAGGACATTATGTTGCTTTTGTGAACATATTTTGTCTAAAATGATCTCAAAGAAGTAATTACCTGGTTCCAGTCTCTAAACTGCTGGGTGTGCAGTCTCTCTGCCTTCTCCCATCCCTTGCTGGATCTCAGTGTCAATGAGCAGAAGGCTGAACGTGCCCTCAGGACGTTTGTGGCCACTGCCCGATGGAGGGGGGAGCAGGCGACATGCTCAAGGGCAGGGCTGCCGTCCGCAGGGATCCAGCCAGGCTGGAGAAGCGGGCTGGCAGGAACTTCATAAAATTCAACCAGGACAAATGCAACAGCCTGCCCTTGGGACGGACCGGCATCCCTGCACCGAGGCAGGGCGAGGACCAACTAGCTGGGGAGCAGCTCTGCTAAAAAAGACCTGGGGGTCCTAGTGGGCAGCAGATAACCACAAGCAGCAACGAAGCTAGCAGGATACAGGACTGTATCAACAGGGGCAAAGCCAGTAGGTCAAGGGAAGCAATTATCCTTGCTCAGTCAGCAGTCATCAGGTTGCATCTCAATGCTGCTTCCAGTTATGGCTTCCCTAATACAAGAAAGGTGTTGAAAGCCTAGGATGTCTTCAGGAGACGACAGCCATGATGGTGGGGGGCTGGAGCACTTGACCTGAGAGAGGCTGGGGAGCTTGGCTTGTTCAGCCTGGGAACCCAAAAGCAGCACCCAGTACCTGAGAGGATGCCATCAGGGAGAGGGAGTCCGACTCTTTATGGAGGTGCACAGCCAAGGAACAACAGATGGAGGTCACAAGCAATAATGCTCTTAGTCTTTCCTTCCATACACTTTTTGTGACTTATTGTCAGCATCTTCAAGTCTAATCCACTCTCCTTTGTTTTATTAAGCCTGCCCAAGCTCCTAATACTTTTCTAGTCTGTACATTCCTTTGATCAGATACTGGCTCTTTCTGTTAAGCCTTTAGCAGTCATCCTACCTTCCTCTGGCTAGGTTTCCTTTGGCTAATACCCAAGGTAAATTTCCAAATCACTCTTTGCATCTCATTGGCCCCTGCTAATTGCCTGTTAAAGGTGTACTCCTGTTCTACAACATGTGGTGATGTTGCACACACTACTGTATTTGAAGGTCTCATTTTCCTTAAATACCACCTCTTTGGAGCCATCAAATGATTGCGTTACAGAAGATAATAAAAAGTCGATCAACATTTAAAGTAAGCCTCCTTCCTTTCTCCCAAGATAAATTCCACATTCACGTTTTGCCTCTTAGTTACTTAACCTGCTCTCCTCTGAGTTTGTTTACCACTTTTACAGCTTTTCCTGTTTATTTCTCAGGCTCTTAGCATTTGATCATAGGAAGAAAAAACTTCCTAGGGACTTCATTTGCCTTCTACTCAGGTGAGATTTGACACCTGTGCCTTGACACCACTTGAAAACAAGGTGGAACAAAAAGCATAAACTCAATATAAAAAATTAAACTGATTGCTTATTCTTCTGGACAAAATCTTCCATCTCCATTTTTTTTTTTCAATTAAGAGGCATGGATCTAGCCCTACATTAAAAATAGAATAGTTCAAGTAGTGATAAAACCAAAGGTGTTACTTGAAACTAGAATGCATTACTGTGTCCTAAACCATAAAACTACATCTAATTTTATCTCAGTTTTGAGGAATGCCACTGAAAGGTTTAGACACAAGTGAAAGCATGACACAACTCATTGAATCTGCATTTAAATCTAAATCTACTGCTTTTAATAGCAGTAGTAATAAGGGAGAAGGTTAAGGTATTATAAAATATACATCTGGGGATTAAACTACCCACTAACATCCCCATGTTAATTATACAAATAGCTCAGTAGAACTCCTTTTGGTGAGGCACATTTAGTGCTCCAGAGGTAAACCACTATATGTATTATTACAGCAAGCTTTATAAACATCTTAAGGTAATAAAGCTTGCTTCTTTCATTAATTTAGGACATGATTTTTTCTGGATGACTTACGGGTAAGTGGTGATATCTGTGTTGCTATGCCACAATAATATGCACTCAAGAAATAAGAAAAAATTATCACCACTCACCCCTTGCTAATTTTGCAACTTCCTTTTAAGCTGTTGTATTGAAACCTCATAGCAGCATGTGCTCCTTTTTTTTGTCCGGTTCAATATTCTGTCTGGGTGGTGACCAGACCTTGGCTGAGTAGAAGAAAGGTGGCCACTTCTGCATGAAAATGAGTGGGTTTCACTGATCACTAAAATGTCAACTCTGCTCAGGAACATGAGAGTTTACATTTCCTAGGTAATGGGCACCAAAATCCCTGAAAACTGGGATAAAATTATATGCAATTTTTATGGTGCAGGCCTATGGAGCCATTTATAAAAATAAGCTGGGTTTTATATGATTGGTAACAAAAATACATAAAAATGTTGTTTGCCCCATATATTGGGAAATATCCTGTCTTGGCACTCTGTAGCTGGTGAGTCATAATTTTACAGTTTTTACTAAAATAAAAATGAAATTAAAAAGTCCACATTTTCAAAGAAGTACAGAAACATAATATTTATAGAAGATCATAAACAAGTACTCTGTTAATAGCTGTTGAACTTTGTTTAAAGAATAACAGACTAACATTTCCAAAGTACTCTTTGCTGAGATTGAACAGGATTTTATTCAAACTGTTGCGGTAACTAATGAAAAACAAATGAGATTTCCAAACAGTTTTGACTGTTAGGGGTGTGATGGCAATATCATTGCATTTTGCACTTGCAGCTGCTGCTTACACTGAAACTACCTGTTTAAAATACGGTGTCATTTTATACTTGAACTCTTGATCTGCAATACAGAAAGGCCAGGCATATTTAACCCAGACTAGAACCAGTCTGATGCAACCCTAGTTTTGCTCTTGTGCATGAGGGCTCTTCAGATTCCAAACTTACTTAAACCTCTAATGGGGATCACAGACTACTGACAGCTCTAGAGCTGTTTCTAGCAAAACTTAACAGAAGAATCTAAGATGCTCTTGAGAGGCTGATGCTCCCAGTAATTAGAGTCAGAGTGTTTTGCATTTATCCCACCTGCTAGTTGGCTTTCCCCATCAGCTCTGCCTGGGCTAGAGGCTGTGCAGTTCCCCAAGATTGAAAAGCCATTGGTGTCTTGTGGGAGTTGTAGTTCAGCAGAAAAGGCCTGATTCATCAGAGAAAAAGATATGAGCAGCTGAACTAAACTTCTTTTAAGGCATTTTGTTAATACATCTGAACAGAAATTGAAATGAAACAGAAATATCTTATGGCCAAAATTTTCACTTTGCTACTGGAGTCAGAGATTTGCACAAAACCCCCACATTCTGCCTAACACTAGCTTTTATTCAAAAAAATGTTAGCATTTTCCATGTATAGTTTCTAGGAAACTCAATATTAAAAAAATACTGAAACCTTTGTGAAGATTAAAGAAAACCAGGTGAAAAAGCACCAATAGCTTATGTAATGTCATCTGTATTGCAAAAGGTAGGCAGAGCAAAATATACATATTGATGAACTGAAAAGCCTGATCTCATCTTGTTCTCTCTGTTGTATTAAATTCCCAGGTAGTTTTATTTTTCATGTGGATAGGTCTCCTAAGTGTTCAGGTTTTTTTTAGTCAAATGGATATAACTGGAAAATGGGCCTCATAAATCATAAACTATTATAATTATTAGTCTCCATTTTAAAGCTCAGACAGCATCAAGAATCCAAATGATTCTGAATCCCAAATTTCAGGCACTTCAGAGGCACTGTTCAAAAAGTGCACCAGACACTGCTTTAAAAGAATTAAATTCTTTGTTACTGAAGTCAATAGAAGTTTGTCACTCACATCAATGGAGTCAAATTTCACCTATGACTTTGTTTCCTTTTAAAAAAAAAAACAACAAACAACCAATCAAAAAAAAGATTTCAAAAAAACCCAACCCAAACCAAACAAAGAAAGAAACAAACAAAAAAAAACCAGAAAAACAAACATCAAAATGAGATCCTCTAAGACACTTTGAAGGTTTTAGCTAAAGGTTCAGGAGACAAACATCAAAGGTTGTCGGAAGGACAATTTATCCCTGAGATTAGCAGGGCTGATACCTTCTGGCTGCGTCCGTTAAAGCTGCAGTAGGAAATTACCAAGATCATGCAACATTTTTCACACATTATTCTGCCAATCAGGGCACATTTCAATTTAATTTATTCCACTGCAGATGTCACTTGGTCTTTCCTGATTCTCAAGTCAATCCCTGCCTTGATTTACATTTGCCATAAATATTTTGAAGGAGGGCAGATGTGACCACACAGACCCCCACTACTATTTAGACAGGGGCTGCATCTACTGCTGCAGACAGATGTGCTCAATAGGAAAATAATCTCAGTCATGTTACAGTGCTAAACCTTGACATACTCCAAAGCTTTTTAAAACACCTGTTCTGCATAGCTCTGAGCAAAGCTATATTTAAGAACAACACAAATCACATAGAGGAAGGGCTAAAAAACATAGTAACTTTACTCTTCCTTGGATACTAACAGTGAGGAGAGTGTTTAGGAGAACATGAAGTGTATTCATACCTCAAGTTTTTAAGCATGTTTTTCCTCCTCTAGTGTTGCATCTGAATTTCCATTTAATTGTTCAGAATGAAGGAATGATGATAACTTAGAAGAATTAGAGGACGCAATTAGCCTGTCCTGCATTAGCCTACTGAATATTTTGATGATACAGTTTTAATACCAATTGAATGGCATATTTGTATGTAAGGGAGCTAAACTCAAAGTCTAATCCAAATTATAGTTGGGCTTATTACTTGAGTTATACTACTGGGCATGCTGCATACAGAAACGACTCTGTGAAACACCCAAGGCAAAGAAATCCTGCTTTATAGTGCATATAATCAGAAAAGTAAGGAAAGAAAATTTAAACTGTTATTTAAACAAGTCTCATTCCAATTACTACTTTCCTCTCTGTCAGGGCCAATTATTCTCACTTTAGACATGACTAGCATTTCTAGAGGCTTTTTTTTTACAATGTATAGAGTGCTGCACAGTCACTTTGAAATGCCTGAAAAATAAATTAAAGTACACAGGAAAAGGAGACTTACTAACTTAAAGATATCCTCTTATTTTGTCATACTGAGGCACATTAAAATACAGAAGGACTTTACAAGCAGTAAAGTGTTTTGGACATGCATTCACTTTTGCCCCTTAAAGTAACAGTGAGAAAAATTTGAAAACCAGAGCATTTCTTCCTTACCGTGTATGCCAGACAAGAAAGCAAGTCCAGGAATGGTTCCTTTCTTGTTCAGAAAAAAAAATGAAAATGGAAGTACTGCTTATGAAATTACTATGACGTGCTAATTATAATGTCAGACTGCTGATACTCTAGTTTAGAAACCTCCATTACCCTCGCCATGAACAGATAGAATGAAAACAAACAAAGTGAGCAGTCAAAATCTGAGAGTGTATTTTTGACCTGGTTAAAATGAGAACAGGTTAATTTTTTTCTTAACATGACATAACACAATCAGAAATTTGTATTGATTCCAGACTTACCAACTAGAGAAGAGGGGTTTTGCTTTTTGGATAGCAGATCAGGAACTGCTCACTAGTTGTCCATAGCTTTCTCATTTGTAGCAGACACAGTTGCTTGGTCATGATTTTAACTAACTAGAAAAGAAAATTTCCAAAAACATAGGTACCTGGAGATCTTGCTTTGCTGTAAGTGTTTCTCTCACTTGTCTGACTCAGGCAGACCAGACGTCCATAAATGAACCTGTGTTCCAAAGAACTCCTTCATCGCACTCCATCCTGCGGGCAAGAAACACAGCAGGAAGGGAGATTTACTATATTTTATTTTAATGAATAAAAAGCACAGACTTGATACTTGTTGCTGCAGGTTTTTGCCCTGAAGGCCTCCAAAATCTTTTGATCATATTTTGTAATAGCTTATTCATTTGCGTTAGTAATGGAAGCCCTGTCAATCAAGAAGTGTATGTCTGCTTTTACATCTATCCCTATGGATATAGGAAAGCTGTGTGATCAATAGAATTTCATGCAAAATACTGATTTTATTTCTTGAATCGTCTTCTAGATATACCCATCTCCTTTAGTACTCTCTTCAGTGCCCGTATCAATACTGGTCGAGGTGCCAGCACTGTTGATTAGCTGGTACTGGCAGAACCTTCCTGTGCGTTTCAGAAAAACTTTGGCTGTAGAAAGCTAACAGCTTGGAGGTGACTTCTCTTGCAAGATGTACCTGCATTCATACACTTCATCCACAGTCTTTTTATTATATTAGCTCAGGAGAATCTTTTACAACTAATGACAGCTATACTTTTTCAGATTAAGTTCACTGTATGCACCTCAGAGGCCTGTAATACTTAATGTAATTAAGTGTAATAATGTGTAATACTTAACTTAATGCTGTGTATGTTTGTTGTCTCAATTTAGCTGCAAGCCTGTTTCCTAAATTTCTCATGCATAACCCCAGAATTGATTGCATAGACCTGCATCCATAGATCTACTCAGAAATATAAAACCAAGAAAACTGCAAGCCTAAAAAAAAAAAAAAAAAAAAAAAAGTTTGTTTTTCTTCTAAAACTCATCCTGGACCGAAATAAATAAAATTACAGAAATAAATAATATGCAAATGTGGGGTGAGCTAAGGGAATGAAAAGTTAGTCTTATGCATAGGCATGAAAATTGGCTATTTTAGGAAGCCCAACTGCCCCATGAGAAAAAGAAGTTGTAAGATTATTTCATAAGTGCAGGAAATATGCACTAATTCTGTTACTTTTTTACATAGGGCTAATATATTTGACCTCACTGTAACACAGTTACTTCCTGAGATGGCTGCTTGTCTGTGTACAATTGACCTGATGTGGTAACTTCATGATTTTGTCTTAAGTTCCCTTCTTCAGCTGATTTCACCAGTGTATCGAGTTTCGTGTAATGGATTCTCACTTGTGGCACCTGACGCTCTTCTTTCTTCATCTGATTTCACAACCCAGTTCATATACATGCTGTACCTTTCTCTCCAGTCCAGATTTGAATGCATTAGCCATTTTCCTCCTCACTGTTCATATCTAGAGAGTTCCAGACAGCTCTGAGACTCCACACCAGGGGGAAGGATTTTGCGCATCCCCATGGAATGCTCCCAGGAAAGGCTTCAGCTCCCCCTGCTCATCCTGGCTGCCGCAGAGCCCAGCAAACTCCATGGTTTGGCATTCTTCCCATTTGTTAGTCTGGCAGGTACTGGGATTACAGACCATCAAAGTAACCATATGACAGCTTTATCTCCACAACTGAGGCAAAGACAACAGAGTGTACAACTGCATAGTTTAATTTCTAGAAAGAATTATATCAAAATTGCAATAATACAGTTCTGATCATCTTCGTTTAAACATAACACAGAAGACAGCTGTAAGTGCCCTTTGTTAATCTCACAAATATTTTTGGCAGGGAGGATAAAGGTGTGGAGAAGAAAAGTGTCACTCTGGGTCCCCTCACCTGGCCAAAACTCACTGAAAAGAGGCCACGTGTTTTCTGGCAGTGGTTTGTCAGCTTGTGAAATGTAGCAAACAAGCAGGAGTGTGTTTTCTTCACATTCAGTACACTCCAACAGCACGAACCAGCAGGAAAAAAATATTCTTTGGGTCACTGTGAGATTGACTATCAATTAAGATTTTCTCTACAGACATAGGCAAGTGTTCATTTCTCGGTTTGCTGTCTGTTGGGCCACGTAGATTATAATTCTTTTGTCACTCCTATTTTTGTCTTGATTGTGTGTTTTTTCCTCAATAGAAAATGAATCTGAATAAACATGAAACCAGAATGAAAGTATGTATTCTGGTTTCTTTATAGATTGCCCCAGGATGATCACAAAACTGGGAATGAATAACTGGGAACCATTAAAGAAAAAAAAAAAAAATCAGCATCAGCAAAAGTTAGAGATAGGGTAAGCTCAAAGTCACATCCCTCAGGAGAACCTGGCTGTGCTACGATGATTTAGTCTGCAGTGTGCACATACACATGCACACACAACAGTCAGCCAGGCACAGTTTAGATTTGTGCAGAACATTGAAGGAAAGAAGAAAAATTAAGAGAGCCAGGATCATTTTTAAAAGAAGAAATTTTTGCAGCTGAAGCACAAGGCATTCTACTAGGAGTTTCCTTAAACAATAAGAACTTTATTGACATTTTAACAAGGGGAAGCATTTCTCTGAATTACAGCCTTATTTAAACATTGCAGAACAGACATAGTGTAAAGTGGGTAAGAGAGTTTCTGTTAGTCCTTACAGGGCTATCAAGGTCAAAAGTCAATTAGTGTACTTCTTCTAATTGAAGAGATGAAATTATTTCCTTGCTGCCTTACACAGTGTGTCCTGCTTTTACAACAAATATTTATAAGATAAATCATTCTGTTAGGAAAAGACATGATTCATTCTAACCTAGGCAGACATTAGTGTAATTGTAAATGTGAAATTCATAGTTTCTAGCACTGGTAAATATTTGCACAGAACCATTTCCTGCTCCATGACTACAAAAGTCTAGTTTTGCTGAAGACCCAGTTAGTGTTGAAGCCAAAGCTTGGTCACAATAACCATGCTAATATAGCTGATTAAGTTAGTGGGGCAATTTGCATGAATGAGACAGAACTTGACCTCAGAAGAGCAAAGCTGTCATACAACAGGTCCTCAGTATCCTGTGCTTTGGCATTGCGAATCAACAAACCCAGGACATTCAGATGAAAGGCCAGACATCATACCCTCCATTTAATGGATTCACACAACTACCTGTTTCATGGCTGCTTCTATTCTGATCCACCATCTTCAAGAATGTTGTGCCAGCTGCATGTTAATGTAGTTGCAAACCCTTTATTTTTACCATTTTTATGGTATTATGATAAAATACCCATATCTATATTTGTTTTTCTGTCAAGCATGGTATCTGCAGGGTTATATGATTTACAACCAAGGTGAGAAATAGAGAAAAACTCAGAATATTTTCATCTTAAGTACTAATGGATTTGCTCATTCTTGTTTACTTCTTGCTGATGGAACTGATAGCAAGGGATTTTTATTGTTATTTCTTCTGCTGAATGCTGAGAGGACAGACTGACTGTTCCCCAAGTTCTCCCTCAGCTCCCTTTCCATGTCCTTGTCTCCTGATAGTTTCTCCAATCTAAGAAACTGAAGGCAGGGGGATTTGGGCCCAAATGTTCTCCTACATCTTCTGTTGCTTTAAGTGTTTTTTTGGTACTGCTGAGTATAATTATTTAGGGATAGATTCTCAGTGTAAACTGGCAAAGAGCCTCTGAGTGCTGCATAGCCATGCCAATTTACACAGCAGAGAATTTGATATGATCTCAGTGAAGGGAGCATAATGCTACATGCAAAAGAAATTCAAAAGCCAGAGAGAGGCAGGCTGGCAAAAAGCTCAAGAGTGACAGGAAAAAAAAACATATCAGAAAATCTGTTTGAATAGCTCCATAAGGGGCCAGCTGCAGGTAGTGAGGGAAAAGACAGTGAGGCGTAGCAGGCAGAGTTACCTGTCTGTCCCTTTGTGTGCATGTGGGTGGAGAGAGCACATATGATTCAGCTTCCTTGATAATATGTGAGATGATTAAACAAGGTACCAGTCATTGTCTCATGTCCTGTGAATACAGCATTCATGCCAAGTATTTCTGTTATGCCAAGCGTGAGTTTGGTTTATAGTGTAACTAGGAGCAGAGTTTAATGAAAGTCTCATCATACCATGACTACACATAAATTCAGAGGCACGATGTACTACAGTCACTAATACTTAGATTAGATTAGACAGACCATCACAAACCTGGAGATCGCTTGAGCTGGTTTATACCTGCCATGTGTCTACACAGTCTATACCTAAATATTTGCAGAGCAAAGCCAGAATGGCCTTTTCTGTTTTGCTATATTTCTGTAAGCAAAGCTAATAAAAATGTGGCACCAGGAGAAAAAAAAATAGGAAATTCTCTCTATGGTAGCTGGTTGAGATCACCCAAAAGTTTGTGAAGGGAAAATCATCATTAACGAACCATGCTTCTCCATCCTCACCATCAAACTACCATCTGGAACACCACTGTCTAATTACAGCAGTTCTTATTTGGAAATTGTCAGGCCAGCCAAACTGTAAGCACAAAACCTGACAGCTTTCAGTGATCAGAGCTGGCGGGCATGGAAGAGAAATAGCAATTATTTTGCACACCTGGAAAGCTTGCAACTACAGAAGCTGAGCCAGAAGCAGAGGGAAGACTGTGCCATTCAGGAGAATCTGAGCAGCCAGTAATAATTAAACAACTCCTGATCATGCTAACTTGCAGAATGAGTCAGGGTCTCGGGAAAAGATGAACTATTCAAGGTATTTTTAAAATACAACTTATTATACGCTTCAATGCAAAGCAATATTTAGGTCTTCAGTTTTCACCTGGATCTACTAAACAAAGAACATCTGGTCAGTCAGTAACCGCTGAAGATACAGTTCCACATATGGAGGCAGATAGAAATGGGCCCTCCCCCTGCCCAGGTTCTGCCCTGGCCAGAGGTATGACATTTCCGTCCATGAAATACCAAGTAACCATTGCCTGTACAAATATTATCGGTAATGGCTATTCATTATATTGTGCAAGGCTACAGTACGTTGCACTGCCCATCCCTGTAATTTCTTTTGTCTGGTATTGTCTGCATCACAAAAACCTGGCTTTGTTTGGCACACCTGTCTCATGTTCATAAATACCTTAGAAATGCAGTGTAGGATAGATTAATTAATTAATTAATTAGCTAAAAATGTGGAGAGAAAGCCACGCTTAACGGATTTATGTACTTTTGAGAACAGGTCATACAAAATAATCCTTCAGATACAGATGCAATATAGCAGTATCACAGGAAATGTCATCTACATTATTTGGACTGGAGTCCATTATAAGTATATATATTAATGTTTGTACAGAGAAATATACATATCTCTGAATGGAAGCTCCATTCTCCCACTTTTGAGGAAAGCATGGTTTCAGTAGTAATGTGTTTGACTTCTCTGATGGCTGAGCTATTTACAAAATAAGCATTCACTACCAAAGGCCACTGAAGTTCCTCCTTAACTTCTAGCAAAGAGAAGTGCTAATGTTCCTCATTTTTCAAATGTAGGAAAACATACAAAATTTTGGTTTGTACCACCAGATCGCTCTTCCATGCATGTACACTGCTTCATATAAAGGGACTTCTGAGCCATAGGCAGGATTACCAACCAGGGGATAAATGATAAACTATACATAGAAAAAAGTGAAACTATGTTTCTGTTACATTTCGTCATCAGGGCATTTACACTAGCACAAAATGACATTTGAAAAACTCCCCAATTTAATTTGAAAATCAATGGTATAATGGCTTTGGAATTATGTCTGCACATGGGAAAATCCAAACAGCTCATCCCTATGGTAGTAAGTGAAGCACTATGACCAGTATTACACAGTTGCCACAAATTTTTTGCCACCACAGTCCAATTTAATTTTAAGTCTAGAAAAATATATTTTAAAGAGGTTACAGTGCTGGAGCTACTGTTCAGTGTTTTGCCTCATATCTAGAAATTTTTAGAATTGAAGCGGCAAAGTACCCAAATAACTCTAATTGTGACTCTAAATAGTGGAATACATATAAAAGTTATCTCAACCTGGAGAAATCAGGTTACATTTTCCCCTAGGTACCTAATCCCCTATATTCTCCACTGCAGCCAATCATCTTTCTACTGACATTTCAGGCATCAGAGGCTAGAGGGATGATGTCAAACAAGGACTAGCAGGAACATTGTTCATGTGCCATTGAAAATTGGTAAAAAATTAATAGTCATGTTGCCTGGACTGAGCTCTATGTAGTTTTTTAATAGGAAATATGCCATGGACTTTGAATTTCTTCCTTGTAATGGGAAAGCTCTACCCAATTTCTTGCTGCCATCCTGCAGGCGTCCTCTGTGTTTATCACCATAAACCCTGGACTGCCTTAATCAAGAGGAGTGGGGAAGGGGCAAGTGGTGAGCAACGTGACAAATCAGCATGAAAAGATAAAGTCACCTGGAGCTTTGTGCATTTATGGAAAATAACCTTGAGATTCATTGAATTTCTCATAGAAGATAGCATAGTTTTAGAGTGAGAGGTCTCCTATAGGTCCCATTCTGTACTACTGATCAACATGGAACTGCGGAACTTCCTGGGGAAGACCTGAAGTTTAAGAGCACATGAGGCAAACTCCCTTAGGTGGTGTTGGGGTGGAAAAGGAAGGTGCTGAAAAGAAGATAGAAGATAGAAGCTTTCCTTAACTAAAAAAAAAAACCACCACCACAAATAAGTTTTTTTTATTCGCATTTTCTGCTTTTTCATTGTTTGTTTAAAATACTAAAATATATATACTGAAATATAGCAGCTTTCTTTAAAATATTCAGGTTTTAGGATTCAAAAACATTTCATTGAATTAAGTGTATTAGTAGAATTTTGGTAGAAAATGCTCATTTTGAGAAAACAGGAGGGGGGGTAATTTAGACATTAAATAAGTGATTCTTTCACTTCCAAAATCCATGCCTTTAAGAAACTTCTATCAAGTGAAAAACAAATGGCATTGATCTATCTTCATTTACTGTGGAAAAACAGTACTGTATTTATGTTAACATTTCTAGTGTACAATGAAACATTTAAAAATGAACAGTAGCTTTCTCTTTTGAGCAAGACTTAAAATCAATTGCAGGGCAGGATTTTTGTATTAATAAGTGTCAATGAAGAGTTACTGTTGCAAAACAAAACAAAATGTATATATTTTAAATTATCACCAGTACTGGAATATCAAACACAGTTAAAATGCAGCCTTTATTGCTCTTTAAATTTGCCTAAATAAAAAAACAAATTCCATCCCAAAGATATTCAAGGATTAACTAGAGCTTTCCTGCAAGAAATAGTTTTGTGGGTTTATCTGAAATTATGATGGTTAAAATGCAGGACCTTTATGACCTGTTCAATGGCAGGTTTACATTGAAACTGTTATAAATTATTACAGAGGTGAAGCCAATCTAAACAGTCCAACATAAATATATCTGCAGACATACTGGCTACTACATATTCTAAACACTGTCTGTATATGAATAAACAGAGCTTTCTAAATCATTTAAGAAAACGTATTTATTCATAAAATCAATAATATTTATTTTTGTGTTTGACAAAAATGTCTATTATATCTAACTTATTGGAGCTTGAAAACTTTTTTTATGGGTTCTTATGTGGTTTTCCTACATCTGATAATGGTTGAGAATTTTATTTTGAATTTTGTGAATGTTTCTAATAGGTTTTGTATTTGACTAATCCTTATCTGTTTAAATTGTTATTTTACTAAATTTCACAAGTTAAATATTTGAGTAAACATACTGTACAGGGCTACATTTATTCAGTGCTGTGTCAACTAAAACTTTTATCAGACTATAAAACAGACATAGGTAATACTGGAAAACAAATCCATATTTGTGTGTTTCTACTTTCTTATTCATTTGGAACAGCAATAAAAATACATATTTCAGTTCATACTATTATAATAAGCAGTATTTGTGGCAGGAAAGGAAATGTGAGATGTTAACACATGGCCAGACCCTGAGTATTCCATTTATATGCACAAAACCATACAGGAAAAATTGCAGACTCAAATGAAGTTATGTATAATAACACTGTTTGTGTTGTTTCCTAATTTCATACAATCTAAAAAATACTATATCACATTAAAATTCCTCCCGCTAGCTTCCCAGGAAGATTCCCAAAGTGCTTTGCAGGAGGCAAACTGTGCTACATTAAAGAACAAAAAATGCACATAAGTTACATATGCAAAATAGCATCCTGAAAAAACAGCCACAAAACTACAGAAAATGGAGAGTGAGAAAGGCAGGGTCCTGAGATCCGCTGTACTGGGTCTTGCTACTGGGTTAGAGGAACCTGCCAGAAACACAAGGGCAGCTGTGAGATAATATAAATGCCAATTTATTTCCCTAGTTTCTGTCATTTAAAAATTGAGTTATACCCAGAAGCCTGAAGTTTAATGCATCCTTTGGAACTCCTGAGGGTTTTTTTATTGCAATTTTGTATTGTCTTTCCTTGCTTACTATGTAAATACCCTGTAATTGTACCCGATATTCATAGCTGAGGCATTTACATACCGCTTTGCTGCTTATCTCCAATACTTCCTTTTGAGAATTCCCCCTTGTACCTGCTGTACTGTACAAAACAAATAAATAAAAAGAAATCAAATCATCCTTTTTATTTTGAAAATTGCAGAACCATAGATTTCAATCCTCCAAGCTCCCACTTACACTCATTCACTTTACTGTGGGGTGTATATAACAGCTACACGGTTTCAGAGTGCTTGCTGGCTCCGCGTGCCAACGGGAACCGGCAGCTCTGTTCTTGCAGCTTTCGTCTACTGCCTTTGGTTGTTCCCACTGGGGAGCTCCCCACTGATGCTGTTGAATGTTTTTGGGCAAAAGAGTTTGATTCCATCTCAAAAGCATTAACTAGGGTTTTTTTCTATCATTTCTTGGATAGCCAGGAAAGGTCTGAGGAAGGTAACATCTCTATTGGGTCAAAACTGCAGTCCCTGGAGAACTGCTAGAGAAAGTATGTTTGGGGTCAGATTTTCTTTGGTAACAGAGCAGTTACAGGCAAGCTATAAGACCTAGGGAGCAGGAAAGAACTGTTTTAAATAGGAAAGGGTCCCTTCCCTCCAGACCCCGCGGCAGAGCCTGGATGGTGATCTGAACGCCCTCCGTCCAGCCGTCTCGTGTTTCTGCCCAGGTCCCGGAGCCGGGATGGTAGGGCTGGGAGAGCCCCCCGACACAGACACGGCAGCGGAGCTGGCACCACCACTTCCCAAACTTCCTGCTCTACCTGGAACTGCCGCACACAGCCCTTGGACTTGATAAAGTGATTAAATAAAAATGTGATTACAGTGGAACTTTGCCAGCCCACAATCTCTGGAAGCATCAGCAAGCCAGGACAGTCAGCTATTTCACACCGTTACTGGGAGGCAGCTCAAGCTGGCTCCAGACAAAACCTCTGCAAGGCGAAGGGGCAATTTCACCCACTGGCCAGCAGCGGGGAATGGATGGTCCAGCTTTCAGCAGGAATGATAAGTGGGGTGCTGAGCCATGAGTCACCGCTGGCTTCCCCGGCTACTGTAAGCACAGCTTCTTCGGGAAGCTGCCTTCTGAGATAGCACTGGCTGTAGAATAAACAACTGACAGCGTTCCTGCAGGTCTCACTCACTACTTCATTCCTACTGACGGGTAAAGAAATTGCAACCAGCGCTGGTAGGGAAATAAAGGTGATTCATTTTAATCCAAGCTACCACGACAAAAGAATAAAGAAGGTGGAAGATGGGAAATGAAAAGATAAAACTATTAAGGAGCTGCTTGTACTGAAGACGTTAAATGAAAAAGACAGAGTGGTGTTTAGTTAAAAGAAAGAAAAGTAATCACAGTGAATTGAAATAAAAAGAAAGTAATCTTAAAGTAATTGTGTTTCCAAGTCACGTTATTCTCTAATTGTTTAAGGAGTTCATATTGTGGATGCAAAATATAAAAAGACCCCCTCAAGGGAGGAAGAAATTCTTTCACAAAATATAAATATCAAGAAAAGCAGTCAAAAAGAAGCAAAATAAAGAACATTTAGAGGGAATAAATAAGCTTCTGTAAAGAAAGAAGTAAAAAAACCCAAAGAAAATTCAACCAAAAATAAACCTCTGGCTTTATCCAGGCTCTAAGGTTTTAAAAAGAGTACATTGCAAATTGCATTTGTTCTTAAATTATCCGTGAAGCTAATTTAGCAATTAACTCCCTGCTCCTGGGCCACAGACACCATGTGAGTGTGCTCTCCGTCCCATGGCAAAAGCTGTGGTGTTCCCACAGCCAGACAATTGTAACTCTAACAATAAGATTTCCAAGAACCAGTTATGTATGTAATATATCCAGCCCCTGTCAGTGTTGAATTACGCAAATTATGAGATAGGCAGGAAACCATATGTATTGCAAGTGAAAAAACCACTTCAGTTCATCCTTCTGTAGCTGCTGTGCTTGTTGGTACTTTTCCACTTCTGCTGTCTTTTAACCTCAGCCCAGAGATAAGCTGTTGACTACAGCAGCGTGTTAGCAAACTTCAAACCTGTGTCCACGACTCCAGTGACAGGAGCAGGATTTAAACAAGTTGCACTTTTTCACTGACTGAAAAAGAAGATTTTTTCCTCTGAGTGAAGTGTTGCATAATTTAAACATTCTCTGGTAGGGAAAAAATGAAATTGTCCAAAAAATAAGTCTGAATGTGAGCCAAGTGCAGGCTGGCAGGGAACCATCTGACAGTGTAAATGCTCATTTCTCATCTCAGGGGAGTGTTAACTCCAGCACCTGGCTACAGCAATTTAAATGTCATCAAGGTAATTCTGTCATGGCTGATTTAAAGCTAATTAAAATCAATTGTTAATCATTTTAAGTTTCATTTTGCACTGGGAATTTCCCAAAATGCAGATTTTCTGTAAGATTTAGTTGCCATGGAATTTTTGGTTTAATGTTTTTGTAAAATAAAATACTTCCAAGTTTTGGGTGTTATTTTTTTATTTCTGGTTTTTCCTCCCTTTCTTTTTACTTTATCTATCACATTGTCTGCAATGACCAATGTGCTTTTTTTCTAGATCACCACGACAGACATCAACACCGTATCGCTCCAGGTTACAGACTGATTTGAGTTTGATTTAACAGGCATTCAAAGAAGAGAAATCCAGAACATCATTTCTTCATGGGCTTTTTTCTTAATGTGTTCCAGAGTAGAAATTACACTTTAATGCAGGGAAATCCTAGTGATAAAGTACCAGGAACAATTTCTTTTTTTTTTTAAAAATATCCCAGTTGATACAGCAGTAAGATCAGTTGAAGGTGAAAGCAATGATATTTCTTGACACCTGGAATATTACCAGGCATGATCTTTTTAAATAGATCATAACTGTATTTCAGTTACCTACTGATGTTGAACACACATCCTTTTCTCCTCCACTCATCTGATTCAATAATATTTAGTCACATTACACAAATAGAAGTTAGATTATTTATAAATGAAAACTGCCAGATCCATCAGTGAACAGATCTCCTCCCCCCAACATTTGAGCAGGTTATTTCAAAGACCCTTAAGGTTGCATTTCCAAAGAAAAGATAAGCACTGACACAGGAAACAATCAGCATTAGCTAATGTTATCCACCCTTCCTCGCAGCAAGCCATCTCTGTATCAAATGATACCTACAGATGATGCTTGAGTGACTTTAGACTTGAGCTGCCTGATGGCAGCTTAGTTGCATTGTGAAGACCATGAAAGCAGAATAATATTTAGACATCCAAAATTATCACAATAGGGCTGCACTTTCTTTTCTTATTCTTTGTTGGGAGGACGAACCAAGTAGGTGGCCCCAGCAATAAGGGATAGATCTCTGCTTTCCTTGGCTATAGAATTTGGCAATTTGAAGTCTACAGTATCTAATTTGCTTTATGGGAAAACAAAGTTTTAGCTCTCCTGGAATGAGTGAGATTATACTGGCTCTGGGTTTTCTCATTTTATTTTTTGTTTCTGTATCCAGGAGCAACAGACGTCAGTGCACCTGCTGTACACGTGCACATTCCCATCAAGGGCCAATAATATCTTATATTCCTTTCAGTCAATCTGTGGACCTCATTTCCAGTTTGACTGTTCCAAATCAGAACTTTGGTTTACCTAATTTGCTCCATGCAGCCATGCAGTTAGAAGCATAAATGAAAGATGGGAGAGACCAACCAGTCTGCACTTCTAAAAGTGTTTCTGAGATAATAGTGCTATTACATCAAATGAAGTATGAAAACTTTACCCTAAGTTTTTTACATAATATCACTATTTGAACTTTTAGCCTGTAGTTGGAGTCAGAACTGATCATGCTGAAAAAAAAATTAGAAGCCTTGATTTTGTCTTTACAGAACTACTGGAAAATCAGCAGAATTAGCCTTCACAAGCTCTTCAGTTATCTTTGATCCTGTCCATAGTCTAGTTAAAAGTGAGTTCTAAAAATCATGGAGTCTGAATGGATGAGATGTTCATCTAATTGAGCTAACTAAATAGCGTTGGGTCACTTGGTATTCATCTGAATGTAAGTCTAGATTTACAAAGGTTCTTTCTTAACTGAGTTGGTCAAAAGACTGCCTCAGATTTCTGACATAAAGTGTGAATACTTCATGTTTCATGGAAATAAATCTGGCATTATCAAAGCAAGTTTCTGTTTCATCATATATCAACAAAGCATTTTGTCAAATTTAGTAATATTCTGTACCAATAATTTAACAAGGAAGAAGGTCTGCTGGAAGTATCAGGATGCACCACTGTCTTTGCTCTAATGTAAAAGGGTTTGACACAGTTTTCTCTATATATTAATAAAAAATTAAATTTAAATTAAATTTAATTAAATTAAAAAATTATTGTCATTTTATGAAGAGAGGGCAAAGAAAACAGGTAGAAAGAATTTAGAAAGCTCATCTCTAATCAAACCATATGACACTCAGAAAGCAATCTCTAAACCACAAGCAGGAGTATTTGCAAACAGTGCCATGGAGGCAGATGCTGATGTGGAAAATACTACATTTTTTCATAATTAGGCATCTGCAGACTATAATTATCAACCAAAGGAGTGGGCTGGTTCTGAAAAGTAAATGACACCCAGCTAGACAACCCTGTCTAGCATTTCTGATTAATTAATAAAAAAATATATTCAAAAAGTAAGTCTATTCACGTGTGCATGTACATGCACAAACACACAAAGGCTGTCACTGAATTAAAGGTGAGATAGTCTTTAAAAAACAAAATGCATAAACCCAAAATTCTTGGCCAAAATCCAGATTAATATGCAAAAAAATTATTTTATTTATATTAAAAAAAGTCAGGAAGTAGCAATCATTAGAGAGTGTGCTAACACTAGTCAGTGTTTCCAGCCTGGAAAACACTAAAAGAACGTATTTTTTCAGTGAGAGATTCAGTCAGGTATTCTGAACACAATTCTTATAACTGATTCAGTCTTTTCAAGGCTTTGTAGAGGTATCACACTGACATGAAAAGACTGTAACAGCCCTCTTTGCTAGGCGGGGATAGACTCTTTCAGCAAGACGGCAAAGGATTAAGCAAACTTGCTCAAACCTGTGCAGGAACCCTCCAGGAAAGGACGATTTCAGGGTTTCCTTGGCCTGCAGGTCTTGCAGGAGACCAGCCTGCAGGGACATCCCAGCCAGGACTGCAAACTGCCCAATCAAAGAAACATCTAAGTCGGTTTTCTTTCAAACCTCGGGACAGGCAAGAGCAAATAGGAGGCTGTGACTGTGGGCTCTGTGCTCTGCTTCTCTAGTACCTCAGGGCAGAGTATTAGGGCTCAGTTTTAGGGTTCCAACAAGAGGGTCTGGCTTCTACTGTGCCCATGTATGGAGCAGAGTATAAAGGAACCATGCTTCAGCTACAGCTATTCCTATTTAATTACTGGCTCTTCCTTCCTTTTTCCTTTTCGTGTTGGATCACAGCATTTTACACACTGTACCTGACAATACCATTTGCCCACAGTACCTTGTCAAAGAGTGGAAGGGCTCAGTCCTACCAAATACTTTTTCTGACACAGCAAAACATGCATAAGCCCATGCTCACCCTCAGGCACACAAAGTCCCATGTACTTCAAGAACTACCTTTCTTAAAAAAATCAATGTGTACTCAAATGCTTTGCTGAGCTGTGAGAAAGAACTAAACCCCATCCAAGAATGAAGTCTAAAAGGAGCAAGTTTCAAGAAAGATGCTTATACACACAAACCCAAATGCTCAGTGTTATACAAGAATTCTAGTGCACGTAGTGAGAGGAATAAAACATAATGGGAACCAAGCAGCAAAGCAGCTTGCCATTCTTCCAACATACCACTTATTTGTTTCAAGACTTCTAAGTCTTCCATCACTGAAGCAGCTAAGTTGTATTTACCGTGGCCCCGGTCATATTTTCATTGCTCACTTTTGTTAATCACCTAAATACCTGTGGAAAAATCACAAATTAAAAAAAAAAAATTTTGAAAACAAAAGAAGCTTCTTTCCTATGCAGCATATGTTTTCATAATGACTGTATGTGATACATGTTCTTTTCAACATGTGTAGGGTGTCAGAGATTGTCCAAGTGTGTCATACTAAACTGTTTTATTGATAGTCTTTATTAGAGGAAGTTATATTCAATGCCTGGGATGTGTAGGGAGAGTTTAAGTAACTATGGCAAGCTTAGTTCAGTGTTTTCATTGAAGTATAGGTTAATGGTTAACTAATTAGTTTTTGTATTACCTCTTTGATGGATTGTGTAGTATTTACATGCACAGTGCTTCATCTTGTCTGTATGCCATAAAATTATATATTTATTTATATATATTAAAAATACATGCTTATATATAATGCTTATAGTGTATTATATGTACTATATATATTATTTTATATATATTGGAGTTATTGATATTTTTATAGTCCTGATATTTTAGTGCTGCTTTCAAGGACCTGTAATGAAAACCTTATTGATCCGTTGGAAAATTTCATTCACAACATCTGGGAAGTTTTGAACCTCACCCAGTGGCTCTTATTGATGAGGCCAGCTCTTTAATTTAGTGGAACTATCTAGAAAAAGAAAGATAAAGCCCATGTAAGAGGCTTATATTTGGTCCTCCAAAAGTTTGTACATGACCCAATTTAGACAGATCACGTTACAGAGATTTCTGGGATGGGTTCCTCTCATTTTCCCCTAATACTGCAGTTCTACTTTTTTAGGACTTTATTGTGGAGGGGTGAGAACAGAGAAAAACAGACTATAATGGTCAAGAGGTCACTGAAGAGAAGAAATGCATTTTTCTTCTATTTCAGTAGAGTTATAAGCATATGTAATTATGCCACAGTACAATAAATGGGGGGGGGGGGGGAACACTTGGAGAAGAAAACTGTCTTCAAACCAGACATGCATTTCCAGTGTGATGGACTGAGGATTACCCGGTATCCAGCCCCACACTGAAATTGCTGCTTTATACATCTTCCTTAGAGACCATACCCTAAATTACCCTTTCACTTCAACATCAGTTTAACCAGCATGTTAGGAAGGCCTCCTCTGGCATGTTTCCATCACCACAGCAGTACTAAAATGACACTTAAATCTGGTCCACTATTTTAGGCATTTTACCGAGTCTGTGTGCAATTGCTCCAGAGATGTTTTTCTACATGATCTGTAGCTCCAGACTGGCTGTGTTTCTGCCATTGGAAAAACTGGTCTCAATCTCTATTATCACAAAGCGTATTGCAAATTTGTTCTGAAGCTCTTATCAAATTATTGTACTAGCATAGTAATATTTGCATTTTATTCCATAATCAAGGATATTCAAACACATTAAAACAGTAATTTAGAACAGTGTATCATTTGGCTTTAGCCATGTTTTTGGGGGTGTTATATAGGTATATCAGTAAACGATGCAGGTTTTTTATACAGACCTGATAGTTAACGCTGTTTTTCAGAGATAGGTCTTTTGTTTAAGGTAATACTGCATTTTGGGCTACTCTCAAATATTTGTTTTTCTACCAAACCTACAAAGCTTTTGGGATGGTCAAAATATGTGCATATTTAGAGCAGAAACAATTGTCAGGTTTTACTGGTTAAAAGTCTGACCAATATCCCAAAGTGACATTCTGGGAAATACGCAAATGATTTTTCAAGTTATTTTAGAAATAATGGTATTCAACTCAGGAAGTTTATATTTAATACAATCTACAGTGGAGTTACAGTGAGAACTTCACTTTGGTTGATGGATGATAAGAATAAGGTCGTCCCCAGATGAATTGAGCCTTGTGTATACTTCCACAAGCTATGCTCAGACAGCTTATTTCACATAAAATTCCTACATAATGCATGGTTTCATCTAACATTGATCCCAATCCAGTTGGATCCTAGATTATCAGGTTGGATTTTTCAGCTGAAAAAATACAGTGGTAATATTTACAAATATTGACTTCGGTTCAGGCTCTTGGAACTTAAACATGTGACATGATACCCAGAGATAACTTGGGAGGTAGAGCTTCTTTTTGGACAGTTCAGAATTCAGTATTTCTGTAAAATATTTGATATTTTTTTAAAAACTAGTTTGTGGCAGTATGGGCAAATGCTGTTCATAAAGTGAAAATTAATATTTATGAAATGGAGAACATCTAAAAAGATATCCTCCAGAGTGTGAAAAACCAAATGTTGTGGTGTCAAAGTTAAAGTATTTCACTTTGGGTCTCAAAGCCCTCCTGAGTGAGAGATATTTTCACCAAAAAAAAAGGTTTCAAATTACCCAAATTCTTCTTATATAATTTTTAATCATTTCAAGCAAAGTTAATGCCGTGGTGAAGCTATTGTGAAATCTGATCCAAAGACATACAAAGACATACAAAAAGAGTAGTGAAAGGAGTTTTAAGTATTGTTGAATGACATGCTTATTTTGAGCTTTTTCATCACAAGAACATGGTTAGCTCTGCTAAGCCCCACTGTAATATAAGTGATAAAAATACTAATATAGGAAGTTAAACTGTCCTTTTTCTGTGCTATGAATCCATGTATACTCTTCCATTCGATTCTGTATAGTTTTCTACTGAAAACTTGCTCACTACTGTAACAATATTTATGCCTTCACTTTGAAAGGCATTCATAGCTTTTCCCCTCCCTATATGATTTTTCAGATACCTATTTGTTGAATTTTCCAGCAAACACATTCACGCTCTCTCCTTTGGTATACCACATTTTTTTGGAAAGACTTTTCCATAAATGTAAATACAGCTATTGGAGTACTCTTTCAATCTCTTTTACTATATGAAGCTTGAAAGAACTTGGCAATGATCTGATGGTCATGCATTGAAACTGCTGTGATGCTAATGAGTATTGTCTCACTATTTCCTTGTCCATCTTCCTTCCTCCACCAGTCTCTGTCTTGCCTTTCTCTTGGACAATCTTACAGACTGGACAATGATTAATGCGTTCTGTCACATTTGAGTGACACAGTCCTGACCCACCATTCTTAGGTATTAGTGTAAAATAATATATTAATGCTGGCAATAATTTGAAGACTTATAACCCAAGCTATTAAAATTAATTTTCTTGGATTTTACCAGAGCATTCTATTCTTTTTTTTAATTAATCTATGTTATTAATTCCCAAACTAGAATTTTAAAATACAGTATAAATTAATTGTACTGTTTTCTACAAGAGAAAACTTCTACCCCATAAAATCCTGAGAGGGTAAATTTTTCTCAATGAGAAAAGATACATTTAAAAATAAAACCATGAGAGAATTTTAGATCTAACAAGCTTCTTTTTTCATCACAAGCTTATAATTTTTAAAAACAAATATGTATACATTCATATTAAATAACTCTAAAGGTGTATCTTCACGTCACTGTCCATTTTTTATCCCTTGCTGACAAAAATCAATGCTCTATTATGAGAAAAAGTGAAGGCAATGGCTGCTTTCATGGTTCTATTTTTCTCTAGTACCATTGTGCTGGCAGGAGCAGGTAGGCAAAAAAAATAGCACAATGGATCAGAGGAGCAACTGCAGCCCATTTTTTGCTCTTCTCAAAGCATGAAATCGCTAAAATTCAAATTGTGGCAACTCAAAAATGAGCTTGGATCCCCCAAAACAGCACTTAGCATCATGTGAATACCTGTGGTCTTTTGTTGGTTTGTCAGCTTTGTAGTCAGCCAGGAAAATGGCTGGCAGGGTGAGGGGAAGTGCAAGCAGGGACGTTCACTTGGGATAAACCCCAAAGAAAATACTGCTTTAAAATTTTAAGTAAACTGAAAGTTAAAAATTTTGCCTTGTTTGAGTGAACAGAGTTTCATCTACATCTCTGCTCAGTTTCTGGAGGAGGCTAATGGGGCTCAACAACATCTCCCACTCCTGGGGTCTGGCCCCTTGCTGGGGCCCTGGGGCAAGGCTTGCCTGGCTCCTGGCTTCATAAAAAAAATAAAATGCATTTTCAATTCTTTCTGTTCAGAGAACGCTAACTTTTTAGACTTCTGTAAAAAATTATCTTCAGCTTTCCGCCAAACCACCCTGCTGACATAAACACGTGCTCTATGACCATGGGTTCACAAAAGTGTTTTTCTGGGGTAATACCAATTTGAACAAGTTCCTTCTCCCCATGCCCCATTTTTGCTTGCTGCCTTTCTTGGGACAGCACAACTATTTGCATGGTGATGCAGTGAACATAACTGGAACACTGAGCTAGGTAATAAGTCTCCAAAATAAAATTGTCCTGAGCCAATGACCCAGAATGGCCATATAGTCCATCTACACCAGCCCAAGGATAGGGGTGCTGTGGGGACTGAGTACTAGCCACTTCCAACAGCAGTGGAATCCATTTTTTTTGATGGTCAGATCATTTCTAAACTTGGGGCATTCATTTAGACCCAGAAATAAGGACTTAGACCTTTTAATTTGAGGCATGCTTTTTGAAACCTTGGCCATAATGCAAATTCAGTGGAATGAATAGAATAATTTAGAGTAACGCTGAACCACTAATTTTATAGAACAATTTAATTAAACAGTAGAGCAAAGGGGGAACTCAAGAGTATTTCTTGTACGATACTTTATATTTGAATTAATTCTGTGTGTGGGATAGTGCTTAATATATTCATTTATTATATCTGTTAGCAGCTATGTGTTGTCTTAAAAAACAAACTGTGGCATAGGATTTCAAAAGCACTGGCTGCAGTTGGAATTTCTATGTAGTGGTTCTGAGTTGTTGAGTGTAATTTTAAAAGGATTAGTTATACCAAAATATTTTGTTAAAGGGAACCATTATGCAAAAAGTTTTACCTGTGAAAGAGCCCTAGGAAGACAGCTACCAGGCTTGCTGCTCAACTGATCAGCTTTACGCCTTGGCCGGGAGAGACGGAAGAGTACAAGTCATCCACACATGCTTCACAGAAGTGGAGTTTTTATAATAGTGGTTGCCTTTCTGACTAATACATCTGGGCCTAAAGATGACTGATGTTTGTCACTGCTGGAATAGACCTTAAACAGCTGTTTTCTCCCAGCTCAGTGTAGAAGGTCAGCTTACCTGGACTCTAAGATGAACATTTCCTTTTGCCATGAGGCCTGAGGGCTGTGTTCTAGTGGGTTTGTTCAATTTGTCAGGAGACAGTGAGATTTGTTTATTAAAACAAACATAAGGGACTCTTCTGTGATTTATGAGCACATAATGGAACTTGTGAATGACTCTCTTGCCTCTTAGTAAATGGAATATGTGGCACAAAGATAGCTTTCAATCCTCTCATCTCTACAGTGTTTACTTACATTTGGCTGAGAACAGGAAAAGTCATTCAGAATTTGTTTTTTATTCTTTTTATTTTTCTGGTTTTATTTATTTATTTCTTCTTTTTATTTTGAAACAATGCTCATACTTACTGCTCAAAAAAAATGCAATAGCATGCATTTTGTAAGAAAACAGAGAATTTTCTTTTTAAAAAACAGTTAGCTTGTATCTCTGTGGGTACCTCTGTACAGAACACCTGTTCCTGAGTTTCTATAGCCGGAAGGGCAGTTAAACTGAAAGAACTACAGAGACACGATATGGTGACATGGTATGGAGGGTTGTTATTTCTTTTACTGCTTCCCTGTACAAGTGAATTGCATATAGTGTTGTCAGGCAATAATAGAGCATACACAGTTATTAAACATGTAAGCACATTTCATTGGCCCATCCTTGTCCTTTTCACAAATCTATTTAGCTCATTTTCTCTAAACACTAGATGCTACTTTCCAGCATGTCCAATACCTTCTGTCTTGGTCTATTACCTTTCCTTACCTTCAACCACATTTCCCGCGCTGGAAAAGTCAGGCACAGTCTGAGTCTAAAAACAGTGCCTCCAGCATACAGTGTGAAGGTTCAAGGAAGGTTAAGAACTGGGAAATGAGAAAGTTTCAAGTCTAGGGAACACTTCTATTTCACGAGAAAAAAATAGAGGTACGAGGATTAAAAGAGAGAGTCTGACAAAGCAGAATGCCAAATGGGGCACAGAAACTGCATGGGCAACTACTGTTCATCTTTTTTTCCAACTTAAATGCAGAATGGCAGTTGAAGAAAATGGAACAAACCACACAGAATAAGGGAAATTCTTTTTCAAGAAATCCACAATTGTATAATTTGATTGCCAGAAAATATCACTGAGGGCATTGGCTTACCAAGATTAAAAATATATGAATAATAAGAATATTAAATTATAGTGTTGAGCTGGAAACAAGAAAAAATATCCATTGAAACCTCCACAGAAATTTCCTGCAGAAAATAACATTATTAAAAGTGTCTTCTTTCTAAAATTTTCTATTTTTCACAAGAAAATTTAAAACTTCCAAACCAAAAAAGGAGATTAATAGGTATTTTTAGTAACTTTTATTTATTTATTTATTTTTAGAGAAGTGGAAATTTTCTTTATAGAAAACACATTCCATCTGTAAAATATCAATTTTCTCATTGCAAAGCAGAAGTCAGCCACTATGTGACTGGGTTAAGAATTAGCAGGACAGATTTTATATCTGTCTGTTACAACCTTCTCCCTAGCAGCTGAACACTGTCAGAAATAAGACTGTGTGGACCACTGAGCTGCTTGACTACCATGGTTCCCATGCTCTGTATTTAGAAAATCTCTGTGTTTTAAACATGCTCGACTTCTATGTAAAAAGTACAATATATTGCACATATTGTTCTAACATACACATTTGGTTTTACAATCAAACAAATTTTAACTCTACCTAAATATCTGTCTTCTCTTACCATTTACAGGAACAGACATTCACTTCCACCAGTATGTACCTAAATGAAGCTGAAAAAAACCTATACAGAGTTTGTGAAATGTTATGACTGTTTTCTCCATTGCTCATCCATCCCTTTATATATTTCCAAAACAGTGCATAAGAATAGGATTTTTTCTCAGTTTAGTGAACAAAACAGTTCACACATTTAAAGCAAAAATTTGTTAGAAAAAGTTAGTTATTTTTTCTGTAAAAATGTAAATGTATAAGGTTTTACAGCTCAGCTTACTATGCTCATGAGGGTTAGAACATATTTTTATACAAGAGAAAACTACCTAAGGTTTGGGGAGAGCAACATTTTCCATATTATTGGGTACAGTGGGACTAGCAAAATCAGGAAATTCATGTTTTATGAGTTTAAACAAAAATCAAAGTTACATAGTCATGCTAAACATCACCCTCTGTTTAGTAGGGTACTTCTGGTAAAAGGGTCTAAAATGTTTAACAACTATAACTTTGAACTTTTGGTTTCTTCTAAACTGTTATAAACTAAGCACCTGATTCAGGGAGAATAACTGGTTCAGCTTTGTGCAAATCTCTTTAAATTGCCTTTCCTTGGGACTTTTTATAGCCAAGCACTTTATATGGGGGGGGGGGGAATTGTATGTCCTATGTATTTATTGGATATTCTGCAAACTAAAATATCAAAGGGCTGTCAAAACCATAAATTATATTTCCGTGAACTAGGGAAACAATTTATTAATTTTAAGATTCTTTGCTGTACAAAACAAAAATGGATCTTTAAGCCAAGAAACTCTCAAATGTCTACTTAAATGACTTCTACAACTTTCACTTATGTAAATTCTTAGAGGATTTCTCAAGTGGACCATGACTGAAAGCTTCTAAAATTGTCAAAGAATCCTTTCTATTGAAACCTTGACTTCTAATATCTCAGATTCCTTTAGAAAAAATATCTTTAATCTGTTCTTAAAAATGCTGACCTGACATGGATTTACTCCATAAGAAACGTGTTGGGTCCTGACTATAGTTTCTTGGATGATTTACAGTTCAGAATGCACAGAAGGTATAATTTGTCATGGTTTGGTGACAATCAGTTCTGTGACTGAATGACAGTGAATCTTTAAGAACTCGTATTGTACCTTAGCAGTATACAGAAAGACTGGCTTCAACTAGCAGTGGTTTGAGGGAAGATAAGAGACTTTAAGAACTCATTCCTGTATAATTGAAATGTAGTTCTGATAAATTTTTTACATTGCTACAAATCAGAACTGTTGATGTATGGCTGATATAGTCCTTTCTTACATATAATTTTGATGAAAGCTTTAGAAAAAAATGCATAGTTGATCTTTAAGAGTTAGGATATGCTCATTTATTTGTTTATACTCTATTTAAAATTTACATTTGAATCTTAAGAAATATCTATTAAATTAAAACAAACTGCTTTAATAAACAAATTAATGATTCAGAAGCCACAAACAGCACTGGCAGAATTTTAGCAAGTATTTTGATGTCACTTAAAATAGTAAAGGAGAAAAATATTTCTTTTGCCCACAAAGAAAAATAAAGTGATGTATAGCAATAAATGCCTTGAAACATCATAATAATGAAAAGTTTCTGCGGGAAAACATGTTCTTGAAGATTTACATACAACTCCATGAAGTTACCAGAAACAGGTTTGCCTAGTGATTTTAGGCTAAACATATTAGGATACCAATTTTATTAGGGCTTAAAAAATGTTAACTATACATGTCCTGGTATTCCTTTAAATCCTCTAGAACAGCTGGCCTCAAGATGAGCTAACCTAACTGTTTAGTAACAGAATACTGTGACACTCAGACATAAATGGAAAAACAGCACAATCCATTTGGGGCTGGGAAGCAGACACAGACTCCATATGAACATCCTTAGTCAAATAGGCCCAATGTGGTTAGCTGCTTTAGCTCCAGAGCAAAACTCCATAGATGAAGGATATACATTCTCCCCCTTCTATTGATCAATTATTACATACACATAAATGAAGCATCATGAAAAAACATTAAGCTAAAAGTTTTAATTTATTCTGCCTGTATTTCTCTACCTGTTTGACATGAAGTTTTTTTATTATGACATACCACATGCTAGAGGGCACAAGAGACTGTTTTGATTGTGCAGTTAAAGGAACCTATTAGAAATATGAAATCATTATTTCTGGAGGATTCGGGACATTTTTTTATTTTCCTGTGGACAGCTGCTGGCTATAGAACTGAGGCAAATTTAATTCAGGAAAAAGTCCTAAGTAATGGAGCCAGAGAGGCTAAATCAGAGTGGTAAATATTGCTAAGCCATCATTACTTGCTAAATAGCTATTAGTCATCTTTATTTTTTTACTGCATGCTTAAACTTCTAAAGAGCCATTGCTTGCGATACCTTCTTAAACAAAACAGAAAAATCTATCCTCTAAACCCACTGAAGTCTGCCAAGGTAGCCTTGAGGGTCCAGTTTAAACCCCTGAAGCAAAGAATTCCACATTTTAAGGATTTAAGTGGAAATAAAATAAAATCCAGGCTTCAATTTTCCTCCAAGAGAACAGTGGTGAAGAAACAGATAAATATGAAGAGAGTGGGAAGGGCTCACTGTAGAAGAGATAGCATGAGAAAAAGAATTACAAGCAGTGTGTAAAAAAAAAAAAAAAACCACCCAAATATTCAGTCATAAATGCTTCATGACTGAGGATTCATATAGAGTTTATATCTGTATAGGATTTAGTCCAGGGCATGGCTGTCTGTTTGTACATGTCTTGCTGCAGATGGGGTATTGTAACTCTCATACTTTATATTGGTCTTTTTTTCCAGCAAGGGAGAGCATAGTCTTGTTTGAAATATTTGTCTCTCGAGAAGTGAAATTTGATTAAAATGATCCAGGAAAAAATAGAAGCCTGGTAATTATTTTTATGTAGGCACTGAAAACTAAAAGCATGATTAAAAGAAAACTAGTTGGTGTCCCGTGTATTTAACTAGTTTGTGTCTCTTGTGTTTTATAGTGTGAGGGAGGAACCCATCACACCCAGAAGCAATGAGTGTTACTTGGGAAGAAACAAGTTTGCTGTGGGTTGGGTGGAAGATGGAGAAAGAAGTCTAAGAATGATGCTTGCCATCAAAAGGGGTCTCAGACTGCAACGCTGAGAGAAAACCTGCCCTACTACTAAACTACTGACTTCTATAAGACAAGAAGCACATTAAGTTCAGATGTGTCTTTACTGTTGATTATAGCACGCTGCATGCCTTTTTCCACTTAATTATGGCAGCCATGGGTGTAACGCACCAAAGCTATGTGGCAGAACCAAGGCACAGTGGCAAGGATGAGCCTCAAATGCAAAGTAGCTTCAAATGCAAATCAGCCAAAAATAACAACTGGACAAATCAGATTTCTGCTTATCCCAAGTCCATCTCAAATGGGACTGGGGGACTGTTAATTAGGATGCCAAACTGAAGATGCAGTCCAGGAATTCAGAAAGTCTGACTAAACACCAGTTATTCAAACTGAGGGATAAGGAATTGATCCTGTCTCTTTAAAAGTTTGTTCAGGTAGAAGAAAAGGTGGGCAAAGCACAATTCTTGCTGTAATTTTGGCAAGTAACAATCAGAGATTTGTCTGCTGTGAGTTCTGAAAAAATCCAGATGATATATACAGCATGTTGCAGACTACAAAATGACTTCTCAAAGAAAGACCAGGAGAATAATTATTTAAGTGTACATGCTAAAGTATGAGCTAGAGTATAATGAGCATACTGAATAGGTGTTAAAACCATGTTTTCTTTCATACATGTGTATAGTAATAATAGCAGAAGTGGAAATTTGACGGATTTACTTACAAGTACTGATGAGTTTTAATGCTGTTCAGTATTTCAGATCCAGTTCAGAGTACATATACGTATTAAAGAAATATTAGTTAGCAGAGCACTGGTATGGTTTTCTCTGTGTGAAGCTGAATGATACTAATAAGTACAAACCTTTAAAGACTATAGTTCTGGGTATTTACCCTGTGTAGTGTTTTTTAGGTACAAGGCTTTTTCATCTTAAAGCAAGCACACACCTAAATACATGCTAACACATGCATTATTGTGCCTGGTTGGGAAGTGCTCAAAAAAGAACACTGGCATGGCCTTGATGGCTCAGATGTGGACATCTCTGCTATCTGAAGTTATGAGAGGTGAATCCTAGAAGCTTTCCGAGTAAAAGAGATTGTAAGGTAAAGTTAACCCACTTAGAGAGATAAGAATCCAGGCTGCAAGCTTATAACCAATCTGACATACTGTGGAAATCCAGTAACAGAGAAACAATGTGTTGTAATGACCTATTTACTTAGAGTTCATTATTCAGCTGCCAGACCTCCCTGCACTGTCTTGATAGAGCTCCAGATGGAATGTGTATTCCAGCCAAGAGGCAAACTGAGTTGTGACTTCAGCTGTTAACAGGACATTTTTGTTTGTGGAGGAATTGTTTTTATCTGTCATTAAAAGGCACCTAAACAAGAGGCTAAACAACACCGTAAGCGGTGATGTAAAGTGGTATGAGAAATTCTTCTGTGACATAGTGACTGTTCTGATTATTACATGCTTAATTGCTACTTCATCATCTTTTGTCTTCAACCAATCCACAGCTGCACTGCAAAGAATTAAAAATACCTCTCTTTTTTTTTTTTTAACAACATGTTCAAAAAACCAAAGGTGCCATCATAAAAACCCTTTGGTTTATGCCAGCAGCAAAGAAGATGAAGAATTTGTGTTAGTAACCAATCAGAAAAACATAGTAAAGAAATTATTTTATTGTGCTGTGCTTTAATATATTTTAAGCATGGAAGGGCTACTTATAGTCCCTGTGGCCTGAAATCAGTACATTGAATAATATCTCAGTGAGTTCAAACCCTGTCATCATTCTGGGAACAGTATAAAAGAACACCCTGAAGCTACAATTGCTATAGGCATCTCTAAGACGTGCGGAATGCACACTTTAAATTGTGTCTGTTCACACAGAAGACAGCTGAGGTGACACAACACAAAGTCAATTAAAAAACCAAATGAACAGTCAAGAGTCTGCAACAACATTTGAGAGAATGATTAAAAAATTATAACCCATGAAAGAAAGAAACAGAACAAATCAACAGAGACACCAGAACAAAGTAACAGGTGTTCATCCATCTATGAATGTCTCGCTACAAACACATTTTGCAATAATCTGACCAAACACAGGTGGATGGCTTTTTTTGTGCAGCTAATGAGAAAAAAAAACCTTTTTATCTGGTGTATCTATTCCCTAACTGTATCCAAAAAGATATCCTCCTACCATTTTGTTCTCTTGCAACACATTTCTAAATGAGGAACATAGGACCCCCTTCTGCCTATGTCCTTAAAGCAGGCAATCTACACCAGTGCACTGTGATGAACTGATATTTCCTAGTCCATGAGATGTAAACACCAAAGCAGCTGAAGAACTATTTAAACTAAATACCAGCCCCCCAAACAAAAAGTCATTAACCAACTCATTTAAGCAGGGAATTAAAAGACAGACTGTATGTGTCAGAGGAGGACCTGGACCAGCCCTGCAACATAAACAGCACAGTAAAAAATTCTCTTTTTTAAGATGTTTAACCAATTCAGGAGTGGGATTTTTATGGTTACTTAGTATATAGGGGACTGGATGCTTGATGTCCATGCCAGCCTTCTGTTATGTAGGTCTATGTTCCTATGTTGTACTTAACATTTATTTCTCAGCCTTGGAATTGTTTTTCTCTTAAAAATGGAAATATCCAGCAGAACTCTCATAACATTTATAATGAGCTGCTATGTATCAAAATGTCTGGAAATCCTAAACGGACCTAAACTGGAAATCTAACTTTAAATAAAATGCAGCTCAAATTTATTACCCAAGATCTTAATTTACTCATTTGAAGTAATGTATGATTCTTGACCAAGCAAAGTTTGGGCATCTCTCTTTTCAAGGTCAGAAGAAGGTTACATGGTCTCTTCAAAGCTCCCTTATTAACATGGACAGATTGACATTGAGGAAAACCATGTACTCCATGTATTTGTATTCTTTATTTATCTGTTTAGACTTTTTTCCCTACTGGTGCCTTTCAGATTCTCTAGGCATATTAAACCCATTAAAAGTACACATTTTAAACAAAACACATCAAAAGGATCATAAAAAAGACAGGCCTCTTAAAAAAATCTCCTAAAATACATGAGACATTGTAAAAAGTGTGCAAGAAAATCATATGAGGCCAGGAAAAATATTTTATTTCCCTGGGAAAGCGAAATCTTGGATTACCTGTTGCTTATGTTGCTGAAGCACTGAACACTAGTCTGAATTTTAATTATGATAAATAACATTATTATGCATTCACATGGATCCTACCTTCCTTACCGGGGGTCTAATACTACTGATTATGCTTATGGCAAATTTCCAGGTGACTTCAATGGGATCAGAATAAAACCCCATGGTCACTGCCACCTCTTTGGTTTGTATATGCACATCTGGAAGATTGTAATGTTCTGATGTGAGCCGGGCAGGAAAGTGTACAACCGCACATCTAGTAACCCAATTCAGTAGTTTGGTATCATATGTTGGAGTGTGTGTGTGTGTGTGTGCGTGCACACACGTTTGCAGAGGGTGGAGGAGCATTTAAGTATCATAATGCTCAATGCAGATTAAACCAGCCATATTTAAACCCAGTCATTTCAGCCGGGTCCCTCATGTCCAACAATACCTTTTTGACAGGTTGATATTAGTGGAAATTCAGGGAAGAATTAGTTCCAACAATCTAAAAACAGTAAGAAACACACAAGACGAGTTTGTTAAGTAAAGCCCAAGTGGAAAATGAGTCTGGACTTTATAGCCACAAATGGGAAGACATACCAAATATAATATGAAAGTCATATTGGAATACCATGTTTAAAAATCCCAGACTGGACTGTCTTTCAGTTACCAACCCTGTGGGGAAATATACAGTTACAGTTCATTACAATGCTAGTCAGTAGGGCTATGTCTCAAAAAAAGAATTAAGTCCCCTCTCTCTCTCCCACACAGATTCACGGCTGATGAACACAGAAATTGAGCCCTTACAAGGTCTTGCTCTTATTCTGTGAACCATACTGCAGTGGCCTGGCTACCTCAAGACCTTCCAGGGGTTTTTCTGTTCATGGTAATGGGGGAAATTCTTAACCCAATAAAGAGTACAGAACTTTTTCTTCACTGAGGCCATGTTTTGCCCACAGATACTGATACTTGCAATGTTTTCACATATAGCTCTAACCATCCCATTCCTTTCCCCAAGGCAAAACAAGTTCAGACTTCGCTAGCTTAAGAGCAAAATGTAAGACATTCCTTTTTATAAAAATCTTCACTTCTAGGGAATGTTCCCAAAATAAAAAGAAAGGGACTTCTGAAAATTTTGATGTGGAAACCACCATAGCAAGGGAATTAGAAATGTGAAAATTGCAGCCATATTGATGTTTATGCTTGGGACAAATACTATGCAATGAGGAAAAAAGTCACTTAGAACAGTAGGTACTTGAACAAACATCTATATCACTAGAAGTGGAAGGAGCTACAGGTTTTTGCAATTAACATTCAATTTTAAAGTACATAAATTAAGACTGGGGCTCCAGACTGTAGTTTAAAAATAGTTCAAATTAAATTCCTTAGAGTAAATCAGTGTTTGACGAACTACAGAAATAAGATTTTGGTTTGGTGCTGCTGAAACAGAAAAACCATGCTTGTTCTTCACTGTCCTTGTCTATTTTCCTTGCATATTACAGCATGTAAAATCTTTACGATTGAACTAAAACAAAATCCTTCCACTAGATGCAACAACTGTGCAGCTACTCAATAATTAAACCTTTCTCCTTCTCCCTTTGATGCTCTCATTTCCTTGTAAATGATAGGCTGCTTTTCTTACTTAGGCAATAAAGGAATTCTGCATACTTAATGCATTCTGTGAAACCTCCCATGTGGATCTGTGAGTATGTGATGAAAACGTAGCCTGGAATGTATTATGAATTTATCAGAAACCTGGAGGGTTAGTATGAAAACAAAAGGGGAGAATCCAAGGCAGGTGCAAATGCAATGAACACTGGTTTGATTTTGAGATCATTACTTGTTCTTTGTTTAAAACAACAGAACTTGGAAAGGAGTCAAACAAAATCAGATGTATCAAGGAAAGCTGAAAATAGTCCTTACTTCAGTTTGCTTTTTACTCATCAGCAAGAAATGAGTTCTTCTCCTTATTTTGCCTTCACTTGTAATGATCTTTTCATAAAACCAAACCCAATATTTCTCCAGAACAAACTGTACCCATTATAAAACCATGGACAACTACAAATGTTTCCATAAAGCAAATTAGCACTGAACAGGACTACTGGCAGTAAGCACTCAGCTGAGAGAGAGAATAAATGGTTTTAGTCCATCATTTGACTTTGAGCTGTGATACTGGATGTGCTTAGAAGGGCAAATGTTGCATTTCTAGCAGTGCAGGATGATGTAGGAGAGACTGGCTGTCAGTAAACCAGCTCTGAATCCATCCCCACCTTATTGCCTAAAGAGAACAAACCCATTGCATACGATAAACCTGCTTATTGCCCAGTCACCAGAAAGCCATTTAATTCCAAGTTTGTCCTTCTGTCTACTCCCAGACATGCCTGCCTTTTCTCAGGCATATTGAAAAGGTATTCAGCACACTGATAAATAGGAGACATACCGATTTCAAATTCCTTTGCTTGTCAGGAGTACTCACATGTCAGAAGAACCTGTACATTAACATATAGACAGACATAAAACAAGACCATCAACAGGACCATTTATTCTCACTGTAGCATTGTCCATATGAAAAGGACTTACTATGTCAGACCCAAATCCAGTTTGTATCATTACAAACTAATTTGTATTATTGTTTTCTACCACACCTAGACCACGACAATGAATTCTACAGTTAAGTTACCCAAACAATCTATTTAAATTGCTCCTCCCTTATTTGTTCTGAACCTGACATATGAGACTGTTATATGATAACGTCTATTTCTTGTACTGTCAGAGCACTCTGGTGGTATTCTCAATTGACATTGTCTTTGTCAGCAATCATTGTACCATATTTCTTTCTGTAGCATCTTTTCTAAGCTGAGGGGTCCTAGTCTACTTAATTATTCTTTACATGGAAGTTGTTCCTTATTTTTCATCATTCTTGTTGTCATTCCCATTGTCTTTAGCATTCCTTCTCATTGAGAAGGGGAGACCAGGGATGCCCGTGAGCAAAAGGCAAGTTCCTCTTTGCTTCTCTACCTTTTTCTTACTAATTCCTAATATTTGATTTACTCTTATTATTATTACTGAATACGGAGCTGACTTTTCCCTACCCTTATAACTCCATAATCTTTTTCTTCTTTTCAACACTTAGTGCAAATCCCTCTGCTATGAATGTAGAATGGAGGCTGTTTCCTCACATGCAGCTCTTCACATTTGTCAGTGTTAAATTTCCTTCCTGAGTTTACTAGAATAGTACTTAGTATCAAGAGAGCTTCTCTCACCTCAAGGTCAACTTTTGTCTTCACTTCTTACTTTTAGCTCCATTGGCAAACTTTGTCTTATCTCCACTCAACCTCTGTTCACTAGCTTTTTAACTCACCCTTACATTTGAAGACGAAGGTGGAACCTCTGTTTCAGCTGTAAATCCTCAAAATATAACTATATCCTGAGGGGAAGGAAAACTGAAGAGGAAGACCATAAGAACCACCATGGATAATAGTGAAAGAATTTAATATATCAAGGCTGGGAAAGGAAGGAGATGGGAGTCAGCCAAAGCATTTGGGAAAGAGTAACACCTGGTCACTGACAGTAACTAGGAACTAACAAGCTGCTAAATGCAACAACATTTTAACTTCAGGATTCATTGTATAAAAAGACCAAATGATTTATAAGTGGAGCAACTGATCCTCAGAGGAATTTTCCTTCCAGCTATCAAATGGTGACAATTTCTTTCAAGTTTACAATTGCCTTAAAATTCTTCTCTTACAACACAGATTTTGTCACTATTAAAAATGTAGCACTGAAGTTTAATTGCTTTTCTTATGCAAACAGCTTTTGAAATGGGGGCAGAGACATAAAACTTAAATGCTTTCTTATAAAAGTGTTGAAATGTATTTTAAATTTGCCTTCTGATACTACATTAATGTAAGCATTATGAAAAAAACCAGACTGTTACTTTGGAAACCAACACAGACTTATCACTGGGTGTTCAATTCAATACCTATTAATGCTTATACATATGGTATTAATTCTGTATTAATTCTGTCAAAAGTGATATCATACTCTGAACGTCCAAATTATGACATCACTAAAACAACTTTGCTCTTCGTGGGTTTGGAGCATGACTGTGCCAGAGTTGACTAGAATTTATTCATGCAGCTGATTCTGACAAGTTGGGTTTAATTAGTTCATGCCCTCATAATGAACAAGAGACTGTGTTTTTGAAGATTTGCCAGAATAGTTTCTATTCTCTTCGACTTAAGTGCCAAATGCGTGCACTTCTTTATACTATTTATACCTTTGCCTATAATTACTGTTCCCTAAGGTGTGATTGTCCTATTTCATAAGAGTTTGTGCAGCTGCCAACATGAAGATGTAAATAAATTGTAATACCGTTGCTATGAGGTGTAAAAATCCCACAGCTCATATCCAGACCCTTGTATAATAAACTCAAGTAAACATTCCATTTCCTGTAAGCGATTGTGGTTTGTGACTAGATTTAAAAAAACAGTGCAGTAAGTCATCACTTTTTTAATGATTTGCTGAAAACAAAGCCATGTAAGAATGAAACAAAAAACAGCTATGTGCAAACATTTATTTTTATGAAGGAGAAATATCTGCATGCAAAGTTGTGTGGTTCGCTGCTATTTGATAGTGTTTGGAAGCTGGTCTCATTTCCATTTACTGAGGAAAATCTTGAGATGCAGCAGATAAACCAAAAGCAGAGGCCAAAGACTTCTACATAAAGGGGGTTTGAAGATCACCTCTGCACTATTTTGAACTTACTGCAACCTTTGCAGAGATGCTTTCAACTCCCTGTATTTTTTAAGATGCTATAGCTGTGTGTATTATGGGTGGAACACCATGGCCAGAGGTGAACACAGCAAAGATTTGTTCAGATCTATCCTTCCAAAGCAGTGAAAAGGTGGAGAGCAGGAGACCTTCCTTTCAGCACCATTCACACCTATCATATACAGAATCCCCTCATAGGCCAGGCAAACTGTTGTCTCCCTTGCTTTTATGAGGAAAACACCCATGCTTTACTGAAGAATATGGTTTGTTATTTTTTCCTCAACTGACAGTGGTTAAGCAATCATTTACTCCTCTTTTCTTGTCATGGGAGATGTTCTCCTGTCTGCCTTCTGAACCAAGTTGCACCTACAGTGTAGACATATCATTTGCTATGAGAATGATTTAAACCAAAGGCAGGCACATTTCAGTAGGAGGCACTAGTTCAACACTGGTGACGGGCACACTGTGAATTTTAATTGTAAAAACGTATCAGTGCTCACATCTTTTCAACAGAGAGGTTTTGCACATGTTAACAGAGCAGATAAATGAAGTGTTGGGTACTGGTGGGAATAAGATGAGCACACAAGTCATGTATGTCTGATTTCATGACTTAAACTGACCATGGAGCAGCAATAAAATCTTCAGGCCACTTTACATCAGCAAGTGTTTTACATTTTGACACAAATAAGCTAGTTTACGCATGCTGCAAGATTTTTAATCTCTTTGCTGGAGTCACTTTTCTCAGTGTCTGTAAAGCCGTATTGCCTAAAGACCACAAATTTGTGTGCCCCAGCTTCAATTGGAAAATGAAAAGTTAAAACTAATATTTTCAGTTGGGGAGCTGGTGCTTTCATGAGGCTGGGACTCAGGGGCTGGGATATGACATTTAAACACAGCTTGGCACTAACTTCTTGCAGGATGACAGTTAACTCATCTCACCAACTCATCCTCCCTTCCCTTCTTTCCCTCTTTTGACTGTAAAAGGCCATGGTGAAGGCTGTCTGCAACAGCTTTTCGCTGGGGCCTCAGTTGCAGTTGCAGCTGTAGGCAGCAGCCCAATACAAAATATTTTAAAACATTAACCATCACCTACATATCTTTGAATTTAAACTCTGGAATTTTATATTCTACCAAACCTAGCAGAAGAGAAAAAGGCCATATCCTGTTGGAAAAGGGGGAATCCCAACTCCACCGTGGTATAATCTATTTCGGGTCCTAACGAACTGTGGGTTATTGAAATTTAAACCAGTCATTAGCCCAGGACTGAACATTACATGGACTGGGAATCAGTCCAATGTAATTTGGGGGTGGGAGGGTGGCTCAGAATTCCACGTTTGTGAGGAAAGCAAGAAATATTTTCCTGGCAGGTTTGTTTAAAAAAAAAAGGCAGCTGTTTTTAATTGCTGGGAGGGTCAGATTGTTAAAAACAGTCCTAGTGGAAATGGATTAGTGCATGGGAGGACGTCAAGGTGCAAGATGAATGGAATTTATACCCTAGTCTGATGGTTTATTATCTGGATAGGAGCTCCACGTACTGCATGTATGTACATGCAAAACACTCAACGTTATGGATTGTGTAAAGGCATTATTGCAGACATGACTTTGGAGTGACAGCATTATTCATGAAAAGCAAAGCTATAAGTGAGTTATGCAAGTTACACAAACTGAGTGCAGGTAAACCCTTTCCATCAACACCACAGACTACATGTTTCCTTTAGGACTTATTTTTCAGGAAAATTATTCTAGAAATGCATAAGTAAAATGACCATGTGCTTTCTCTCTGGTTTTTGTTCTCCGTAAAGTCAGATTGTCTCTCAAAGTGTATCATGAATCTGTATCCTTCAGAAGGGAGAATGAAATAAGACTCATTCTTGTAGATTAGACATCTCAAAAATCAATGATAAAACATAGGGCTTGATGATTGCTCACACTGGAACATCATTATCTCCTTCCAGCAGACACTCTTCAATTAATGTTCTTTTCATTATCAGACTTATATAACGAGGCCTCGGTGTAAGTCACATCCAAACCTATAACTCAGATCCCAGTACCAGTTCTGTTGAAACAAGTCGGGCTACTGCAGTGCAGAAGCCTGACTGAGGGGCAGGACTACATTTGTTTAGAAATAGAAACAATATATATTTGCATAATGTAACTGAGGCCTTGGAGTAAAATAACATAAGAAAATAGCTTGATGCCACTCATTTTTTCTTTCAGCTTATGCATAAGGAGCATCAAGTATAATTAGAGGAGGTGTATCTGTCAGACACAGATGGTTCTGTTTAAATGGTGAATGCTATCAGAAGGTTAACAAATGTGACCAGTGTAATGCCTGGGTTTGGAGCCAAAACCAGAGCCTGCAGGTAAGATCCTGCTGCATACAAGTCAATGCTAAATTAGTCACTGACTTAGTTGGGTTGAGGGGAAAGGGCAGCTCTTCAGCCTGATGCTATTAGACCTTCATCCACCACCAGGCAGCAGGTCCTGCATCTGCCACTTTCTGCTCCATTTCTTCTCATGTCCATGCCACACCAGTCCTTAGTCAAGGGCTGCTTCATTTCTCCAGCAGCCTCTCATGAGGGGTTTGTTTCAGCTTCAAGGAAAGCAAAATATTTAGGAAAAAATTAGGAAAGCAACTTTCTTTTATCATTTTTCCTACTGATTATTCTAATGAATTATTCCGCTTACAGTCACCTGTAATTCACCATGTGACCCACGTGCTTTTTAAACATTTGCTGCTGTTCTGTATTTCAGCTTAGAATCACAGTTCACATGAAATTATACCTTCTTACTAACAGTTTGTCTACTCCTTTTTTCTGTGTGAGTTCTTGGAAGGCGTTGTGAACTGGTGCTTTCCAGTTTATCAGTTTATTGTATTGACAGTGAATTCCTTTGACTAAATTTTTTTACAGATATCTCAGCCTCATTGAAAAGAGTCCTAATACAAACATTGTTTTAAATTTTTCTGTAATATCTATATTATCCATAACTTCTCAAGGACAAAAAAAATGAATCATCCAATTTTCTCACACAGTTCCCAACTGAGACACATACAAATATACTGTTAGTATTTTTGGTTGTGTTTATGATGACTCCCCACCTTATACCTTACCATTTACCTCTATAATTCTCATATTCCATAATATCTGCTTCTTTCCTTGAATTGGACTAGATTACTATTTTCTGAAGGGTACCATTTTATCTTAAATAACATCTTGAACCTTGCAATCTAACTGTACTAGCTTTTAATTAGCTTTTGTTTTCTTTTTTGTTAAGGTGCATTCATTCCTCTGTGACTCCTGGGATGCCTAAGAAGCCTCCATGCTGAGTGTAAGGATTTTAATTTCCTCACTTTTGACTTTAGGGTTTTTTAACTAACTTTCCCCTTGAAAAAAATTTCATTATCAAAAGTTTAGTGTCACAGTCCCACATTTGGTTCAATCACTCCCTTGAGAATGTGAACTTAATTATGCTGTGGTCACCATTAATTAGTGGCTCAGCGATAGTTACTTCTTGAACCAACACTTGTATATTGCATAGGACAGAGTAACTTTCCCTCATGTGTGCTGTAGAACATACTGCTATAAAAAATATAGCCTGAGAGGTCAAGTTCTTTCTCTAAATCGCCCATTGGAAAGGATGAATTTCTATGCAGATAGTTGAAATGTCCCCATTACAACCATTTATTAGTCTTGGTTGCCCTATTTTTACCTGCTGACACTTCACACTTCAATATTAATAGTACAATTTTGCACGATAGGAAATTCTGTCATAGGTTATTAAAACTGTAGCATGTGTTTCATGCTGAATTGAGTTCCAATATCAAAAGGCTCTGCAGGGCAAAAGGTTTGAAAATGTTGCAAAAAATGTAATGTCAGTGTGAAGTTCTCAAAAAGCATTGCTTAATATTATTTTAATGATTTAATGGTTAGTAACTAACAAGCTGCACCAGTATTCTTATAAACAGAAATATTTTGCTGTATCTATTCTATTCATTCTCCCTGTGTTGATTTCTGTATTCACTGAATTCCTCTGCATTATTATAATAGTTTTATTTCTTCGTCACTGTAAGACATTGTGCTCCCTACAGTTGACAGATATCCTAGTACTCCATAAGTACTTGTCATACTAGTATGAGAAGAAACATTCACAGATGTTCAAAATACAGACATCTTATACTAACCTTTCCAGATAGTCTTTTTACTTTCATATTATATTTGTTGAAAATATGCCTACTTTTTCTAACTTTTGTCTCACATTAATGTGCTAACAAGTAAAAAAAAAAAACAAAACTTTTAGTTTTTTACTGTACACTTGGAACATAACTGTAACTAGATTTTTAATTGCTTTCCTGGACTTAAAGAGATTAAATTATTTAGAATTATTTTTGTACTGAAGTATTTCAGTACTGTATGGAAGCATTGTTCTGAAGCCTCTGATTTCAGTGGGATTACACACTTGCACACTTGAGAGTCTCACCCCAGTCCCACTAGAGAGCACCCAGATGCTCACCAACAACAGCAAAGAAAGATACCATTTTTGAAAGAGATGGCTGAAAGATCAAACACTTATTGGAGCTAGACTTCAACCAGACATGTCTAATGTGCTGATATGCTGTCATTCTTAATTTACAGGGCTCCATCAATTCTGGTGGACAGTGACTTTTCTGTAGGACTCAGCTCTGTGATTTCACGTGGCCCAGCAGATGTGCTAAATCAGAGTGTTTCATCCCTCAGATATAATGAACATATTCTACAGCCTGGCAGAATCTATTTAAATAGAAGAAACGAGGGCAATGTGAAGTCACTGTCTCTAATGATGTCAGGAGAACCATGCTGATTTATATGCTTATATGTAATGGTCTATTTTGCTCTGTGTAGTCCATTTTTCTATGTTCTCTAAAATTCTCCACATGTGACAAGTCATATATGTTAAATAACTAGCCTAAGTCCTCATAGTGAGGTTAAAATGCAGAAATTTGTCTCTTTACAGCTACTGTTATATGCCTACTCAGTGAGAAAGTGCAGCCCTGCATTCTAGATTCTGGTAACAAATGCCTTGTTTTGGGAATGTTTATATCCAAAAGGCTCATTCAGTCCAAGATATAGATAGCTATGATTTAAACTTCAGACTGTGAAATTCCTCCCCAGAATGAAATAGACAAACACACTCCAAAAAGAAGAAGAAAAGGGGAGGAAAGAAAAAAAAAACAGCAGAGGATTGGAGATTAACTTTTGATTTTTACAAGATAGCTTCCAAACAGAAAAGGGAAATAAGCCCAGTGATGGTGGAAATTCCAGTGTCTCAGGTGAAAAAATGCTAATACAGCTTTTGGATACAGTTTTAAGCTTTGCCAAGGAGGAAATGGAAAATTAAGAGGTTCTTGGAAAACGAAGAGGTTTTGACTGAAGATCAAGACACTGACTCAAAAGAGCCTGAAATTCTACAAAGGCTATTGCCAGCTTGCGTCAGTGAGAAAAAGTGGAAACAAACCAAAGAAATTTATCAAGTTACATTGGCAGCCAAACCTAAAAGAGAAAGAAAAATGTGTTTATTCTTAAATTTTGTAATTACAATGCCTCAACAGCTTTTCTCCCTCACTGTGGCCCTGATTCTGAGTTCCCCTAAAATATCTTTATTATTTTTTTTTTTATTTTCCCATAGTTTTTGCGTTGTCCAAGGGGTCCAAATGTCTCATTGTTTTAGTTTATGTAACAAAGGGGTTAATATTCCTGATGTTTTCTCTGCTGGGATGCCAAACAGGGTCACCAGATGTGATTCATAAGTTGTTCTTGCATGCTGCTTAGCAAAAGCACAGCTGTGGTTACACACTGTGGGTGGAGGGAAAGGGGAAGAGATCCTGACCCTGCTGGAGTCAACGGGAGTCTTACTATTTACTTCCACAAGGCCTGGATTTCACCCCAAGTATCTATGTGGGTCTTGTTGTTTGTTTTCCTTTGTTCAAAAGGATCCTTACTGTCACCTTTGCTAGATTTCATAGAGATTAGATGTGAATCAATAATGTATTTAATTATTATTATAACCACCAATCTACAATATTGGATGACAAGTAAAACATGACTAAAAGCTTTAACTTATGATGAAACCTTGTTTTGTTAGAGAAAATGGGCTTTTCATCCTTTTTTTCCTCAAAGTATTTACTTTCCTGAAAAAATATTGACATCTAAATGTTAACATTTGTAAAGAAATATTTTAATCTAGTTTAAGTCTGCACCCCCCTACCACCCTGTTTTCTGCTTCATAACTTTACAATGTTTTGAAAAAATAATCTAACTTTTTGAGAGGCAGGAACAAAGATTTAGTTTTCTCTAGCACTACCTGCAGAACCTTCACTGAACTTGGTTCTCAGTATCATGTCTGTTTCTGAAATATGAAAAACTGTAAATTTAACACAATCACAGATTTAGCACAACCCTTTGTTTATCAGTGCATTCTCTCTAACTTGATTCTAAGTACATTCTTATTAGCTCAACAAGCAAAAACTGAATTTAGCAAGAACTATGGCTAAAGCAGCTTCAGAAAATGTTATAACTACATGGGTATAAGAGGAACATAAATTCAGATGAGCAAATCAGAGGTAACGTTATGTTAAGAAGGACCTTACATTTTTCTCAGAAAATGGTCTTTCTTAAATCACTTTCCACCACTTTCTATTCATGTGAAAACTAATCTATGATGATCATTTTTCATGGTCTTAGCTCCTCCTATTCTTCCACCTACAAAAAGTAAGGCTTTGATACGAGATCATCTAATTCCTCTGTGGAAATGGGTGCTCCATGGTCTCTGTCAGTATTGGACTGGCACACATGTGAGAACCAGAAATGTAATTGCATAGGGACATACTCAGTTTGTCTTACTAATATTCTTTTTGTACTTGAATTCAGGTATGAGATGGTTGATTGTAAAGTGGCTAGACATGTTTATCTCCTTTACAGAACTTGTATAAACTACAGTGACATTTCTTCTGCTTCTGCTGTCTTGGCTTTAACAGGATCAAATAAGATTCATTGACAACAAAGACAATTATGTCTTGACAATCAAAATATCTTATTCAGAAATGCTGGTGGTTACAGTCTGGTGGGAAAAACAGAGTTCATCTTGGAATACTTTCATTAAAAAAAAAGTTAGTATATGTCAGTATCTTTTATATATTTACTAATTTATTTGCTGGATGTGCGAATACCAGTACAATGTTTTCACCTCAGAACTTGGGATAGTCTTTCTTTCAAACACACACAAACTCCATCAACCCTCATTAGATAAATACTTAAGTAAGGACAGATATATTCTATTTCTCAACCATATCCCAGGTCAATGCACTGACATGAAGGCAGTTGCTGGTCGGCTCATCAAAGAGATGAAAATTGTAATGTTTTCTTCCAAGGTTTGATTTACAAACAGAACTGAAGAAATATGCACGTTTTTATAGGTACTATGTCTACACTAGTATATTAAACATGCATGTAGCTGTTCTGAGTCTGTACTACTAAACTTCCTAGCCTTTGAAAAAGAAGTGATCAAATGCAAACTCCATGCTAGTCCTGGAGCTTTGCTAAATTCCAGGGTGAACCCAGGAACTGCTTGGGAAAGTGCTTGCTGAGCAGGGCCAAAACATCCAGGGACTGTTCTAGTGATTTAGCGGTGTAGATGTCTGAGTTCCAGTATCCAGGAAGTTCCTTGGCTCTGTTTAATTTCATAATAGAGGTGTAACTGGCATTGGCTTATGTACGCGCACCTTTTCTGTGACATAATAATGTATCAGTTTCAATATTTCCGTAATATTCTGCAGCATACTGAACACCAGACCCAATCCAAACAGCTCTTCTCCCCAAACTACATAAAAATTACTTCACAATGACCTAAAATCAAGCCACTACTTAACCATACAGGACATTTTCAATGTTCTGAAGTTCAGTGAATAAAATAATCTTTGGCTTTTGCATAGGACCATTCATCCAAGCATTTCAAGGAACTTTGGAGGCACTAAATAAGGAAAAAGTTTCCTTTGGGAGCAGCTGGAAGACCATAAAAAGAAAGCAGTTCAAATCATTATAGAAGTTATTAACAACAAGAACAAAACCTGCTTCCAACAGAACTGTTAGGCTCTGATGTGCCCTATTCTTGTTACTCCACTACTTTTGTTTGGAAATAACAATTCGTACTTCCTTCCTTACAATGTGTATTTTGCCATCATACAGGCAAATGCAATACCTTTGTTGTTGCTTTGCAGTCTGAAAATTTATTGAACAGTTAGAAAGGGACAGCATAAAAGACACTGAGACACTGTCCATCAGTCTGGTATCTGAGCTCACCGTGGAGACTTGGAGTGCAGAAGGAGGAAATACTTCACCGTCCACTCATCTGGGGTAGATGAATCTGTTACAGTGCCCAGAGGAGGGATTTTGAACGGTATTTATATATGTTCTGATGGAAGATTTTATTGCTCAAATCTTTTATTCTAGCTCTGGACACTGTCAGCCTCCAGTTCACCCTGATCTTTTGTGGGAGGAAGGACAACCCTAAGACCCTGTATGGGAAGACTGAGTTTCCAACGCCTGGTCGTTGGCATCAGGGACCGCCTAGATGCGTCATCCCAGCAGGAGTTATTGCCTGGGGTTGGGTGGAGGAGCAGGTAATCTCTGAGGATGGGAGGGAAGGCAGCAAGTAAGCAGCAGTGGTGCATTGCATCGACCCAGGAAGACTTTCAGCTCCGTTCCCAGTGAGGTCATGCCAGCGGATAAGTGGAAGGAGCCTCAGCCCAGACAGCCGAAGCCAGATTTTATTTTCCGTTGAAGCTTTTACCTCACAAATCCATAGCAAGTCATCTCCTCATCAGGAGTTTTTTCCAAGGAGAGGACCAGAGGGCTGGTTCTCAGTTTAATGCACACATGTGTCTGGACAACTCCAGGCACATTTATTCCTGTTTCAGTGGCTAATTTTCCTTTTTTCCCTCCTGCTGTTCTCTAGCAATGTCAGTGTTATTGTCTCTGTGTGTGCACACACACGTATTATGTACAAAACCTCTCTTTTGTAGGTAGTGTCTGTCTCTTCAGCAGTTACCCAAAGCCAGAAGCATGCAGGCCCTCACCACACATGCAGAGTTACCTACACAGCACAAGGAGATTCTCCAATCCAGCCTTGAACAAGGCAGCTCAGGTTCTGGAAGCAGCATATGTATTCTGGCCTAGCGGTCAGACAGAAAGCTTAAATAAATTCCAAACGTGTGATCACATACCACCTACCTAAAATTCTCCCAGTTATTTTATTTCAGGGAATTACATTTTACTGGCTTCCGACATAGCATTTTCTCTTTCCATTTTGAGTGGCTGCATAATGCTGTTTAATGCTATTCAAAAGGCAGCTGGTTTCTACCTCTGAAATGGCAGAATTCAATAAGGTGAACCAAGTTCTATTAGTGCAGGTTATAACCAAATCAAAAATTTTGCTAGTTTGGACACTTTAAAAAAAAAAAATCTAAAAAAGGCTTTTTATAATTAACAGTATATTATTAATGACAAATTAAAAAGGAAAAATATAAAAATATATTCTATGATTTAAAGTTTCATTTGGCTTTCACCAAAAGTATATTCCCTCTTCTGATCCTACTTTTGTCCTGGTTTTGTGAGCTATTAGTCCTTCAAATATATGGCATTGTTAATAAAAGTTAAAGTAAAAACTACGGAGTGATTTCCATTTTGATTTCCTGGTTTTACTGGTTTGTACAATTCTAGAAGGTAGCATGAATTTCCCAGGCTTGTTTTTACTGAATTTTACAGTATTTTTAACAACTGTCCAGCCTTTTTTTGTAAGATAAGAACAAAATAGATGAACATTACAATGAGTATTGCAACACACACAGTAGAGCACCACCAGCAACTCATTAGGTTACCATGGTCATTAGGTATCAAGTTTCACATGGCAAAGAACTGAACAGTGGAAGTTTTGAACACAGGGCACTGTGAAGGCCAAAGATTAAAAAGGAGATAAAGGACTAAGACAATATCCCAGAGGATCCGTTCCTTGGGTAATCACCAGCTGACAGGATCTAGACTCGATCAATTCGTATTCACTTCTTCCCCTATGGATTAGCTAGCGGCTACTGTCAGCATCGATATGCTTTTGATTTAAAGGATTCTTTGGGGACTGAAGTGTTAAATTTGGCATGAAAATAACCATCGTTTGGTAACATGCCTATATAAGATAACTTCCACAGCTAAAAATAGATGCTCTTGAGAGAGTAATTATGAAATATGATGAATAAGGGCAGGGTAATGGAAGATATAAATTCTAGAAGTAGACTTCAAATGTCGTAAGTGAAGGATAAGGTTTAACAGGATAAAGTTTTATAGCAACCAACAAGCCTTTAAATGGCCTAAATACTTATGAATCATTTAAAGTAGCTGTGGCCAAGCATGAGGGTTCATTTTTAGGCTCTGAAATGTCTCTGCCAGTAGTTTTGTATGAAATTTCCTAATCTATAATTGCACTTGCTGAGTCTAACAGGTATGTGCTCAGTACTGTGGTTTTTCCATTACACACTTCAGGAAGCCCTCTCTATATCAGTCCAGATGGCTCACAAACTAACCTGGGCACACTCAGATTAAAAAGAGACTACCGAATGAGGCCTATTCAGGTGATTAATTATTGTTAGGTGGTGTGACAACCCACCCCCCCTCTCCTAGGATGACCAAGGATTCCCCTTTGATTCCTTGTGACCATGTGCAGGGTTTGCCCCACAGGACTCCCCCATGGTGTCAGGAGATATTAATGTGCCCTGGGTGAGACAGAAGTGCTCATGGACAGCATTTGGAGGGGCTACCATCAGAGAAGCTGCAATAGGAGAGGACAGATATTTGTCCTCCTGTGCCTCATTTTCCAGCCTGTCCCACCAGTTTATTCAACCTGAGTGGCCTCACCAAAGGGTTTCCAAGTCTAGTCAGTGATTGCCACTCTCTGAAATTGTTCTCTGCTTACTTAAGAAGTCCTGTCACCTTTACAGATCTTGTTATTAGGAAAGATGCAGAAAGGACAGCAAGTTTCCATAAAATATCGAGGTCAGCCTCAAATGCATGTACTGACTGAGGAAAATCTAGGACTAAAATCAGAGGATAAAAAGAAAAAAATCTGTCAATAACTGGCAAGAGAAAACACACACCTTTCCTACGATGCTTTACTGTTTGTGGTGTTGGAAGCAGTATGCTCTTTCTGGTTCGGTGCTCAGGCAGAAGGTTAGGTGTGATAAATCAATTCCAAATGGAGGATCACGCAGCACATACCCAAAATAGTCCCAGTTATCGCATCAGCTGTTATTCTCTGTCACCTTGGAGAGGGGAAGAATAGCCTTAGACTTCATTATTCTTTTTTTATTTCCTTTGTCTAGTAGTCTCTTGCTGTATTTTCTCATCTTGTGGAAACTTTAGTTCTTATTAGACCTATCAATCATAAAAGTGATATGAAAGTGGATCAATATATAAGTGCTTGAGTTATGCAAAAAAGAGCAGTGGATGGTAGGAGTAAAAATGTTAATTGTCATCCACTCAAAGTTACACGATCAATACATAATCCCTAGCACATGCAATACACAGTAGAATCAGTCATAGTATAGATATTCAGTTTAAAACTGAATGGAAAAAGTTCCTTGATCTCAGAAACCTTTGAAGAATTAAAAAATGTTCCCATTCTACCTTAAAAATACCATATAAAAATGTGATTATCATTGATTTTTTTTATGTGAAAACATAAAAAGACCTGTACAATCATATAGCAATATCATTTAGCTTCAGGCAGGTATGTGAACGTAAGTATTCTTGAAACTAAAAGTCTTGCATTCAAGTCACTACTTCTAGATAGTTTTTGGTAGCTTGCTTTCAGTGACTCTTGCTGGAGCTATTTCCACTTAAAAGAAAACTAAATAACCCCTGCATTGGGGGACTGAACCTTGCTTTGTACCTTCCTATGTGAGTACAAGTTGGTTATTTTTCTACAGCTGGTGAGTCTCTGTCTGATCTTGACACAAACATAATCAAAACTGAAAACATTTCGAAGTTTGTTTGTTTTCCCTCTCTCTCCTTTTTTTCTTAGAGAGAGAAAAATTTATTTAAAGAGTATTTTTAAAATAGTCCCAGCAAATTCTAACCAACGCAGCTCTCAAAATGAACAGATATGTTTTAGTGGAGGTGAACCACAGCCACTGATGGAAAAGGCAATGTCAATAAATTAACGTTTCTTGCAAATAATGCAATTGTTAAAAGAAATAACCTTCCGAGAATCCTGGGTAAGATGGAAAAAATACCAATAAGTAAGACATAGTAGGGAGGAGGAGGGAATAGTGACCTACATGAAACTGAGGAAACATTTGCTATGTGTATGAAATAAGGTGAGAAAAAAAGTAGGGAGTTTCCTACTTACGTCTTAAGTGAATGAAATAATATAGTATTGCAGCGCAGAGGCTGAGAACTTCATTTTCACTTCAGGTATAGAAGAGAGTTACTTTGGAGTGTTATTATTCCCCAGTCTCTCAGGAGGACTGTGGCAGACATGACTGGGCCCACAATCTTGAATGCCATTATTTGAATCTGTCTTTTCTGTGTCACACTAGTTTGAGTGTATATAGTATATTACCTTTAATTAATTGAGTGTTTATGTGTTAAAAAGTTATTCACTTGTGCACAGAGTGATTTGCTGGGATTTATGATGGGAACATTTTATAACAGCAGCATGTGTTTCCCTACAATTTGTATAGGTTCATTCATTATAATTTTTCCTGATGTTTTGCCTACCATATTATTAACTTCCCCAAAGCAATGAAATAGCAGCTTGTCTTCTCACAGCAGAGAAACGAGAGGAATAATTATGAATGTGGAAATCCCAGTGAAAACATGCTTCTATTGAAAGGGCCTAGTGGTCCAAATAGAAGCCTGCTGGATTTATGAAGTCTATAAAAAAAGCAAACATAGAGAAAAACAGATGCTTTTTTTCTTCCAAAAATCTTGGAAGTCCTACACTTAGGAAAAAAAGGGGGGAGGGAGGAGGACAAGGAGAGAATGTTACATTTATGCCACTATTAACAAAAATTTATATTTTACTATAGGTTATGGAGTCTGAATAAATCATCAAAGTTTCAAGTCCTTGCCGTGCATAACTATTTAATCATTTGGAAGTGTTCTTTTCAAAATGTAAGAGTTTGTGAGCATAGTGTTTGATTTGTTACTCCTTCAGTAGCAAAATCACCTTTGCTTCAAAGGGATAGCTCTTTAGGACTCTTTGCATGTAAGAATTTACAATAATGGGAAAATGAATAGCATTCACCAATGGTGGTAGGGGAATTTTTTTTTCCAGGCTGACAGTGAGAAGGTAGGAGGAAAGCCTGTGAAATCAATTCCAGAAAATGTTGTGGATCACTGGTTATTTTACAAAGATCCAAAGCTGACAGGACCACCACAGTCATTTGTGTTTATTGTTCAAGAGGGTGCTTTTTTGGACCATCCTTACCAAAACCAACCTTGTTTAAGAAAAAAGAAAAGGGCGGTCAGGGGGACCAAAAAGGAAGCGGGAGACAGTGTAAGCAATGAGCTTGCTCCAAACCCTGCTCTAGGATAGCCTTCCCCACCACTGCCCAAGCCCTACCCCTCTCTTAGGCACTTTGTATTATTACATGTGCACTCTTCATTGTTATTTCTCACAACAACCCGGTCTGCTTCTGCACTCTGTCGTCTGGGTGGCCACTCATAAAAAACGTGATTTACATTCTTGTTTCACTCCTACCACCTTTTCACTTCCTTTTGCTTCTGCAGCCCATGCTTTCCTTGCCTTTTCTGTTCTTTTCATTTGAAAACTGAATTTATGTACATTTCATGTTTATTATTATTACATGTTTATGTATGCAGCAGGGGAAAAAATAGACCACTGACATCTGAATTGTCCGAGGTTTCTTTTAAAATGAATGTATATATAATAAATTCTTCAAAATAATAAACAAAATCCGAATTTGCTGGAGGTGACAAAGTAGTTCCAAAATAGAAATAAAGAATTTTGTCTCAGTTGCTTCTCATCACAACCCAAAATTTTGTACACCTAAAAATAATTACCTCAAAAACAATACTATATTTAGGCTACAACAGCATCCATTAAAATGGGTTGAAACTCACTGTCATTGAAAAGCTGAGCAAAGCAATAGAAGAAAGCTAAAGACTGGAGAGGCACATGGTGACAGTGGTTTCATAGACAAAGGCATGGAGCTTGAAACTATGTGCTCACCTTTTGCTAGGCTCAAACCTCAAATGGCCAAACTTGAGTCCTTTGAAAGAGCTAAGACAATTTACCCCTACTGAGGAGCTGCCCCTGTGAATATAAATCCACTCTATGGCAGAATAAAAGGGTCATTTTGTGCTAATTCAGTTCCACTCAGCAGCAAAGGCTGAGCAGAAAGATCTGTCATCAAGTAGAAGCCCTCTGACTGCCCATACTTTTTTGCTGTAAATCTCACGGATTCTCATAAAAGGCAGCCCATCCTGAGTTCTCACTGGAGACTAGAAGTAGCCCTTAGCTTTTGTAGAAACAGCCAGCAGCTCTGTCTGTTTGTTCTTTATTCCCTTGGCTGCCTTAAATTCAGATCATGTTTTCTCTATTAGGGGTAAGGAAAGAAAAGTGATTAACTGGAAGAACATAGGAACAAGTAAAGAGATTCAGAGTTCCAGTATACACCCAAGATTTGGCTGCTCCCCTGAAATTTATCTAAATTTATCTGATTTTTTTCCTGAGCTAAAGAATGATACGTCACGCCCACAATCTTCCAACAGGTAGAGCGATCCTCTTCTGTTCCCCACTCCCCAGAGGCAGTCTGCTCTCTTACCTTAACATTTCTTTTTAAGGTATAAACAAGTCCCACACCATCAGTCTTCCAGACACACACCTTTTAACTGCACTGTGCTTTCCATGGAACATCAGTATTAGGAGAAAGGGAGCCCAGTGCCTGCAGCCCCAGGTGTCTGACAAGATTCAGAGGTGCTGATGCCGGTTCTGCTCCACACATACCACACAAATGTTTCAGTATTCTCACCTCTACTATTACTTCTCTGCGAGATGATGAAAAAGTAGACACCTGTTTCAGTACACAACATTGACTAACTTTACCATAGGAGCCATGCCATGAGCTCAGGGCTGGCAGCCAGCAGCTTCTGGCTTCTCATCCCAGTTCTGCCACTGATGTAGAAAATGACACTGGAGTAGTAAATTAAAGCCCCTCTGCCTCATTTTCCCCAGCTGTAAAATAGAGTTCCTTATTTCTCACAACTGCTTGGAGAATTAGTTACTTCTGTGGGAGGGAAGGGGAGAGTTATATAGGTCATAACAGTTATTACTTTCTAATGGGAAGAAATGGAGAAAAGTGCTACAAATCCAGGAAAAGCAAACTTAAAATATTTTTACTATATCAATATCAATAATAGCAGCTGTGTAACTCAAAAAAGATCAAGGCAATTAAAAGATATTTTTTAATCTGGTCTCATGCTTACTTTGTAAAATAGTGACTGTAAAGATCCTTGCTTAAACCTATATCATAAATTACTAAAATGAAGTAACTAAATTCGCTCCCATGCAGTATAGTTAATATAACGACTATGTTCATTTGCATTACATCAAATGATTTGGTGGACATTAGCTTGTACTTTATCTGACATGGAGAGAGACCATAAAGAAGTAGGGATGAAAAAAAGAATCCGTATTCTAACAGCCTGCCCCTGTGGGAACTAAGGCAAGGGAAGACAAAGAGATTTAAGAATGCCCAGACAGAGCACATGACAGAATTTTAAATCAAGCTCAGGTTTCCCTACCTCCTGCCCAACCTTCTTAGCTCCAGAACAACCTTGCTACAAAAATGTTAGTCCTGGTAAACTACTAGGTTTAAGCTTTAGCTAGTATATTTGTGTTATGTTACACTTCTGCAAAACAGTGTCATTTAAAGGATTTTCTGCAAGTCAAGGTACAGCAAGTATAGACAGTTACATCCATAAGCCAGGGAACAAGGGCTCTCACTCATAGTTAATGGCTCTAGTCATTGGGCTGCAGGGCAGAGAAAAGTAAGTGAAGTCTTCACAAGGATACTAAAAGATTTATAAAATAATGTAGGAAAGAAAGGAAAAGTATTCAGAATCCCTCCATGAAAAAGAAAAAAAGAGAGAAAAATAAGCAGAAGCAGCAAGTTTAGTGGTTATCAGGAGTAAAATGAACTTTTTCTTCTCTGCTTTGAAAATCCTTCAAATACAACAAATATTGCTCAGACTGAAACTTCTTTGATTTTAAATGTTTCCCGGTGTCTTTCTTAAGTGTTTTGTTTTAAATGATGAAGTCTTAATAAATAGTGGACACATAATAAGCTTCTGTGGGATTTGGACTTTATCCCACAAGTGAGAGGAAGACCTCATAACTCAAAGAGTGATGAAGCCGCAAGAGAGTTATGAAGGTTTTTCCGCACTAGTGGGATTAATTCCATATTCCACAGATGCCCATTATATAGAGGTTCTCTGTTTATACTGCAAGGAGGTAAAAAGCGCTTTTTTTTTTTATTAGATTAAAATGTCAGGGTTGAATATAAATGTCTTAGTCAGAAGAGTAAAGAACAGCTGCTTTGTGGTGTCACAAAACACCCTGAAAACAGTGGCTGAATCAGTGGAGAGACATGCATTGAAACTATCTTGTGTAGCAAGCAAGCATCACTATAGATCACTTGCTCCCTGTAAGTGTTCTCACTTCCTGCGGTAGGGAAAGGAACCCCTGACTTTTGAAGAGGATCTGTGGATTGCTGTTCTTCATCCCTTTCAGCATTCAAGACTTTCAACAGGCCCTGTTTCTACTGCTGTTGGACTTTGCTGCCTCATGATGTTGAAGGAGGTCTCCCGAATACACCAAGGCCATTGAAAAAAAAAAGGTGAACTTATAGAAAAATAAGCTGTCCCACTTAGAAAAAAAAAGAACCTCCAGTCCAACCCTCTGCAACCCTAGAAGACCACTGAAACTCAGCTGACCATGTTCCAGCAATGAGTGTATTCCATATGAACCAGGAATGCATTTGCTCAGCAAAACCCCCAAACACTGCCTGCTCTTATGTTAGACTACTGCTTTGCTGTTATATGCCATTATTTATATCTGGAAATTCTCCTCTCTGTCCCAATGCCTTTCAAGACTGGATATAACCCTCAGCATAAGACAAAATCAAACTCATGTATTTACATATTCTGTATTCACTGAAATATTTGCCTTTCAATTAAACACTGCCTATCTTTAGAATGAGAAGGGTCCAAACTACAAATTTTAAAAATAGGTTTAGGCTTTGATCTTAAGAACATAAACTTTCCTTAAGAGACCAAGTTCTCTGCAATAGTAAGTCATAAATTAAAACCCAAATCAGTCACTATTATTGAAGAATCCAAGGTATTTATCACGATATTAGACAAGACATTTTGGTTTATGTGGGGCATAAGCATCCAAAGTATTTTCTGACCATATATATATTTACAGAGGTACACTGTAATGTGTAAACCCTGCAGCAATGGATCTCTGAGTTTCATTCAGCATGGAGCAAGCTGCCTGCAAACACTGCATCATTCTGCCCAGCTTTTAAATACCTGGGAAAATCTTTCCTCATTTCTTAAAACTGGTTGCTGCTTATGGGTTCAACTGAAACTTGCAGCGTGAAATATCCAAATAAGTGAGCTATGCCTGAATTTCAAAAACCAAGCAGCTATTTCAGGATGAAGTCTTGCCATAACCACAGAGCACAGACCTGCAATGAAGACTGGAGCATCAAAATGCTGCCATCTGGCACAGGGCAGCAGAAATCCAGATCATCCTGCTGGTTAGTGTTGATAGTGCTGGGCAGCTGCAAGAACACACCCTTCTTTAACACTTCATCTGATGCTCCTTTCAGAGGAGCAGAGACCTCCGCCTGCTGAGGTGCCCACGCTGTGGTCCAGTTCCTGACGCTCCACAGAGAACTGGTGAGCCACACAGGGCTGGCTCCTTCCCTGCTGTGAAAAAAAAACACCCAACAACCAAACAAAAAACAGAAGAGCTGAAAGGGAGTAAATAAAGTCAAGAGAACAAGCTGATGGCAGGATTAGTGCTTTTCAAAAGGGGAACATGCTTCAGTGAGGGTAAAATCACACTCGTTCCATTAACATTGTACAAAAACACAGTTCCTGCCATGGCCACAACTGTGTAAAGAGGAGGTATTCACAACAGCGTCTCCTTTGCACAGGCTATGACCAGTAAGACAGCCTTTGTGAACTGTACTATCTCATTAAGAACAGATTGGAAACCACCATGCTGTGCTGAGATCTGCAACACCCATGCCAAGAGGACAAGAAACCTGAAAAGTATCTGGCCCTTCCTATGATGCCAGCTGATGTGGCAGCTCAGTCTAGATCTGCCTTAACCACATGTCTGTAAATCTGAGGTTCTGCTCTGGGTAGGATGCAAGGAAAAGATCCCTTTAAAGGTCCTTTTACCCTCTGCTTCTGATGCATCAGTATTTTGAGGTCAAGTATTTTTAAATATTTATTTTTAGTGTTTTAGTATATCTGCTTGCCCACTTAAAATAGCTTAAGAAGTATTTTGGGCACAAAAACACAAGCACTTACATCTTTAACGAAGCTCTGGAATTACCTCCCCGTCAATCACACCAGTGTGGAGAGGTGCTGCAAGTAGAGTTCAGTGGTGGGTTTCTTACAGTGTCTTGATACCCTGCATGTCAAAAAGCAGGAAGGAAAAAACAGCAGAATTTGAAGATGAGGCAAAGAAAAGAGGACAACAGTTACAATGGTTCATGGACTAGAACATTAGCAAATTCCTTCTATTCCTCTCTGAACATTTTATCTCTACTTTTAAGACTAAGTTTTACTATTCTGTCTCAAGGAAGCTGACACTGAGGTTAGTCTGAGAGGGCATCCTCAACAGATACAGCAGATCTGCAGTGAGATGGAGAAAACAGATCAGGACTCAGATTGGAAATTAGAAATTGGATTGTGTTCTATCAACTGTATTTTATAAATCACCTTCTACACTCTGGACCCACTCTCTTCTGGCATGCATTTTTCACATTAGGGTAATTCCAAAGACTTCCTTATGGAGTAGTTCCATATTTATACTAACTCTGTGAAAACCTCTACTAATATTTCTGCATGTTTTCCTACTGGGAGGAGACAGGGAGTGTACAGTTAGGTGCAAAGAGGTCCACCACAATGAAAACACCCCTTCCCAATACAGAAAGATTTCTACACCTAAGTCATGCTGATGCCATCCATTTTATCCCACGAAGAATCACACTACTTGCTGTATACCTTGGGAGTGGCTGTTAGTTGTGATCTGGGTCGCTGGCTCATCACGTTAGCCATGCTGGGCACACGGACTTGGGAGGAAAGAACAGTGATCAGCAGCAGCCTGCATCATATCCAAGGGGGAGAAGGGGCAGAGATTAAGAAGGCAGGCCACCATTTCTTAAATAATTCAGGAAGTATCTCCTGCTTTCCAACAAGATGATTCACAGCTGTAATTCAGAGAGGGTGCAATGCGGTTCTTTTGCCATCTAAAACACTCCTGTCAGTCTTGGGGGAAGAAAACCCATTGTACCCCATTCCTAAAATCTCCTTCACTTGAATGACACTTTTCCTCCACAGGGAAGCAGGGAGGAGGGTGCAGGAAGATGACATCCTGTAGGCTGCAGTATCCTCCCCTTGATCGATGTATGTGCTCCACTGGGGGTATGACTTCAATTCTTTCCTTGAAACATGAATCAAATGAGGCTACAAGCAAATGTATTTCCCTGTCAAACATTTCACTTCCTGGAGACAGTTAAGAGCTAATGTGGCATACTGTGCATGGTTTATTTTTGCTTTTGGGCCAGCAAATTGCTGCACTGTTTTCCAGGCCCTTAAACTTGGTTTGTGTTTGCTGAAAGAAGCATTGCAGACACATTGGCTCTGAGTCCAGCAGGATTTCTAGCACACTGACTGATCCTAAGCATCCAGATGAGGAACTGAAAGATCAGTAAACCAAATTCAGGCCAGGCATGTGTGTGTTTGTCTTTGCTTAAGACCTCAAAAGAGCAGACTGTGGAGTTTCTTTCATGTCATCATACTTGCTGCATCATCCAGTCTGCCTTTTAACAAAACTTACAACTGACGCAATTGGCTGGCTTGTGCATACAGAAAACAGAGACCCAGAGAACAGGCTTGTTCTGCCTTTTAGTTGCTCCCTGGTCAAAAAACATTCAAAACTTGTGCAGATGCAGGCCTCAGAATAATTCCTTGTTGTCTTAACTGTGTAGGTGAGAAAACTTGGGCACCAAGCGGTATGTCTGGCTCACAGTGACAATGGTAATAAATGGCAGAGCCAGGAGTAGACTGTGCTTTACAGACAACTGATGGGACCTACCTGCTCATTCACTGAAGTAAATGAAATCCAAATTTCATTGAATGAATTTTATCCTAAGTCTCCCTGTGGTTTAGAAGGGGAGAGACAGATGCTGCAGACCCACCAGTGATTTTCCTGCCTTTGGGGACAGCTCAGAGATAATCACCCACCTGGTAACAGTTTAAAGCAGCTTTTCTTCTACCAGCAGGCTTTCAACATCCATAGAACCAACACAGCAGAGCAGCCTGACCAAATAACCACAATAAAGTTTTTGAGTGACTGCCGGACACTCAGGGTTAAGTGAACGTTGCAATGAACCAAAGTAGGTCCTCAGTCCATAAGAATGTAGCAGGGCTACTCAGCAGTTGCGGGCAAGTAGCCCTGGAAAACATCCCTCCAGAACTGCATCTGACTGCCATTCTGCTTCTGCAGGGTTGAAGAACAACATGAGATCTGGGCATCGCTATGTACCTTTGGGGAACACCTTTGATACTTTGTTAATAATAAGATAATGTTTTGCATTTCTGCAACACTGCTGATTTTACAAGCCTTGATTAGTTAAGCATCATTAGGCTACAGTTCTTCCAGGGTTTCAGGCAAAGCTGGCAGGTAAGCCCTCTCCTCACTACCTCACCCGCACTCATGCAAGCAGCACTTCATGAAGAAAAGGCCACAGAAATGGGTAATTCAGGTAATTCATGCAGTCTCCAAATGTTGTATGAAGCAGCCTCCTATCTGAAGAAGGCTAGGAACATTGTAGGGCATACTGCTATCATGACAGCATGAGTGAAACACTGAGATGTTCATATTAATGTGATATCAATTATTCTGTATTTTAATAGGTGTCACCTCCTCTTTTGAGTTCTAGCTGTGGTACTGATGTATATGAAAATTAGCAGAATACACAATTTTGCATTGCAGAGTTACTACAGCACTACAATAGAGGACAAAATATAGAGTTCAGGGGTAAAGTAAAAATTGAGTATTCGACTTTTCTGTGACATCCACGCATTGACAGCAAAGACTGATGTAAAACAATCCAAGAACCATTTGGTCTGGCCTTAGTTTTTGAGCAGCATCTCCAACTCAGCAATACTGGTTAATCACATTCCTTTGTACATGTGGATATCTATGTATAATTTTTGCCTTTAGTTACTTTTTAGTAAAAAAGTCATATGTAAAAGCCTATCATTCAAACCAAACAAATGTAAAGAACAAAAACTCCATAGAAGGCAGTGAAAATATTACTCCTTATACCAGCACTGAGGTGGTTCAGTGCCATGAAGATCTTCAAGAACACTGCAAACAGCTCCTGTCTCCTTCAGTCCACAGTTTGAATGCATAACTAGGTCAGACACACTGTAGCAAGGGAAATCTCTTCTTGGTATTGGTAATGCCAATACAAGTTTTCCAACACAGATATGCCAACATGCTTCAGACTTCACCTGGGGAAGCAAAGAGGAAGTAATTTGGTCTCTACAGTGCTGCAGCTCTCAGCATCTTTGCAAAGACTACCTGCGGTGCCAGAGTGGTAGTGGTGGTATTTGTGATGTGGAAAACTGCTTGCCACAAAAAAACTATTGCACTGCTGGCATTTCCCCCTCTCTATCTTCCTGAAGTGCAGAGAAGGAGAAATGTCAGAGGCATTTGGGGATAAGAAACTGCCTGTTTGGATACCTTGCTTCTTTGTGTTTGACTATTTTCTTCCTCCTGCTCTACTTAGTGTTTCTTTCCACTCTCAAGTGTTGTTTTAACACAGATGTCCCTAGGTGTTCAGCTGCCTTCAGCTGGTAGCTGCCTAGTTGGAGGAAAGAAAAAAACTAGTATACACTTTTCCGAATCAGTGTTGTAACTGTCATACTGGTAATGTTGACTTCCTTGCTGGTTTGGTGGTAGTACTACAGACTGCTTTAGAAGAATCTCTTTATTGCCTGAAAATACATAGTTTGATCCATCTCCAGGTGCTTCTTAAAAGTTATCCTGGCTTCAGATTTCTCACTTTAGTTCCATATCCTTGACTGTTTCCCTCTCTTCCAGGGACCATGAACATTATCAGATTTTACTTCTTTTATGATTTAGCTGTGGCAAAAAATATCACTCACCACTGAATCTACATTTTGCTAGGTACATTCAACATAGACAGGCACTATCCCTGTCCTACAGGACACTGTAATCTAAAGCATCAAGAGGGGCTTTGTATAGATCTCTGCATGAACCACAAACTTTCATTATTGAACTAGGCCTCTTCAAAAGGTACAACACAAAAGCTGAAGGAAACAGTGGTATGATCACTAGTACAGATATTTTTCAAGTTTATGGATGTTCTAATATAGTCATGTAAACTGTTGGAACAAATGGGAGAGAGAAACAGACTATTTTGTGTCATATCCAAATAAATTACAGCTAAAATTATTTTAAAGTCTTTCCCCGGTTCCCAGATGTCCAAAATTCTTAGCCAGCCATGACGATATCATTGTTTGCCAGCAGAAGTACATGTATCTTCAGGTCTAACACACAAATAGCATATTTGGATGGTTTGTATGAATATAGTAAATCGATAGACACATATATACTTGTTTAATGTCTTCAGATAAGACCGTTCCATGACAGCCTTATCTTTTAATCTTAAACTCCAACCTCTAGGTGCATGGTTTTTTGGCATTCCTAAATTATGATTCAATAACTACTGAGGTAAGAGTAGCAATGGGAAGTTCAGAAGGCCTATAAGGTATAAACTGTGCCAGTAACAGAACAGTGCTCCTGACATCTCTATAATATAATGGGGAAGTACACATAAAACCAAATTAACCTCTTAGTATTTTCATGAGCAGAAAAGGATTTAATTAAGGAAGTTAAGATTCCCTTCCAGTTCCTTCTTCCAATAAATACGTTCAGACTTTGATCTTTGACCTTTATTTGTAAAATTAATTCTACATCATATTTCTCCATATAGCTCTCTAAGGAGAATCAAGTTTACACTTCCCTCCCAATGCAAACTATAAGAGCGCTTAATTAGGTGATAATTTATGTAGTACTTAGAATGAACTTTTGACACTCGCTGAAGTAGGCAGCATGAGTGTACATATGTTATCACCTGACTACATCAAGCAACAGAGCCTATGCACCGGTCAGGTATCTTGGGCTTTATAAGGTATCAAGTAACATTTATAACCCTGTTGTACCTAAATTTCTAATGGATTGGACCTGTCTCTAGTGTACATTAATATATATGCCTGTGTGCACTTAAAGCACTGATTCTAAGAACTTCAAAACAACTAGCAAATAAGGGAAACAGATGTCAAGACAACCTGCAACAAGGCTGTCCGAAACTTTGTCACTCTGCTAGAGTTAAAGAAAGTGCACAGCTGACAAACATTTCATTTTTGCCCACCCAGTATGATTAAAAATGTGGAATTGAGTTCTTTTTCCACTGAAGTTAAACCTTGAGTAATTATAACCATACTGATCTGACCTGTTAATAAAAGTGAACAGAGAGTTTTTATACAAGACTTTTTTCCCTACCCATAGAGCCATACTGCTCTGTTAGGCTGAACAGCAACTTTCTGATGGAGCTGCTATCTTTTCTAAATGGTCAGATGACTTTGAACACAGTTAGTTCATTTTGCTTTGGGCAGTCTAAGCCTGAATTAAATTGTGCAGGATTTGATAAGAGAATAGACATTAATTCATAAATTGTCTTTGATAGCAGCTGTAGTAAACAACACGTGATATTACATACCTACTTTAGAAACAAAGATGCTGAGTTACCTCTAAACATATCTAAATAGAGAAGATTTGTGCATCCACTGTACTGTGTGCTTATCAATCCTTCTCACTGCTACAGACGATGGAAACAGTATCGTCATGAGTGTTTTCAATCACCTTATCACCTGGACTGCTCTGAACACTGTATGTTTTCAGAGTCCTGCAGCAAGTTTGTAATAGAAGTCAGGCCTTCTGATCGCCTGGGTAGAAACGTCTCTAGACCATCAGGAAAGCAGGAAATGTAAGCATGCAAGCTGTCTCAAAAAAATATGCTTATTTCTAAAAAAAATATGCTTATTTCTAAAATCCTCTTTTATATTTATATTCTTTACTTCTCTCTACCTCATAGCAATTAGTACCCAGTGCTGTGAAAATACAATCAAATCTTACAGATCATGTTCAGCATGTTATACAACCATGTTTCATAAGGACTTAAAATTAAATGAACAAATGCTGAATAAATGCATTCTATTTTGCTTTACAGTTATTAGGTTTCTTACATCAATTTCTATATATTCTTAGTTACATTTACTAATAGTCTCAATATTGTTTATGAGAAAAGTAGAGACATTGTAATCCTCTGCTCTGTTTATTATGAATTCCAGAAACTTCCTTACAATACTAAGGAAACAAAATATCCATTCTACTTCCTGTGTTCTGCTGAATTGTACCAGAATGGCCACAGTCTGGTTACCATTTTGCTGATACTGCTTGTTTCATGCACATGTAGGTCAGCCTCTATAAAGCTATTGTCATCCTGAAAAAGTCTGAAATAGAGTGAGAAAAAAATGAAACCAAGATTTTTAGAGAGTCTAATTAATGTGAAGACATCTTCTCTAAAACAGCTTTAAGTGTTGTTAAACCACCAGCACTCCTGTAGTAGAATATTAAATGTATGGAAGGCCTGCCTACTGCTTGTAAGTAATGAATAGTAAATCATTCAATTTTATAGTAGAAGTTATTAATTTAAGTGTACTTTAAAATTTTTTAACAGTCTTCGCTACCCATCTATTTACGGCTAAGCTGCTGCTTCTCCCTGTGGTGTTTTAAAGCATATGATACTCAAGCACCTGTATTTTTGGTAGCTTAAAGCAAAATTGGGTCCAAATGCAAATTAAATTTGGTTAACACAAATTATAATGCTGCACAAGTTTTTTTCATTAACTAATAGAGCTGTTGGTTATGAGATAACTGAGCTCATCAGTGTTTTTAACAAAGGCAAGAAACACTTAAAGAGTTTGCTGATTTTTGCCACAAGTGAAATGTTTCATAATAAGTCATCGGGTTTTGAAGAAGGAAAACTATGAAGGGCAAAAGTGAAACGTCTATTTCCATGTATGAACTTCACTGATTTGCTTTTCACCAACAAAAGGAGCAGAATGAATGGGAGATAACCTTGAACATGGAGAGGTCTTGACTAAGAGACACCTGATATTGATTCCAAAATTCCTGGAACTCCATCTCCACTCCAGACTGTCCCTAGCAGGGTCTCATTCTCCAAGACTTTGCAGCCAGCAGTCTTTAACAACTATACAGAATGATGCCATACTGTTTTGACACCAAAATAGACCCTTGTTCCACAAGCCTGAGTAATTTTAAAATATGCAGGTCATTAGTTAATTAATCCCAGCATGTGCCTTTGGGCACTCTCACTGTATCCTCTTCTTCACAAGTCACAAATTATTGAGATGACTAGCAAGTTAGAGCTGTAGCACACCACTGAGTCACTGTCAAGACAACTCCCAGCCAAGGTTGGTTTGCTCCCTTTAGTTACTAGCCAAAAGGCAAAAGGGGAATGCAGTTCCTGAAGCAATGCAGGGCAGAGCAGACATTCCCTGTCTATTTTAAAGAGTTATTCTTGAAGCTGATTCTAATTTTGTCCAGTATCCATGAATAGGGGAAGACAGGGATTGAACTTTTTTCACCACCTATCAGAGTTGTCAGCATCTCTTTCCCATACAGGGAAGACAAGTTGGGCTTATTCCTGGGTCTAGACACAGAGTCTGAACCTTAGACTGGATCCCACCATAGGAAAAAAAAAAAAAAAAAAAAAAAAAAAAAGAACAGCTACTGTGAAGAGCATTGAGGTTGAGAAGTAGTGACTAGTTTATTTTCTGTCTACAATTTAGCATATGACCACAAAGCATATCATTCCAGGGGACTCAATTCAAAGCAAAATGTTTGAGCTTCTGCACAGCAGAACTTTATGCATGGCCAGGGAAAACAGAGAACAACAACTTTCCACAGTATTTAGCTGCTTTGCTTGTGCTTCCATGATACAGAGGCCAAATATACAGTAATTTTAACTGAATCAAGTCCAAGACTTGTCTAAGTGTATCCACTGAAAATGAAACTGACCTTGGGGAGAAAGAAGAAATGGCAGGGCAGTGAAAACATCTTATGCCTTAAGGAAAAGCACAGAGAAAGTAGCAGCAACTCATGCCTGCTCTCAAAATAATAACTAGGGCTATTATTTACAGAACAGAAAAGACTTTTCTCCTTGCATAGTAACTCTTTGATGCCAGCAAAGGCAGACAAGGTAACTGAATAAGTATTCTGAGAGAAAATAGGAGCGAGTATTCAGGAGGATGATGGTAGGACAGGAAGCAAGAGTGAGAGGTTCTCTTGTTGCTCCTGAAGTGGAAAGGATGATTTATCATAGGCAACTAAAGGAGAGGAACAGTGTATGTCAGCAGAGAGCAAACTGCAGAACTTCTGGCAATAGAATGAATATTGAATTGATAACAGTATTAATGGCTTTATTTTAGTCTCTAAAATGATCCTTGTTGTCCAATAAATATCATTTATATAAAAATCATTAAATGGTATTAAGAATCTATGGTCAAAATTCCCCTCGAGCCTACTTGTCCATTCCCAAACTTTAAAAAATAGCTACAAAGCAACATGTAGAGCACACTTATTTTCCAACATTTGTCTAACAAGTGGACAGACTACATTACTCACCCAAAACATGACCTGCCATGTGTTATTTCTCCTCCCATTTAACTTTTTTTTTTATTTTTTATTTTTAGTGAGGAAGGCTTAAAGATGCCAGACATTTTCTTCTTTTCCTCTCCTTTGCTGACCCCTCTTGCTTTTTGCCACCTTCTCTTGCAGGAGATTCACACTGCTTTCAGTTCACCTCTGCTGTTCCCTCCAGGGAGGGGAAAGGTGAAGGGGGGAGAAAAAACTTTCTTTATTACCTCTTTTCCTAGACCTGTTGGCTCTGCTCATAAGAGGAGCATGTGCCATGTGCCATGAGCTACTGCACTGTTCACACATCCCGATGACCGTGAAGATGGAAGTGTCCGGTCCCACCACAGTGTGCTGCAGCAGTTGAGCTCAGCCATTGATAAAGAGTCTGATCTGCTGCAAAATTCTGAATACCTGAACAAATTCAAATACGTCTCATTTACACAGGTTTTGCTTTAATGATTAAGTTTTCCCTATGCATTTTCTCCTAATTATATTATTTTAAAGCACACCAAATAGTAATTCTACATGACATTTTTATCATCTGCGTAACATTCCAAATGAAACATTTTATTGCATTTGATGTTATTTGAACACTTACCATGTACTCTTCAGTCCTACAGTTTTCAATGTGTTCTGGCTATATTAAACAAATATTTAAGAAACAGTTGAGGTATGTGCTGGTTTTTTCCATTTTTAAGTGTTTAATCTGTAATAAACATGTAGTATGTTACAAATATATTTCATATATATGGCCCTTTGTGCATTAAGTGTTAAGAATATGTTTTTGCCATAGTTGAGTTTGTCACATTTTCCATTACAAACTTAATTTCAGGGTTTATAACTTCTCCATAAAATGTGCCCTTCAGGAGGAAACTTGACATTCAATTCCCCAGCTGAAAAGAGGAGGTGGGTTTTTTTTCTTTTAAGAAACAGATTAATAAAATAATGGTTTAACAAACATTTCTAGCATTCAGAAACAAAGTGAGAAAAAAGTCTCTGCAGCTTGGATTCCTCCTCTTAGACTCCTAAAAAGGCTTAATGAAAAAAAAATCCAACTCTGAACTGGGACCTAAACTCAGCATTTTTTAATTCTAACCAAAAATAAAAAGTTTCAGATAACAACTACTAGTGATTGAAGTTTGAAGCAGTTTTTGACTCCACGACAAAGCAGATGAAATAATTCCTGATGCAGATCTCATGCTAGTAAAATTACTGTATGTTCTTTATCTGTCTAGATCACTGCTCATTTCAATAGTCAAACATAGTAGCCCAGACCAATAAAAGCTTTTCAGTCTTAAAGCTAACAGAATAATGGCAGTCCAACATGACTGTGTGATTTAAATTCTACTTCATGTACCTTTTTGATACTCTACAACTCATAATAAAAAAATATTCCCCATTTTTTTCTCACCTCTGAAAATGTTATACTAAAAGCATACTATTTGCCACTATTTCTGTTTCTAAACAGGGCAGAAAATATGACATAAGACAAATCATACATGACAAAAGCACAGATGAAATGTAAAGCTCAGATGGTTTCTTGAAAATTTATAAGTAAAACCCCCAAATATTTATGAATAAAAAATATTTTTTTCATAAAACAGGAGTCAATTGTGAATGAGTGAAATACCAGAAGTCTAAGCTTATTGCAACTTCTAGTTTCAGCTCTATGTACAATTACTGCTATTTTCATAAAAATGAAACAGCCTTGTTTTCAAATTCTCACATACTGACAGCCAGCAGTTTTCCTCAACTACAGTACTTTCCAGATTAATCTATCTTTACATTGCCAAATTTTATGACCTTTATTGCAAGTCACCCAACAAGTGTTTTCTCAAAGTTCTTTTTTCCTAAGCAAAGTAAGACTCTTAGCTTTCATTCTTTCCAAACATAATATTATGGCTCACAACTTGGTTAAAAAAAAAAGTGACTCAAAAATGCCCTGATTTTGAGCCTTTAAAAGACAAAACAAGTCCTATATTTATTATATCAAAAAATTCCCCAAACTCATGGCATTCCAGACTTGACTGATGATTTGTGAATGCTTTCAGGTTAGCAATACTGTATTATGTGTTCCTCGGATTCCTGTCTGACCACTACATCCACCAGCTACTTGGTCTTTGATCTTTTTTCCACAAATTTCACCCAACATTTTCAGGTTTATAACTCAAATTAAATAGCTTTAATTTTACTCTGGGCTTTGTTGTACGTGTTTTCTATCTAAACTTTAAAATGTCTCCCAAAGTGTATGGTTGCTCCACCTCACATGGATTAGTAAGCAGAAAATGTGGATTTTTTTCTGCATCATGTTTTTTCCTCTGGCACCAGGTACAGCTTTAAATAGAAAGAGACCATATTCTCATAGCAGACATCTTTCTAATTGCTTTGTGTCATTCTTTCTGTCTCTGGTAGGCTGCCACCTAATTACAGAAAGATAGTTTTAAAAAAAAAAAAAAATCATTAAGACTCTTTTCTTCCATACCCAATATCTTTTGCATCCTAGCAGAATTAGACTATTCCATTTATCCTGTTTTCATTTTCACATTACAAAGGAATAGTACATATGCGAGGAGAGCTAGATCTGTGTTTTGCTCATGTGGATGAGTCCATTTTTCCTGGTTTGCCTGGATCATGTTTTTCTTTAGTTTCTCCCTGTGTGACATAGGTCCCAACTCACACAGTTTGTTTTCATTCATTTTTGCTTTCTGATGAATCTCCTTTTAGCCTCTAAGGCCAGACAATCATTTACTAATTTATTAATAAAAGTACTGGGTTTGAAACATGAACTAAGAAAATGAGAAACCCTCTAGGAAGCCAGGACTTGTCCATAAATTAATTTTACGCTGTTGCAGGTAACCCTCATATGGGAGGTTGAATTCATCACAAGACCTGACATCTATGAAGGAGAACATCAGAATAGCTCCAGCCTACCAATTACAGATCAGAAGCCCTTAATTTCCAGATTTTCCATGATATACTTTATCATAGGGCATGTTTTCATTTGTAACCAACCATAGCAAGTGTATATCACTCTTCATTTAAAGCAAAATTTCTGAGCTGCCAGAGTTGCAGTTCAAACTAGCCATGCAGTCAATAAATAGTGTCTTATTTTAGTATTCTGAAAATTCTTTAGAAAGCAGAGCAATTGTGTAGAAATAAAAGCAACATTATACACTGGAAATGCCTGAAGGAACATATCTGAGACATGGGCAGAAACACCAAAACAAATGCCACAACACTAACTGTAGACAATCTATGTCCTTAGTAAATTCAGACCAACATCAGAATTAATGCTTCTTACTTTGGACACCAAATTTAGACACTCAAGCAGCTATATATTAGACTCTCCTTCACAGGAGAATTATTTGGACTACTTCAAGTTACATGACCAAGTTCCCTCTGATGTGAATGGTAAACAGGCACCTCTAGGAGGTGGGCTCAAATCACCATCCAGCTCCCACTTCTTGGACTATAGCTTAGATATACTGCCATTAAAAAAAATATAGGAAAAGTGGGAAACAGCAGCAACATTTTTTTCCAGATCTCCTAAACACTTGAAAGACATACTTATACCTGAAGAGTGGAAGAGGTCTACCACTTGACACTACCCATCTAAGCCAAACAGTCCTGATCACATGCGTGGGTCTCTGCAGAGACATCTACAAAATATTGAGATATTTTAGGTACTTCTAGGAGATAGTTAGCATTTGAGAGTAGTAGGTCCAAAGTGCTTTCTCTGGTTACATCTCTGCTGATAAAAACATTGATGACAGAGCACAGGCTCAGTCCTAGCACACTGCCATCCATTCTGATAGACCATCCCTGGCATGGTGTCAGCATCTCCCAGACAGTGCTCAGGAACAGCTCAGGGGATAGCACTGACCAGAGTTCTTTCCCAGTGAGGCAAGCTCCTTTTCAAGGGAGAAAGGAGAAAGTTTAGCCTAAACCATTTTTTAAACTCCTTCTCTCCCCATGCACACACAAGCTTTGAAACCAGGGGTGTGACTTCAGCTGAGAATTTGGCTTTTTGGCTTCAAAATACCACATCACAAATCAACACCTTGTGGAAAAACAGAAAAAAAAACCAACTTAATTAAAAAGAAAACAAAAATCAACAACAATGGAACCACATTGGTTTTCACCAAGTAAGGAAAGGGATCTGTGACATGATCTTATACAACCATGATGAGAAAACTTACTATTATTAAATTGCTTACTATATTATAAATTTACAAGAGGCATGAATTTAACACACAGCATAACCACACTTTTATGTCTTCAAGTGATTCATTTAACGCAATCCAAACAGCTAAGTGTTAAGGTTGATCTATCAATAACGCTTTACAAAGCACAGATTTAGCTTTGAATATGAGAAGACAATTTAGTCCCATTCCCTACACAAAACCAATTATTTGGCTTTTAAAGACTGATAATATAAGGAAATATTTCTTCTTCTCTCCTTGTCTCTTTCTTGCCAGCACTGTCATCTATTGCAACTATGATGAATATAATTAAGGCAAGTCTAAATGAAATGAGAGAAAAGGTAGCACTTCTTGAAATAAAGGTATTTTTAAATTCACTGGGAGAAGAGTGAATCCAGGTTTTGTCTCCAATGAAAAGCATTAAAAGAACTTGTGGACATATAGTAGGATGTGAACTGTAATAAATCACACTCTTAACTGTGCTATTTGTCTTCTTTAATTTTCCATTTAGTGAACAAATGATTCATTTTTCCCTTCAGAGAGCTACAAACTACAGAATTTACAACTATTTCAAAAAATAACATTAGAAAAAAAGAAATACCAGAGTTGTTCCACCTTCTCAAATAAAATTTTTATCCAAACTCATAATTATTTTCGGG
>JANZLQ010000056.1:32069395-32082009 GCA_026212715.1 Elanus axillaris | reverse complement strand
TACTTTTGGGTGCCTGTGTAGTTTTTAGTCATGTAAATTCCCAGTGACTCAAGTGGAAGTTTGCCTGTATGAGGACTGGAGGGAAACAGAGGGAGCATCTCCATTCGACTTCAGAAATGTTGGTCTTGCACATTCTTCTCCAAAAATGTAATGTGCAATACATTTATTTATATTAGTAACCAAGAAACAATATTTATTTTGGAAGACACCAGGCTTCATTACTGTGGGCAAAAATGTGGTATTCACCCACAGCCCTGGGCTGGGCACAGAGGGAAGCACTTTCAGGGCATTCTGAACTGGTGTTTCCCCATGGAGCTGGCTGCGGGGCCACAGCGTGGAGGGGACACAGCAAACCCTCTTCATAGCCATAATCACTCTGTCAGGCAAGCTTTGCCCGATGACAAGAGATGAGAAATCCAGGTGCTACTTCAGGTTGTCATTCCTTAGGAAAAAATGGTGTTGAAGGGTCTTGGTTTGGGAGGAAACCCTCATTTTTTTCCCCTCCCTCCATACCTTGTAGCCTCTTGACCTACAAATTTCTAGACAGTAAAAGTTACGTTTTTCTGAAGTTGAATTTTGATACAAAACATATTAGCACAATACTGCCAATACCAAGCATTCAAAAAACATGAGTCAGACACCAAAAGTTATGAGACTGGCTTGCACTTCAGATTTAAGAAGAAAATGTCTTTTGTTATGTTATTCTTAGTCTACAGTATGGTCGCATTCTTAAGCTTCTGTCTGCAACCATGAAAGCAGACACTCAACCAATAATTAATGCATTGTTTTATTTTTTTGAATGAAATGATGTTTTTATGTAATATTTGATTTTAGAATCTCACTCATTAAGAATACTAGATGTCACAAGACTAGCCCTAAAAAAATCACTCAATTTGGCAATGTTATCAATTGTTAGTTGTGCAGTTATAGCCTGAACATCTTGGCACCCATGAATTGACACTGATTTCAAAATGCATTGAATTATATGAATTATAAAGATATCATACTACTATGTTTCTGTTTCTTGGTGATATGAAAAGAGTTAATAGCACTCCATATCCCAGAAATGACAGCCAATCACACCTTTTACTCTTTGAAATGATCCAAACCCACATATCAAGTCAATATTCTCGCATACTTCTGCGTGGTTTGAACTGCAAGCTTTATGCCAAGAATACCCTTGTGATTTGGATTCTAGATTGAGTGAAAAATGCTTCATTCAGATCCAAACAAAATCTCAGAAAAACATTCCCTACAGACTTGTAATCTTGTGATTTGTGCAAGAATGCTGGGGTTTTGGGTCATAAACCCAGAAAAGACAATTTTATAGATCTCTGTCCTATGATCAAAATCCTAAACTGAAATTTTTGACTAGATTTAGCCACAAATCTGTAATATACAATTTTTATATTACATACGTAAATTACTGCTCTTCTGCTGAAACAATCACTACAGAGAAATGTGTCATGATTTAGATCTGATCTTGAGAGTCAGGACAACTGGATTTGCTCCCTTCCTATGTCTGAAAAGGCTCACATTTCCAGTCCCAGGACATTCCCGTAAGGGAGTGGGAGACTGCCCAGATGTGAGCAAACTTATTTTCAAAGCTGGATAAGTGTTTGAGAATCCCAGCTGCACAGTGATTTTTCTGTCCCTGTTGATAGGAGCAACATGGACTGTAGGACTTCATCATCATAAATGACATGACTCAAACCGGCTTTACTGTTGTGTGTGCACCCAAGCTCTGCTAGAGCTGACATTGGGTTGGTTGCAAAACCGGACTCCATTATACACTGCCATTAAAAAAATATTGAGGAATTTTGTTGCAAAAGTGGGAAGTTATCACACAAAGTAAACATCTGACATCTGTAACATTTCCCATTGGATAGCTAAGACCTAAATAACAGAGCTGAGAGAAACACCCATAGAGCTGAAGAAATAGATCTGTTGATGGCTGGATCTTGTATGCACTCAGTGCAGGTTGTGACGTCATGCTATGACCACCTGGAAAAAAAAAGTGACATTTCTACTGTTTAATAATCTAGATAATGCAAATTTACTTAAGACTGTAAATTTAATTTAACCATCTCTCTATTAGCTATAAACACTGAAATTCACAGTTAATCAGGCATAAGCAAGAGAGGCTGTAGTTAGGACTCTCTAATTGTTCTTTGGGCTTTTTTTTTTTTTTTTTCCTAGACACTATTTACTGAACTGGGCTTCGGCCTCAAATCAGTCAACATCCCTCATTTGTCTGCACTCATTCTACATGTACATATACCTTCCCCCAGACTCCCACTACAGGACTGCTTTCCTCAGTTCATAATGTTAAAGCCTTATGTGCTCAAAAGGTGGTTTTGCTGTGGATTCACATTTTTTAAAAAGAAAATAAAACCAGGAAATGTTATCCTATGCAACTGAATCAGTTGCCACATCATACATGACCAAAGCTGAACTTTAGCCCTCAAACCTCTGCCATTTGAGTACATGGAAGAATAACCAGCAGTAGGAGGTTTTCCCTGTACTTGTCAGCTTAAGAGGGAAAATACACTGCCAGTAGATTTCATGGATGATGATGAGGCTTCAGGTCCATCACAGGTTCTGAAACGTGCAAAGAAATGTGCTCTGGTTTGCACAGTTTTTGACAATTTCTACTCTCTCCCCTTCAGGGTGTCCCCATCCATTCCTCTTTTTGTCCATCATCACTGTTCCCTGGTTCCAGCCATCATTTTTCCACCTGCTTCCAGCCTCACTTCCAGATTTACAGACCTAGAAGTGCACTCTCCCATTACAGTCCAGTGGTCTACCTCTTCCCACTGCACAGATTTCTGACCTTTCAGTTAATTAAACTCTTAATAAGATGTCATTATCCTTTAGGTCAGGCGGGTATGACAAATGGGTGAGATGCATGCTTTATCCATGAGTTTTGAGCCTCTGTGAGGCCTGAGGCTCACAGGGGTTCTGACAAGCAGTGGGTCCTGTCCTCTCCCTGCTTCAAGTCTCATCCTTTGTGCCACTGACCATGCCCTTCATCACTGTCCCACTTGCTCTTGTTCCCAGCACAGTTCCAGTAGTTCCTTCAACTCCAACCTTCTCAACCCTTCTTCTCTGGCCTTTGCCATACTAGTCTCTTCCTTTGACCTCTGATCTCATGGCCCAGCCTATCCATTTCCCTCTGTTCATTTCCCAGTTTCCATTTGTGGTTCCAGGGTTTCTTCATCCCATTATTCTCTCCTCCAAACTCTTTAATTACGTCTTGCCTTACCACATATACCCAAATGTAGCCTGGCATCACCCTGTCAGCAGTCCAGACACCCTCTTAATGATGGAAACTAGAGAGGGAAGAACCAAAAGAAAAAGAGAGAGTTCACAGGTAAAGATACTTCAACGTGTACTTCACCGCAATCACCACCATCCACTCTCAGCAGCAGCAGCAGCTGCTGCCCCTGCACTGCCTGCTCTGCCTTCTCTCTCCCCTAGAAAGAAGGCAGATATACCAGGAGCCCGTTGGACCAAGTTCATTCAATGCATCAAGATCAAATTAAATCTTCAAACTTCTCTGTTTCAGTGCACTTCAAGTTACTCTACTTAAAAGCCAATATGATTATTTAACATTTTATTTTAAATTGGATTTTGATATTTTGATCTGACTACAGATTCCTTAGGGCCTTTCCAGTCAAGTAATTAGCAGGAGAACATTCCCCACTTAGTCTTTGTAGCTGTAGTCTTATTCCTTGCTATGAAAAATTACTTTTGGATCGGAATCTAGACAATCTTTTTTGATTATTTATCTAAAACTAAAAGCAGGAAATGATTCATTTGATTTCTGCCAATACTGGAGTGTTGCCACTTTTAGCTCAGGAAGAGTAGGCTTCCTTTGGCAGCCTTTGCTTGCCTGATGATGAATGAAGTTCTATGTTTAGTGCTAGCTAAAATTTTATAGAGTCTAAAAAAGCAATCTAAACATGTTATAGGGAGTGGATACGTTTTTTTAGATAACTATACCACAAGTTTTCATGCTGTGTCACAGCAATACCTTCAATATACGCATAGAGGAGGGACTCTTTCCAAAAACAGATCTTTTAATACTTGAAAATGCACTATTTGTCATAATAAGCACATAATTCCCCCAAAGTGAATGCACACTCACAGTTATGTTACATAGAGGAAAACATAAATACGCCTCCTTGTCTTAATGATATAGCACCCAAATTACATTCAGTCATTTGTCATTGAAAACCATAGACCACCATGGAATGTGCAGTTAAACAGCACAATAAAACCTACTGTAAACCTAACCATCAATTGCTACCTACTGATGAACAGAAAAGTCTTAGAAGTCTTGACAATATAAATAGTTGTCTGTGCTAAGAGTTATAGTAATTCAATCATGATACCATAATTTTGGGGAAGGAATCATGTAGAAATGATGCATTTATATCTGATGAAAGCATTCAAGTATACTTTCAAAAATAAGCAGTAGTTTTACATAAATTAGTCTCACTGGATGGCATCTGTCATTCAGACAAACATTTTCAAGGTCTGAAAGTAAACAGACAAGTTTGAGTAAATCAGGACTTTTTTACAAACATTTTGTACTCCACTTTAGTGTCCTCAACTCTGTTCTAACCTACATTCACACACTAACTGCCTTTGTGATTTGCTGGAGCATTTCTCCTGAGTGTTTCCTTTGATGACTCCCAGACTTCATTCTTCTGAAGTGGCATGTTCTGGTGGGCCAGCTCTCATGTTGAGAACAGTCCCCTCATTCATGTACCTGCCCTACCTCCAAGAGTGTCCTCAGATCTGGACGGGTGCTCTCAGAAGCTGTCCACCTCTGTTTAGACCATAGCCCCACTTGGTTTTCACTGTGCTTGGGATCAGACTCTAGTCAGGAAGATATTCTTGAACTAACAGTACTTTTATATATATATAATTTGTAGAGTATTGGGCATGTATTAGAACAAAAATAACATTGATTTAGCACCCAGTTATAGTGAATTGCTTTGTTTGGAGAGCAAATTAACATTATCAGTTATTCTCTTCCATTCACAGTAAGCAAATAACTTACCTCAGGAATATAACTGGTCTAGAATCTAAGCCATTTTTTTTTTCTTTCATGATATTAACCTAAATGCCTGTGGTTAGTTTAAGACCTTCCCTTTCCTTACCTCACCTGTGTTTGTCTTACACATGAAGAATTAATTTACACTTTGTTTTGATGAGATACATAAAACTTTCAAAAATTAAAGTATCAGTGAGACAAAGAATGTACAATGGGACTGACAATACTGTAACTACATCTCACTAATGTTAATTCTCATGCAGAACACTTTCTGGGGGAAAGAGAATGAAGAAGTACACACAGAAAAAGAATTATAACAGCTGCATATTGATAGCCCTACCCTACTTCCTTTAAAATTGACTGTGGAGCCTGGCAGACTCCTTTGGGTAGTGTACAACTTCGAATGAATGGTCCTGTCTGATAAGCTACCTCAAAGGCACTTTGTACCAAATGCACTTGAGACACCCACTTCAGAGAGGTTTTGTTATTCTACTTTCTTTTATAATACTCAAGAAGCATTTGAAAGCTATTCCTGGAATTAACAGTCACTGGTAAGAACAACTATGAGCTGTGCTTCTGGGAGAGTTCATTAAATAAAAAGGAAAGATCCTAATGGTATCTAGGTATCTAAGAACTAGGGCTTTATGGAAAATAGTAGATGAAGTAACTTGGCCCATATATTACGGATAACAAGATCTGACTTCCATTGTTGTATTTTAGAGGCTAAGTAAATAAAGGAATGGAGGCCTGAAAAGTGATGATATTGAAAAATATAGAGGACTATGTTTTCAGAACACCTTAGTGGTTAATCATCACTATTTCTTGGATATTTTAATTTACATTTTAGATTTAGGGATTAATGTAGAATCTTTCCAAATATACGAGAGCTCTGCATGTGTCATAAAGCAAGCTGTAAAGGGGTAAAAAATTAATTTTTAAGAAAGCCTTTGGTGTTCACCTTTATGACCTTTAGTCTCTCAGCTATCCCCCCAATGGAGAAGGTAAGCACTCTCTGCCAGTGCATATATAAGACATTTGTAAGTGAACTGGATCGGAAAGGCTTTGTCCCATTTCCCGCCATGTACACTTTCAGATACTGTGTGAGTTACATGGAATTTCCCTCTGTTCTGTTGCTGAAAATCAGAAACACTCACCTCTGTGGTATGCAGACTGAAAAATCATGCAGAGTTGACCAAAACTGCAGGTGGACTTATGACCATTCCCCACTGATGGAAAAACACAAACAAAATGAATGCAAGGAAATCAATTGCTCCCCAAAGACTCTCCTTTCCTCTCACCTCTTAACCCCTTTCTGCCCTCTGGCTGCCAGTCACTTTGAGTTTTCTCCTTCTTAACTTGAACTGCCACAAAAGAGAGACATAATGATCTAGCCATATACCTTTCTTTCTCACATCTAAGGTTTCCAAATAGGACCTTCCTCAAGCTGTGTGCTATGCATCTGCTGTTAAAGATGCTCTCAAAGGTAAAATCCTTCATATTCCTGTTTCCATCTGAGGCCACTCCACTGACATCTTCCACCTTAAGGTCCAACACTCAGGTATGATCCCATTTATGGAGTTACCTCAGACTGGCTCCACCTCAGGTTAAGGAAAAGGGGAGGGATCGCCAAGGCTGCATTCAAACCCTTCATTTTCTCTTCCAAACCCTCCCTGAGCACAACAGCACATGTTGCTTCCTTACAATTTCACATTTTCCCACTCAAGGAATTCCTCCACCCACTCTCACTTCTTTCTCCCAACTGCTCATTCCCACTGGCAGTATGTGATAGACCCATTTGTTTCTCAAGAAGACAGATTGGAAGAAAGGAGATATTTTCTTCACTGTCTTCCTCATATCACTCTCTGAGGACACAAGAAACTAAACATATCAAAGCTGCAACAGGCAGGCCCTGAGAAAAACCTTTACCGCTTTTCCTCAAAAACAGCTCTTCAGACTATTCCTTAATGATACAAAAAGATATCTATGTAAAAAAAAACTAAGTAGGAAGTTCTGTAGCTCTCTGCCAAACAAATAAATAAAGGAAAAAGTTGACATCACCTGAAGTATCACAGTTGCTCATATCAGACATTGTTGTCAATCACATCACATCTCTCTATTGAGAGTAAAGTGCAAACAAAATTCTTTGGAAACATCGGAACAAACACTAGAAATGTTGTGTGCAGAGGTATTTTAGAAACTATATTAATGAAGAGGAATCTTTAACAAACTAGGTAAGCAGATTATTAGCCAAATCACTTTTGGCTCCTTCAGGAATATTTTGGAGGAGTATGAAATATTTCCCTGAACAGAGGCTTGAACAGGGATTAGAAAATACAACAAGTCTCAAATAGTATATCATAACTTCCATAAGATGTGTAACATTCTGAAAAAGCAGCTTCCTTCTATGATCAGCAGCTATAGAAAGATCTTAAAAATAAATAGAGAGAGCATTTTTACACTGACGACCTTGTCTGAGATTACATCATGTCTCAGTTCCCGTGAATTTTGGCTACAGCCTTGGTTTCTGTCGTGTCTACTTGGAGATACATTTCTGTTCTGTATCAATAACATGCCATGTGTGTTTGAGCCAGGGAAGATTTGCTTCTTACTTCCATATTTACTGTCAAAGCAGTGAACCAGAAAACTGAGTTTCAGAGAAACAGTTTCCTTTACTGATGGATCTAGCACACCAAAACAACAGTTTTCTCAGCTTTAACAAAAGTACAGGATAAGGGTTAATTCCGTATTGTTATAGGCTACCAATTCGCCCATGAATAAATTCCACTCGCTATAGGGGCAAACTGTCTACAATGCACTATCCATACACTGAAGTTACCTCTACAGAAGCAAATTCAGGCCCAGTATTTAGCTAATTTCAGGTACAATATAAAATAGTTAGAATAATGATCAAAGAAGCAATGCTATTCTTTTTTGTCATATACACATGTAATCTATCATCCCAGCTTCATTAGGAGCTAGGCAGGTATGCAAGGCAGACTGCTGAATTCTGTATTTCTTGTGTTTCCTATTAACTTGCTAATGTCTACATCTCCATCAGTGGGATGAAAACAGTATACTGGGAAAAAGAAGCAGATGGTAGCATTGTGCAACCTGTAAAAATTATTTTGGGAAGAGCATGTCTATGACATCATATTCTTCTGCAATCAGCAGATGTTTCAGTAGTGTAAAAAATATTTACTCTAGCTGAGATCAGAGGTATCCATTTATTGCCCTCATTAAAACTTGACTGCATGTGTGTCTCTTTACGTGCAAAACAAGTTCTCCAATGGATGAGACTGCAACCTGCCCTGTGAGCTTAATGCCTTTAAACAGGCATCCTGGTATATATATGCTGCAGTTTCACTGATGAACTAAGACTAGGAAAACACCAGACCATGTCAAAAGACCAAGGAAAATTTATATCTGGGAAGAAATAAACATTATCTCCATAACAATACTTCACTGGAGGTGAACAGACTTCTTGTGTTTTGGAAAAATGCTAGCATTAATTAAAAAAAAATCAGACTGATTAATCAATATAGTTGTGGCCTGATCCTGTTGTTTAACTCAGAGGTTTCGAAGCTTCTCAAGGCCTGAAAACCTCTCTATTCTTTCTTTTTAAAGTAGTTTCTGAAATTTTCTTTTTCTGACCACAGATTCATTCAGACCAAGGAGCACAGCAAGGGGATGTAGGGTCAAACAGCTCTTTTCTGTATTATTCTTTAACTGAGTAAATTCAGTAAAATTGATTAAGACATTCCAGGTTTATTCAAAGCTGCTCCTCTGTCTGAAGCCCTAAAATGGAGGATATGCATTCTCAGTAAGAATGCCAGTTGCAGCAGAGGGTTTCTCTCTCTTTAAAAAGCTGGGTTTTCCTCTCCAGTAGACAGAGGAATCTCATCTTTCTCTGATAATTCTGTGTAGAAAACTTTATTATGAATGATTTAGGTCTTGCCTTTCTCATAGCAAACTAAAATGGTTTTTTTGTGAGATTTTTACAGATTTGTTTTTACACACTTCCTTCAGAAAATTATTGCAGACTATTGTTATCACAGTAGCCTTTGTCATGAGTCAACACCCCCATTTAGCTAGGGTTTGTTCCAGCACAGAAAAAAAAAAAAGACCATCCCTACCACAAAACAAACTTATTTTCTTTAAAAAGAGTAAAAAAGGGAAATTGTATCCCCATCCACGCTTAAATTCAGATGTGAAGAAAACTTAATTCTTTGGTTGCAATATTTGGCTGTGATCATTGATCCATTGTTTTTAACAGAGAACAAATGGTTTCCCCCCAAGAAACCCTGCTTCCAAGGCAGGGTCACTTATTCAGATTTAGATGGGTTTGTTTATGTAGCCAGCAGTAAAAGTAGCACAGCTTCATTTCTCAGAAGGTTTCCCCCTCGCTTTCTTTCCAGGAGAGTGTTTTTCTCCCAATTCAGGACTACATTCCTACCAAGGAGTCTTTCAATGCCAACTCAGAGCAACTTAGAGGCACTTTGGCAAAAACTCTCTTGCTTAGCATGCAGTCTATAGATAGGGAGGCATTACTCAACAGAATACCAGCAGGAACGCTACTTAAGCATCAAAGTAGGCCTGAATAAGAGAATAGGTTTTGGTTTGGCTGCCTGCATAGGTATGGATTTCATATATTGTGCTAGAAAGGTAAGGTTGGACAGAAATTCCTTAACAAGCTCCAGCTTGTTCTTTTAATGTGAATTTTGAAGAGCAGGAACATATGGAACTGCTTTGTAGACTCTTCTGGGCTAGACATCTGTTTGCTGGCTGTGATTGCAGTGGACTGGCTGTTCACTTCAAGCACTAGATAACTCAAATAAAATACAGGAATAAAGTACATTTCTTCGGTCCATATTGACTGTTACAATACCACAATCTTTAGGACTGCAGCCTACAACAGTCCTCCTCCACCCTCAGCTAAGTTGTTAACTTTGTCACAAGTTTGACTTCGCTTTCCAACAAAAATGTGAAACTAGTCATGCATGTTAAAATAGCCCTTCTCATTTGGGAATTTCAGAGGCTAGCATGGTATCATAGAGGCAATTCATGATTATGGCATTTACCGTCTTCAGTGTTTTCAAACATTTCCTTGTTAGGTAGCCTACTTGTTGTAATTAAAAGTCTGTATATTTACAAAAAGAGACCAGCCCTAAGCGGAAACACCTGAGACTTTTGTAGGCAAAGCTCATCCTATGAAAAACTGCTGTTTAATAGCTGAATAAGAATTCACATAAATGTACTTTAAGTTCAATATTGGCCTTATCCTCCTGGAGCTGCTGGCACATGATTATACTTCCTCTACCTCCTTCATCAAGTGTAATCACTGTTAAAGTTACTCTGGAGATATGCTTGGCAGCTCTAGGATCCTGATGTGAAGCTGCATTATATATTTTCCAGCACTAACACCTAGACTTGTGGGTTGGCTCCTAAAACGAATGTAGTTGTGATAGTTGGTTGTTTCTGTTGACAGATGCCTCTGAGGCTGCCCTGCTGTTTGATTACACTCCATACTAGACTGATTCTTGAGTCATTCAGGTTTTTTAAATTGTCCTTCTAACTAAAATGTGAAACTGCTTTGATTGCATGTTAAAATGGCCCTTCTCATCTGGGAATTTTAGAGACTAGTATGCCATCTTAGAGGCATTTGCTTATAATTTCATTTAGGCATATAGTGATCTTCAATTAGTATTAAAAAGATTATCATCAGTTGCATTAGAAGCTGACACATTTCATCATGCAAGCAATTAAGGTTTTTAATTAGGAATTAAGAAGAAATTAAGAGGAATAAACAATTTCACAAGTGGTGTAAAATGTTGGGATTATTCCCTGATAATTTTCCTGCTGAAAAGAACACTAATTGTCTTTCTAGCAGGATATTGAGCAGCAATAATATTTCTCTTAAAACACCAAAGTTGCACTAGTTAATCAGATTTCTTTTCATATGTAAATGTATGTCTGCATGTCTATCTCCTGCTATGGTAACGATTTCCATTCTAAAACCACTAACTTCACCTAAGTCTATCACAATGCTTTAGAAATGCAATTTATATCAAGCTACCTGATGTCCTTGTAAGGATAAGTATTACACAAACAAAAGTTGATTTGAAGTAATATTGAAAAGGCTGCAAAATTGAACACCCTGAAGTTAGAAAATGCAGAATTAAGTTGATTATATAAATATATAATCCCCCCTTATTTAATTGAATACTTGTTTTTCAGAGAACATGAACTCATTATGTACACATTTAGATGGTGCATATTGAATGTGCAACTATTCCAAATTGAATTTAATCTTTCTTTTATTTGCTACTTACTTTTCAACCCTAGCTCAAAGCACAGAACACTATTTTCCTCAAGTTAATATACAAGGAGACTTTTATTTTGCTATAATGGATTTTGCAAACCTAAATCTGTCTTCACAGTGTCTTCAGCGTTCCCTGATTATGCAGGACTAACCCACAACTGGGCAATCTGATGTACCCTGGTGTCTGAATTCCAGGTGACCTATACTGAGTCTAGCTGGGATGGAGTTAACTTTCTTCAGAGCAGCCTGTATGGTGCTGTGTTTTGTACCTATGACTAAAACAGTGTTGATAACACACCAGCATTTTGGCTATTGCTGAACAGTGCTTGCACAGCAGCAGGGCTTTCCCTTTTTCCCACTCCCCCCATAACCTATCCAGCAAGTGCACTGGGGGTGCACAAGAGATTAAGAGTGGACACAGCCAGTTATGCTGACCTGAACTGAACAAATAGGGTAGTCCAGATTGTGTAATATCATGCTCAGCAATAAAACAAGGATAGCAGAAGAAGGTGAAGGATTTGGTCTTCCAAGGTAGCCATCATTCAGGGAATGTTTGGCACTGGTCTATTTGTGGGAGGTGGTGAGTAATTGCCTTTGTGTCATTTGTGGGTTTTTTTCCTCTTTCCTTCACTTATGAACCTGTCTTTATCTCAACTCACAAGTTTCCTCACTTTTTCTGTATGTATCCTCCCACTCACCCTGCTGGGAAGTAGGGAGTGAGCGGCTGTGTGGGTACTTGGCTGCTGACCAGGGCCAACCCACCACATAAACACATTGGATGACATGAGAGCTATCACAGGACTACTTTTCCACACCTGGCCACAGGAACTACAGCAATATCTAACTTCTATAATATTTCTCCCGCAGCAACTCGCGCTTTCCTGTTCCCTGCTTGACTCCATCAGGGACCCTTGGAGACCTCAGTGACCCCCTGTTGGCCACCCTACTTGACTTCCCTTTCCATGAAGTCAAGAACTCAGTTCCTCTAAGTCACAAGAGAACAGAATAGAATTCATTCACCAAGAAGAGGTGGAAGCACTCCAGGTTTCACAGTATAGACATCAGCCAGTCAAATTATCTCAGTCTGAGTTACCCTTTATAAACTGAAACAAAGATATTGTAATTGGAAGTCCATGGAAGTGAACAGGAAGTGCTATGAATGCCTTCAGAAACAATACCATTTTGATAGATCAGCTGCCTCTTTCAATTGAACCAAATATTCATATTTGG
>JANZLQ010000056.1:32058696-32069295 GCA_026212715.1 Elanus axillaris | reverse complement strand
GGGAGGGAGGAGAAAGACATTTAATTTCTTGGGACAAAATATAATTAGCCTGAACGTGAAGAGTGAATTCTGTGAGCTGAAGCCCTTAATACTTATGAGATCTCTAAATCCAGGTACAGCTATGTCATTCCATTAAATACTGGATTCTAGGTCCATAACAATGACCAAACCTGGCAATGCTGCAGCCTAAAGACATGGACCATTAGAGAAGTACAGCAAGGTATTCTGTATGGCTAATTTGCATGAAAAGTTTTTGTTTGTTTTATTTTAACCAAAAGCATGAAATCCTTGTTAAGAAAAACTAGTTTTTTGCTACTCTTTAGATCTGACTATAGTATTTGTCAGTCACCACTTCCATATTTTCAATTTTTTTTGTAAGTCACAACAGATTTTTTAAATACACTTACAATACCAGTAGTCTGGTATGTAGCCATTAGACCTGACTCGTATCTTAACAATCATGAAAAATCCTAACTGTTTTCATTCTTAAACTATTTTAAAATCTAGACATCAATTGCTCCAGTCCACATCACAGTGTTTTGCCATATATGAACTTTTACAAACCTGGAACAAAACAATTTCAAAAGAAAGATCCCTTATTCCTCTCCTCTCTATTTTAAAATATAAATTAATATACCAATTTCTTCAAAATTTCTTTCCCTGTATGAAGATTAGGCTATAAACCTGAAAGATGCCCAATACAACATGACTAATGTGCCTCCTAAACTACTCCAATGAGTGAACAAAGTTATAAAAGCTATGAACTGCTGAAAGAAAATATATTAGTAGAAAGCAAGGCCAAATCTTTTAAGTACTCCTACACACTGACTAGCTCACCTGGATTAATGCTAAGTGAAAGAAAACACTATAAAGACAATACAGGTCTACTTTTTTCTTTTCCTTCTTTTTTTTTTTTTTTGGTGATGAGGGAAACCTGTATTCCAGACTCATAGGTCTTTTTTTTTCTTTTTATGTTGCAAGTGGAACTGGAATCAACAACATATAAAAGTGATATAATGAAAGTTCTTGTCTCTGTCAAAGTATATAATAAAGAAGAAAGGCTTGCAGGAGAAGTTGACATCTTTTATTATGCCAATATTTCCTCTTTCTATGTGCCCTGCTTCTCTAACATTCTTAACTACCATGGTTACAACAATGTTTATACAACAGAGGACAGACTTTGCTTATTGCATTGATACCTAAGATACACTAACGTTATTGTTGGGGCAGAGGGACAGATTCAGTATATGTACCACTATAATAAAATACTTTATTTAATACAAAATTCCCTGTTGATTTCTGCATGCATATTGCCACTGGCATATTTGCAAAACTGATGGCAGGAAAAAAAAATAACAGTCATTGCTAGAAGCAGGGCATTATGGGGTATTAAAACTCCCCAGATCCAAATGCTCTCTTCTTTGAGAGCTTAGAGATGCCACAGGTGGGAGCATGTACAGCTTCTTGGCATTGTGCATGACATATTAATTAATCTTATAAAGGAGGTGGAGCATAGAAAGGCATCCAGATCAGCAGCTCATTTGAAAAAAAAAATAGTTATGATACTGTAGTGCTGGCTTAGAGCACTTACTTGGGAATTGCTGTATTGCAACAGAGCTGGTTTTGGTAAGTAAACCAGTTATGAAGGAGATAAAAAGAGAAGTGAGAACTCAAGCTGATGCTGAACAGCATGAATGTGAAAGTTCGGTCAGCGCATACAATGCTGTTGCTTCATATAAAGAAGAAACCAGCACATGGGGAAACTCTCCTCTTTGCCCATCAAAGCACTTCATATATTCACAGTGTGAATTTACACAAATATTTATGTAATGAAGTACAGCAGAGCAGTAGCAGTTAATATTTGTTACATTCCAACAGCAAAAAGGAAAGGTAGCATGGACTGAAACCAGTCTCTCATGTTCTAACCATCCCCCTATCTTACTCCTATTTATTTTATTGTGATGTTTTTCATAATGTCCCAGAAATTTTTCACTTTTGCTCCTCCAGAACAATCAAGGAAATCAAGATGTATATAAAAAAATTAGGCAATCTATGACCAACAGGTAGCTTTGGGGTTTTGTTGTCTGGTATTTGTTCATCTTTTTAAAGCAATAAGAAAAAGAATTATAAATGGAAAGTGAATGTTCAGTGACGGAAACAACTTTCAAGAATCACATTAGCTAATAGATTTTTTTTAAAAGAAGTGCTGTACTTTTTGTATCTGTTAAGAAATTCACCCCGTATCAGGGACCTGTGGTTCCTTTTTAATTATCAATATAATTGCTTTTGCATGAACCTTTAAGAATTACTATTTCCTGTTTGGTGGTTTTATTTTCAATTTGATAATGAAACACCCATAAAACTTAAAGGTTTATTGGGGAGAGGGGGTTTAGTACTAGCACCTGGCAACTATATGGAATGCATACTCAACTAAGGATTAAAAATCAGCATTCTTGCAATTTTTTTCGCTCTACCATTTGTACATGGGGTCAGTGAGATCAGCCTGTGTGCCGGCGGTGGAGGTGAGGGCAAGCAGGGAAAGGCTCCAAAGCAGCTGCCCGGGAAACCGTCTTAGAGATGGAGGTAGCTGCAACCAAGACTTCCTACAAACTTCAGCAGCTTTGAGGTGAGGGCACACAGGCTTGTACCTGCTGAGTCCTCTGAAGAAAAGCAAAACCGACACAAAAAAAGAAATCTTAAACCATATCTTCTAATGGATAAGGTCTGTCTGCTGAGATTTTAGTCAAATTGTCATGAAGTTTAGATAGTAGTTTTTTGTAAAGCTCCCAGTACTTGGATTAAAAGCATGGTTTATTAGTATGTATTATTAATATAATTGAAGAAAGCAAAAGAAAGTTAGAATAGCAATTACAGACAGTTTCTTGTACAAATTCAGAGACCATGTCTAAACTAGATGTAATGATCTCTGCTATCCATCACTCCTACTACATAGGGCTCAATATAACGATAAAAATGTTGACAATTTAAAAGACTAAACATTGTGAAAAATTGAGATGTCTTTAGCTTATGTGCCCTAAATATTCAATGAACAAATAAATAGATTGCCCAACATTTTCTATGAGAAAAGATAACATAAATTAAAATTAAGAATAAACACAAACAGGAATGGACAGTTTTTAAGCTTTCTGATAACTGTCATTTAAAAAAAATGGTTTTTTTCTGGAGACACTGTGCAACTCACCTATTTTCAAAGTCCTCAGGAACTCAGATTTATCTTTTTCACAAACAGAAAACTGAGTTGTTTTCAAAAACCAAGGTGTACACTGACTCTTTCATGCTATATGCCTTTCTACTCCTGTGGTCAAGTACCTTGCAGTTATTATCGCTTATTTGTTCAAGTGGTGAGGAAATATTAAATATCACAAGTTCTCAGCAGAGACTGGACAATAATTATCAACAGATGGCTGGCAGTAGTGTTTTGAAAGAGAGAAAGAAATTGCCCTTCCTTCCAAAACAACCCTCTACCGAGAAGTCCTAAGCAACTCATTGGTGACAGTTTTGGTTAAAATCAGATTTAAGTCAATTGCCTGTTTTCTCACCATGCTTTTTGTGTTACTTTAACTCTTGCTTATTTAGCTGTGATGAGCAAGCACAAACACTGTATGTCCTGGCTTTCTCATAATGATGATATTTACACTTGAAAAACCCAAGAACTTTTCGTAATTTACTCTCCTATTAGAAGTAATACCACTGTTGGGTAATTAGGCATGTACAATTTTGCAACACTGTCTTAAGCTTCCTTACCCATGCATTTTAAATGACTTCCCAGAAGATGTGGAAATACACAGTGGGATAGATCCTCCACTGAAGTTGTTGATGGAGTTAAGATAATTTATTCCAGGCTCCATTTACATGTGATATGCTTTGTTTTCAGAAGAAACATGTGGCTAATCAAACCACTAGACCTTGAGCTATTTGCTTCACAAATCAGCCCTTCCCTAACTATTTTTAAAGCATGTCTGGTTTGCAACTACTGGGAAAAAGTAAAGACAGTAGAAATTGCCTTACTACCCATCACACTCCATTTTCCTTTGCCTTGTGTACCTGAAAGGCTCCACCCAGGTATTGCGCTCCAGGCGCCTCAGTTAGAAACTCTGTAGAAGCCCCAGCAAACTGATTCATAAGGCTAAATCCCAGGGGTGTCCACTGGGTTTCTGCAATGCAAAAAAAAATAGATGTGTTTTTTCTTATTAATCTGGTCTTTATTTGTGGGCTGCTACAGAGAAAAGTGCTTTAGAGACCATTATAGGAAGATGACTTCTACACTCCTTATATTGCTATGTTTTGTACGGAGAGCCCGCACAAGAACTCCCAAATCATTGTAGCAATTCAGCTCTAGTTTTTTAAATTATTGAAATGAGCTCCTGAAATGCATTCCTACTGGTTCTCACCTGCTTTGCCACACAGTATCACACAAAGCTGCCTGGAGGACAGCTGAAAGCTGGAGGAATTTGTCTTCACCAGCTGCAGGTGCTCAGCACTGTGCTTTACTCACACCAGCAAGTCCCTGTGCTGACAGAGACCCCAGTGCCATTGCTTACCACATGTGAAGCCTGGCTGGAATAACTCATACTTGGTAAGACCAGGGTTCTAAATGCACAGGGCTTTCATGCTGCAAACCATAGTCAAAGCAGAGCTTCCAATTCATCCCAAGGTCAGCTGCATCCTCCACCCACCTCTCCCACCTGGGGCAGATGCAAAGAGTCCTTCATCCAAAGCGCCCCAGCCCGTCAGCAAGGCAGCCTCTGGATTTCGTTCTCTGTTGCATTTGGATCACACTTTCTGGAACAATACAATGTTTATTCCCCTCTGATCACAAAAAAAAAAAAAAAAAGCTGTGAAATTTTTCCTCATTTATTATGAGCTTATTTCACCAAAAGTTGCAGTTATTTTCTTTCAGAATCAGGCTGGGGACTTAGGCACTACACAGGTCCTGGGCTAGCAGTCTGCTTATGGATGAATATCACTTTAAGATACAATTTTAAATTTAGAGGCTAGAGTATGTGTTGATTAAAATTCACTTGACATTAACAACAAAACAACAATAAACTAAAGCTTAAAGTCAAGGTCAACCCTGTATAGCTGGGTAAAACCTTTTCTGGTTGTTTCTTGCTTCTAAAACACGATTAACAAAAGGAGATTCCTTTCTCTCCCTCACTTTATGAGAAGCCACTGAAAACACAAAATCTACCTGTTCTTCTTGTAAAAGCATTTAATTCTTTCATGTCCTTCTGCAAAACAAGATAAATGATGTATTACTATGGTTTTGTAGCAGGAAACTTTAAGTACCTTTGAAGTTCTGTGATGGGACTAATATATTGTCACAAATCGATAAGCAAGTAACAACCAGCAAATTAAAATATTCAATCAATTTATGTACAGGATCAAATAGTTTTTCCCTGAAGGTTCTCAGTAACTAATGTGCCTACACAAAATGGTTATCAAACCACAGTTTGGACAGATTTCTGAAAAGGTCTCAATAATATTTTCTGTTAAATTAAATTCATTTAATGTGTCACAGAAACATTTATTCTTACTTTTTTCAAAGTATCATAAACCCAAATGAAATGTTAACAAATTTTTAAAAATCAGCACTTTTACTCTAGCTGATGTAATAAAAAAAGTTTTCATATTTTCATATAAAAAACTCTTTCAGTTTTAAAATGTCCTTTAATCACTTAGTTTGGTATTTTTACACGTGTTTCAATAAAAAAAGTCTATCCATTGAATTCCCTTCTGAAAACACTAGTACATTTGGAAGTTGAATGTCATATGACTAAACAAAAGGCTTGTTGCACTGACAGGAAGAGGTAAATGTGAGCAGTAGCAGATAAAAAGTTGCACATTCTGAAGCTTATGCAAGCACCCTGCACACATATGCACACACATACACTCAGAACGTGGATTTGGACTAGAACGTGCCAAAATCCTTGCCCAAGGCAAACCAGCCAGGCCTGGAAGGCTGTTCCTTTTCACATAAAAATAGTAATAATGAATAAAAATACTTGGAAGTCCTCCAATGCCTCATACAGCATAATTTCTGTTTCTCTTCCCCATGTATACCCACAGGCTTGCTCCTGCTCTATGGTCCCTGTTCTCCCTGGTTTCTCACCAAGGTAATATATTTGCACCACTCTGAATGGAAAGCAAGATTCTGAATTATAAGTGCAAAGGAAATCTGTGTTCTTAACGTCTTCTTACCTTTTCTCAGGGTGCTACATTTCATCACTCAAACAAAGATCCCATTCAGGATAGCAACGTCATCTCGCACACTGGACATGCAGCTTGGAGTTAGGTCACTTCTTTTTTCCCCTGTGTTTCCCCCATTGCCTCATATGACCTTAGGCAACTAATTCAGTATCTGGTACCTCAGTTTCTCCTTGTGCTAAATGCTGGAAGAAACATTTCCATGCCAGTGGCCTTTGAGATCAAAGAGGAGTTTATGTAAAGCAGGAATCTAGTACCTAAATCCTGAATTGTAAACAAACAGCTCAGCTTTCGTCTAATCCTGGAGGCACATAAATATTCCAGTTGCACCTCTGCATGACCTGGAAGCTCCCAAAGTGAGTGGAGGTCTGTCTTGCACACCCTCCAAACTGAAGAGCTGTTTCCTACCTCAGCTTGACCAGGATTCAAATCCCATTCATGTATGCTTCTTGACCAGGACCCCCTCCTGGGTGGCACAGAAAGCCTGGGTTGGTACCTCCAAGATAGTGGAGAGCACCGGCACAAACTAACATTTTTCTAGGCAAATGCCTTAGCAGCCATTACCATCCACATTTGTACTTCAAAAGAAAGAAGGCTGCTTCTGCTTATTTTTTTTAAAGGAGACACAAAGACCAGATACCTATTTGCAGAACTAAGACAACTTTGTGTTACAGCAAGACAGGAGTTCAGGCTGCCCTTCCCCTCCATGTTTCTTGCCTATCCTCCGTGTTCACTGATGAGATGGAGATTTCATTCCCAAGTATTTCACAGAATCATAGAATCATTTAGGTTGGAAAAGACCTTTAAGATCATCAAGTCCAACCATTAACCTAACACTGCCAAGTCCACCACTAAACCATGTCCCTAAGCGCCATGTCTACACGTCTTTTAAATACCTCCAGGGATGGTGACTCAACCACTTCCCTGGGCAGCCTGTTCCAGTGCTTGACAACCCTTTGAGTGAAGAAATTTTTCCAAATACCCAATCTAAACCTCCCCTGGCGCAACTCAAGGCTCTTTCCTCTGGTCCTTTCACTTTTTACATGGAAAAAGGGACTGACACCCACCTCACTACAACCTCCTTTCAGGCATTGTAGAGAGCGATAAGATCTCCCCTTGGCCTCCTTTTCTCCAGACTAAACAGCCCCAGTTCCCTCAGCCGCTCCTCATAAGACTTGTGCTCCAGGCCCCTCACCCACTTGGTTGCCCTTCTCTGGACACGCTCCAGCACCTCAGTGTCTTTCCTGTAGTGAGGAGCCTGAAACTGAACACAGGACTCAAGATGTGGCTTCACCAGTTCCAAATAGGTGATTGTTTCCTCTGCCATCTAACCCTAGTGAAAATAGGATCCTGCTGCCTCAGTTTTATCTGTACAGCTAGAGCTTAATCACAGTCATCAGTACAATCATGAGTCCTAGATGAGAAGCTAGTGCTTTGGCTTGTGATGTTGCCATGCTGGTTGATCTAATTTCTTAAAATATGATCATTTCCTCAACTGCATGTTGAACACAAGATAGTGCCTGAATATCAAAAGCCCAGACAACCATTTGAAAAGACATGACAAAACTCTGAGCTGAAGATAAATTAGGACTCCTTATAAAGCTGTTTTCAGGTTTGACTTAGGGCATCTCCAAAGCTATAAGGTAGTTTTAACTACTCTTCCACAACTCCAGTCCTAAGCTTGTGATTAACTATTAAAATTAAGGGCAAATTAGTATGTCTATTAATGTCTCATGCTAGATGGAATCTCTATTTCTTTGACTTATTTCCAGATGTGCAGGTACTAACTAGGTTGTCCTGTGTAGTTGAAAAGGGGAATGAAGCTAGCTTCATTCTTCATCTATAGGTACCACAGAGCTCCATGTGAAAAGATGACAACCTAAATGACTATAAATTTAGTCTTTAGTGCTACAGTCTCCAGGGTGCTGGAATAAATCTTCATGTTTAAAATAAAATTAGCCATTCTTCCAACAATATGCACTGAAACATTATTCTCACCTAATCAGGTACAAATGAACTATTAGTACTGCTTTTGTATGAAAAACAAAAAGAATAAATAGTGTGACAATAAGTATACTGCAATAAAGCACATGTGCTGCTCTGACTTCGAAATTCTTCTGTGAACATGTGACATATTCTCTTTAGATGCTTACATAAAGAAATATTGAGTGCTGTCCATGATTCTGTTTAACTACCATTAAAAAGCCATTATTCAATAACACAAACAGCTTAGTTTCACCTCCTCTAAGGTTGGCGTTGTTCTTGGTGGGTTGTTTTTCTTTTTTAAGTCTGAAAAGAGGACAAGACACAGCTATACTGTGTGGCTGCTGGACAGGAGGTGCCATTGTGGCTACCAGCGTTTTATTTATCCTTAACCCAAAGAAGCAGTCCTTTAACCAATAGCCTTCTCTATTGCCTTGCTGCTGGAAATTTAGCACTATACTTTGCTCTATTCCCAAGATAGTTTTTAATGGCTGTTTCTCGCTACAGAGAAAAAGCTTCTTCTGAGTTGGTCATGTTCCAGTGCAACAAGTAACAGCACTTACAGGAACTTATACTGCAATCTTTTGATGCTCAAAGAAGATCCACTAGTACTGGCAAGTCTTTATGGCAGTTTGCTGGTGTTGCTTAGATGAATGACTCATTTCTGAAATAGTCAAGTGGGAAAAGAAAAAAAAAAAAGCTGCACATTGGGAAAGAAAAGAGTTTTTGTCACTGGCCATAGTCATCTAATCTAATTTTCAATACATGTATGCAGTAATAGGTCTAACATGATTAGCAAAGTGTCATAAAGACACAATTCCTAAGCAGTTTTAAACACACACACACACACACACACACACACAGCTGGCAGTCACAATCTGTTATTATCAGAGTGAATAGCATTAATCATTTTTAATGGTCAATCTGTTAAAAAGAAGTTCTAACTGATTACTGGTGTAAAAGAAAATAAACATCATGCATACAAATCTTATTTCCAAAAAACTGAATGACTTTTGTCAGGTATTTAACTTAAACCAGCAAAACAGACCATCAAGAAGGCAGCATTTAAATGGATGCCTGCAGCGATGGCCAGTCAATGGCCTCTTTATTTGTTAAAGATGGATTATTTTAAATAAATTACAGAGCACTTTCACTGAATAAACAGAGTCTCAGTGGCTGTGGCATGCTATACATGCTTAATTGAGCCACAGAAATCCTAAATGACTACTGAGCTGTGTAATCGCCTTTGATTTTGCTGATAGGACCTGATTCTTTAGGCAAAAACCAAGCCATTGAGGGCTGAAAAGCAACACTACCTTGAGGAAAATAGAAAGTTTAATCTGGAATATATACTTATAATATTTCGGAAACCACAGAGATGGAGTGTTCCAATAACTGAACAGAAGGCAGCTTCAGAAGGGAACGATCTGTGTGTCATTTTTATTTGAGCTTGATATGTTAAATGTCCCAAATGTTTATGTTGTATAAGCCCACTTAAACATTGCAAAGTGCAACAGATTCATTGGCAAAATAAAAAGTATAGCTTTTTAGTCTTGCTTGCTGTCTTTTTGCACTGATACAGTGCATAATGCACACACATGTACCCAGGGGTTTTCTTAAGTAATCGTGTAATTTGACCGCTTTTGGGAAATCTGTTAATGTGATTTATTTTGAGTGTTACCTATGTCTTCTATAGACTGAAGTAAAATATTAGGTCAGAAACCAGGAAAAGATGCTTTAACCCTTACTGAACATAGTGTTAATTTTAAGAGTGTGTATTATTAACTCTTTAAGTTCCAACCTTCATGTCACTTGACCACCAAAAAAATCCCATCTGAAATAAATCTATACTTGGTACACAAAACTTGCAGAATCAGACATAAATGAATCCTAAGCTAATGACATGAGGAATTCATTTTGACAGAAGTTATGATCTTAAATAACATTACTTCCATTTATCAATATCTCTGGAAAATTGTTTGACATTGAGAGGCAGTTTGAAAATCACCTTGAATAACAGCAATTAAAAGAGAGATTGATACTGTTAGGAACTTTAATAATGATTGTGTACCTGGATTTTCTCTAAAGGATTTCAACACCTACAATGTTCTTCAATAGGCAAGTACAGAAATGCTTCGCTGTGAAATTCTTCTCTCCAATGGACCACAGTGAGCTGCATTTGCATTTCCACAATTACACTTGTACATTTGAAAAAAAAGATACATGAGTTTAATCATGTTCGTAAAACAAGTGCCTGCCAACATCCAATTATAACTGATAAGCATAAAAAATTGAAAGTTTATCCATAGACAAATGCGGGGAGGATCCCCGACATAGGTTCGGGCCTGAGAAGGCGGAGGAAGAAATGCAGCCGACCCAATATGAGTG
>JANZLQ010000056.1:32025779-32049001 GCA_026212715.1 Elanus axillaris | reverse complement strand
AGGTATTCCATACCATGGGACGTCACATTCAGGAAATAACTGGGTGGTGGGGGAGTTGGGATCGCTGCTCGGGTACTAACTGGGTGTCTATTGGCAGGTGGTGAGCAATTGCTCTGTGCATAATTTGTACATTTCAATCCTTTTACTGTTACTGTTGTCATTTAATTAGTGTTATTATTATCGTTATTACTTTCTTCTTTTCTGTTTTATTAAACTGTTCTTATCTGAACCCATGAGTTTTACTTCTTTTCCCGATTTTCTCCCCCATCCCACTGCGGGGGGGAGTGAGTGAGCGGCTGCATGGTGTTTAGTTGCTGGCTGGGGTTAAACCACAACACTGCCTATGCATTTTACTCTATTTTTTAGTACAGTATTTAGCACGGCTTTTTATTAAAGCCAAAATATTCCCCAGGGTTGAAAGTGTGCCCACAGTCCATATGAAAAGTGTAGAGCTTGATGACTGGTGCATGGAGGTTCAGTGCTGTCACTAGGGCTGCCTTTCACACCTTATAATAGTCAAGAAGAACTTCTGCTATTGCGAATGTCTCAAAGTTTCCTTAAAATACTAATTATTAACCACTTTGCTACAGTAAGGAAATGTTCAAGGGCCCTGGTCATCTCTTACATGACCAAGACTCTGTCTATCAGGTGATAAAAATGTAGACAGCCCTTCTCAAAGGTCCTGGCACATTTTCATGTGCCTGTAAGGTCCTAAGGATGCACCCATATATTTAGGGGATTTGACTGGGCTAAGAAGTGCAGGATGAGGTGATGAACAGATTTCCCAGCTAAAGCAAGGGCAACCTCATTAAAACAAGAGACTCTGTGGCAGAAGAGACATTTAAGATATGACCAGGTACCCACTTCCACACTTGTAAGGTTTCTCTCTATCATCTCAAGCCTTTAAATCATGTGCTCTGGTATCTTAAATCTGTGAATATCTGAAAAGTATACCTTTGGCAAGTACTGAGCTGCATGCTCCTAGAATGACTTTATGAATTACCTCAACCAGAGTTTAAAACCAGCTCCTGCATTGTTGCATGAATTAAAGTTACATCTAAGCTTATAATGCCATCATGCCTTCCAGGAAACCTTCAGAAATTGGAGCAGAAATTTCTTCTGCCAAAAAAGAAACATTTCATAGCCAGGAATCATGCCAGGTCAGTGATGTTCACTGGCATTAATAAATTGTACTACGGAATATGTAAAGCAAAAAATAGAGAATTTTTTAAAATGTAATGTCATATCTCCTCATCCAAAATCTCTACCTCACTAGAGAACACAGGTCACAATTTTAATATATTTCAAGATCCTCTCTCGACTTAAAAATAAGATTTCACACTTCTCCCTGTGCCACTTCTGACATTGCAATCCTTTTTTCTCCAAGAGCCTGTCAGACTAAATGAATGATACATTTAACCTTCCACAGCAATTAAAGTGCATGGCCTGAAACCAAAATTTTCTGTCTTTCAGATGCAAATATTTGTATAATTTAAAAGAAAAAAAATTGCTTAGGATTCAAAGTTTTATAAACAATCAGACAAAATTATTGAAGAGAGTGTTTTATTTTTAATTCAAAGTCCAAATAGAGAATAAGTATACTTTACCTTTCTCTGTACATGTATCTCAGCCATCTGTTAAAAAAAAAAATCAAGTTCAATAGTAATTGGCAGTATAAGAATCACATTCCTTCTGCCCTTTGCTCAGGCACGATGCCACATAAGTTTGATGCCATAAAATTTAATTTTTTCATTTTGAATGATTTACAGTGGAGCAGAACCTATAAATCAGAACAGTAACAGGGGTTATGAATAGGGATGTATGTTTTTCCAAAATGTCTAAATGAAATATTTTGAAACATGGTAAAAGAACTGCACAGTTCTCCACCTGGCAGCCATAATTGAAGCTAATAACACTTGTTTAGACATAAGGAAACTCTTTGACACCTAGACTTTTTTTTTTTTTAATAAAATGATCAAACAATCATCATCTAGTCTTAAGAAATCAAAGCCGTTAGTTCTGGCAATATGTTATATGAAGGCAGTCTTGCTTTCAGCTATGTTTCCAACTGTGTCTAGTAATTTTGAAAATACCCACCAATTCCTTAGCACAATCCCCTATTTTAATCATACACCATATTGTAAATCCTATTGCAGCACTTAGGAGCCATTACCATAATGCCAGTGACAGACGATATGGAACACATCGTATGAAGAGGCTTTGATAACCTCAGTACATTCTATTGATTTTGCAGCATTTCAGATGCATGTTTAGACTTTCCAGTCTCTCTCTTGCATATGTCACAGGCAGCAGATGATGGGATACAAGTGCTTATTTCCCCACAGCCAATTGTACCAAGCCTTGGAATATTACTGTTCTTGTCCATCATGGCATTCAGAAAACGTAACCCCATAACTGAATACAGTTCCTTTGTTCAGGGAACAACCTTTCTTAAAGAGAATGAAAACAAACCAGTAAAGTTTTGAAATCCTTTCCAAAATGGCTGAACAGCAGAGGCCTGTAAAAGCAGTGAAGCACTCGGTTCACTCACTAATCCATTCTCGTCCTGGGTTTCCAGTGTTCTTGATGAACCTGAGGACAAGGGTGCAGAAAGATTGTCATAGCTCTTGTCTTCTGGTCTTGAATCTTCAACCCACCAGCCTTGCTCACTCCTGGAACATCTAGGTCTTATGTTAGCTGCCTTTTTAACTCTTGTTTCCCCAAGGACCAGGAAAGAAGCACATTTGCAGGCACTCCTGTGGTGGACACCTGCTTACTTCCAATCACCTCTATCTCCACAATGGGAGAGAGAAATCTTCCAGACCACTGAAGCACTGCTGAATAAAGTCTTGAGGAACAGACCCCTCATGAATAAAGGTGGTACAGTAAGAGAAGTAATTGTCCTCATATTTGAACTTCAGGCTCTTGTATCATACTATGTGGTTGCAGTGGGGCACCTCTAGAGCCCTCAGTTATTCTGCGGCCGCATCAACCTCTTTTCGAATGCCCCATCTTTATATCATGTGGGTTTAAAATTCTCACTGTGAAGAATAATACTTCTTTTCGTAGATCTGTTAAATATTCATCACTTAAATGCTTTACAGACTGTACCAAGTAAACTTAAGGTAAGACTTTAAACAGGTTAATTTAGAATAAATGGCTTGCCTTGATTAAAATTTAGCTTATTTCTAGGCAACTTTCAGCCAATTGGGAGCAAAGCAAGCCAACCAGTCACTCAATCAGAAATGTGTACGCTCACTTCAGAATTTGCATTGAAACCAAGTAGTTAAATTGTTGCAAGCTCATGTGTCTTGTAAAGCCTGAAGCACATTTATGTAGTAGATGTCCACATGAACATAACTTATGAGCGTCAGCATGGATGACCTAGAACCATCATAAGCTCTTTAAAAAGTGTTGTAAAGGAGCTGACCCTGCATGGATTGTTCAGATAAGATTCCTGTGGATTTCAAAGGGAAAGCAGGATCTGCAGCATCCTGGCAGCCCAGGTAGGCACATGGCAACATGAAAAGCCAGCAGATGATGATGTCATCCACCAGAGTCTGCCCTTATAAACCCAGGAAATACCAATCAATTTATATCTCATCATCTTAACCCTGAACTTCTAGCTAATGGGTTTACCCCGTATTCCCTCTTTTTCCAAAATGTTGTCCTGTTCCCTCTTAACTTGATTTACTCTACTTATTTCAGCTGCTGACTTTGGCACTTTATTCCCAGCTCTAACCAACCACAGCATAAAGACGTATCCCTGAGCTGCTCTGGTGTGGAGTGGCAGGGAACTCATTCACATTAGTTCCAGCTCAGGTGAATAGGCTTGTCCTTGTAAACTGGGTTAGAAAGATTTAATAAACAGCCTCAGACACCACGGGCTCAGTTGCCCACACCTGCTAAGCCCAGGATAGAAAACAAGGCTAAAATACTATCAGCACTTGATTTAGTATTTAGTTGAGCTGTTTTATGTGGAAGCAAAACCAATCGATGGGAAAGGCAGATTTTGTAACCTCACAACCCAAACGGTGCACTTGCGTGTGGCTGAGGGAAGCCCTGCATTTTGTCACCTGAAAGCTTTACTAAAATTTTATACATTTTTCACTCAAAAATCAAACACCCAGCGCATGTGCATAAAAGTCACAGTCAGATTCCTCAGCTGGGCAAATGAAGCCTTTTTTTGTTTGTTTTTCCAATTTCAACTACAGAAAACTCCTCCTGGTATAATTCACTTCAAAGTCTAAAATTTGTTCCAGTGATAATTGCTGAATTTATGTGTATTTTGAACCCAGTACTTAAATAAAACAGCTACGTTGGGTGATTATATATAAACACTGTGCCAATTTCTTTGAATAGGAATGTAGTAAATTACTACTGATTACACAAATACTGATTAAAATTTGAAGGCAAATAAATAACGAAGAGGGATGTTATTTATTTATCCAAATGCTCTTAAGAGTGCAGTCATGCCAAGCACAACTTCCAGTGAAAGCAGAGGATGGAAATACAACGTTACGCTGGTGGATAGCCTGGACTGAATCATGAAGACAGCAGCAATCACTGGTTTAAGGCTTGCTCCATCTCTCTGTCTCTCTATTTTTCCTCGTTACCTCTACCACACTAGGAGCTGAGCTCATAGCAGGAAAATTCTGACAATAACTTTGTGCTCATGGCTCCTGTTCAGCTTACTTGGTTTTTCCTTTTGCGCAAGCTGATAGAAAAGTGAAGATGCAAACTGTTAAGTCAAGGGATATATTTTCAAATCTTATGTATTGCTCCTCTGTGCAGCACCTGCAAATACCTTCCAAACCCTTTGAATCCAAATGCAAACCTGTCTCTGGAAATGGTTAACACATCTCCTAAACACTGCTTTCAATCTGTTTTACAAGGAAGGATATTGACACTTGGATAAGTTCTGCCTAAGACAAGGCAGAAAATTATGTTTTACATGCTCAGGAATAAAAATTTCTCTTAAACTAACCTGACCCACAGGATAGCGTGGTAATAATATTTAACATACACAGAGGATAAAATTACTGCAGTTCCATGCAATTGATAGTCTAGAGTCTTAGGTGGCACAGGTCAGTGTAACTCCATTGAAAACAGGGACATTAGGCTGATTTACATGAGCTGATGTTATCTGAGCTGAAGCAGCTGAAATGATAATAGTGCTGCAAACAAAAGCTGGGATCCTGGGCTGATATACAGCTGGACAGGGATGTTTCATGCAATGTCTCTGCATCAGCTATGAAATTTAGCTTTGTGAACATGTCATAAATAATGGTAGTCCATACAGGGCTGCAGGTCTTTAGACAGCATTTCCGTATACCTCTCTATACCAATGTCTTCTCATATAACCTCAGAGTAAGGTTTCATTGTGCAGCACACCACAGGTGCATCTCTTCTTAGGTATATCTAGTCCCATTATGTCCATCTTGTGCCCTTTTAAAAGCAACTTAAAAAGGAACTCAATGGTCCAAGCCAGAAGAAATAGCTACAGGCATTTTTATGATCATGTCTCTAATATTTTTTTTCTTTGTTTTTAATTAAATCTTGCAGTTGAATAATCCAGAACACTCTAATTTCTTTTGGCAGTTGAGAAAGAAAAGCTAAACCAGATGAGAACCTGTGGTTTCTACAATGATACCAAGTTTCATTCACAGATTTTCATGCAGATTTTTATTAGAAACAGCACACATCTTAAATGAAAGGAGCTGCTCCTGCCTATCAGCCATAGAATGGTTCAGTTCAACTCGTGCTGGAGAAACCTTTCACCTTCACATATGCTTAATATGGATATATATAATAAACCTGTAGACATTGCAGAAGCAAAATCTTCACTGATCACAAAGGAAATTTATAAACACACATACAAACTCTAATTATCAGACGTGACCCTTAAAACCAGGTATTACTTATTTGCTACTTCACATGAAATATACTGAAGTTACCACATACAATTTCTTTATTCTTGTTTCCTGTTTTCTCATTTCACCAATCACACTGGATTAAAAGAAACAACCTTAATGGCCCAATAACAGACTAAAAATAAAACTAAAGATTTAACTGAGAACTAAAATATTAATCTCTGTTTGCTACTTCCCCTTAAATAATTCAGTGAGCAGGTATATGGATCTCTTCTTTATAATCTGTAGGGAAAATAAAGCATTAAGTCTAATTTCTGCACCATTTTACATATTTTTCAGCCCTGGAAGTACTCACCATCCCTGCTTTTTAACTACATCATTACTTAATCAAAATATTTTAGATGTCGTAGTAGGAATAAACAGAACTAAACTGAAATGTTATGGTCTCTAACTTTTCTGTAACTCTCTGTCTCTTATTTAAAAAAATTACTATGGTACAATGCGGATAACAAAAATATGATGTCATTGGGGAAACATATGCTTATTTTTAAAGATTCTGCTGGGAGTCCTCTGTATATGTAGAACTGCTCAAACTGAAACTCAAGTTTTGTCCAGTTGATTTCTTGTGAGCCATAAAAGAGATTTCACTTGTCTCTGGTGTTATTTGTAGAAATATGTATCAGTGGGATCAGAAAACTATTCTACATTCTCTTTTTTAAACATGTCCCAATAAGCAGTCTGTTATATTTCTAGTAGTGCAGCATATTAAGTTACCTTTTAAGTTCCTGCCAGTTGGGAGCTCCTTCATTCAAAGTAGAACCCCAGTTTAGCTTCAGGCTAGAACTTAGCAATAATCATGTTATTTTAAGGATCTAATTTAGACTTTCTATAAATTCAAAGTGTTGAGTTAACCATGTTCTGTTTATTTGTGGAATATTTTCTGACACCTTGTTACACAATTAATCTACAACCTCAGTTTTGACCCTGGTCCTAAGAATAGAGGCCTGACATACATAGCCCATGCCACCTGTAGCATAATGTATTCTTTCAGTCTTATCCCCCTCATAGATACCAGTTTCCTGAAACAAAAATTATCAGACTGAAAATCAGCTATTCAACACTGCCAGTAGAAACAAAAATGTACAGAAGTGTAAACAAGAGAAAAGAATGGATGAAAGAAATCATTAACAGCCACCCACATCTAAAGTCTCCAACTCCATTTAAGTGGGTAAGGATTTTGTCCTAGGCTTCAAGTGAGCCTAGGATATTCATCAATATCCAAAGGCAAGTTAGGATCTGCATCTCACCCTGCCTGAATGATCTTACCAGTAATCAGGATTTATGGTCTCCTGCCACATGCACAACTTTCAGCCCTTTCCTAGTCTCAAACAAGAGGAAAAAACAAACAAATGAAAATCCAGTTCATTCTCTCAATAACATAACAGACCTTTATTTCAATACAGATAACGCATAAATGTAAAAAACAAACTGAAGAATTAAGGAAATGATTGCATAATGAGTAAAAATAATAAACAGATTTTTTTTCCCTACATTACTGTCATCATCCATAAGGTCTGTGCTTTTAATTTTTCCAAATAGTGTATCCCAGTCCAAATGTCGGGGATTAATGGTCCTATCTTTCCAGTGAGATCCAATCTCAGCTGGTATTGTTGCAGTAAGCAACAACACTAACAGATACAGAAACAGTACCTAGAGTCTGCCCTCTTTTGACTTTCTTTTCATCAGACATTTTGGCAAAACCACTCAGTAGACAGCATCCTGGTTGCTCTTTGTGATGCTCTCAAACAGGTACAACTACATTTCAATAAAGAAACTTATTTTTTTTTAATTGTAAACAGCAACTAAAAGTTCATTCTTACAATGTACTAATAATTATTGTACAATGGATTAATAAACAAATGAGGTACTAATTCTGGGATGCGTTAAGACCATCTAGAAAAATCAAAAAAACTCTCCAGTCAGTAGTGAATCTTAATCTCTTCATCCCCTTTAGCTACTTCACTAAACCCCATTCCTTTTTACTTTGTAGTAAACCATCTAATATTTCACTTTCATTTCAGCTAGAGCCACTGAGAGATCTGTATGAATAAGAAAACTGTTCAAACTAAGTAGCAGTGCAATATTTGTCCATCAGGAAAAGGAAATAATCAAAGCCATCCCCACCTAGGGTACTCCAGTGCAGTACAGTATGGGTATAATAATGTATAGCAGCTGCGCATAATAATGTATAGCAGCTTTTGTGCATGCATGACAAATTAAGCAAGATCTGATGAATTGTCCAGCCATTCTAAAATGGTCTGTAATTTCCCTCACATGTCACTCCATTAGTTGTTAGCTCCTGAACTTGCCACTTAGAAAAATTACTTGTGATTTGCTGAGTAATAAATATGCATTTCTATTCAACAGAAAACTTTCCATGTCCCAAATCTTGAAAAGTGTGCAGAGCCTCAGACTCTCATTGCTTCTAGATTGGGATTCTCTGCATGTAACTCAATGATCACAAATTTTAGCAGTAATTTAGAAATTCAGAGGGAAAGCTCAGAGGAATTTCCTTAGAAGACCAGTGAACCAAAATTTGATTGCATAAGGATTCCTAGCTTCAAGTTCAGAGAAAGCCAAACATGGGCCACTGTTCTGGGATTAAAGTTTTCAAATGTTTTATTCAGACCCAACCTAACTGAACCTTTGGAAGTTTGAGATATATATATTTCCAAATCTGGATGACGCAGTTCAGCTGTTTGAGAAGTCCTGTGCTTTTCAGAAAGCATCCTTGCTTAGAAAGCAGATCCTTTCTCTGATTTGTAAGCCCGTAGAGAAAATTCAGGATATATTTCACTTCATCTGAAGACTGTTACAGGGGAGAGAGGATTCCTCTAAGGTTTGCACCATCTCTGACAGCCACAACAGCACCAATCTGCCTGGTACTGACTGTGAGGACTTTAACAACAGAAACATACACCAGCAAAACATTTCCCTAGTTTTTCAGGTAAGGAAGTAAGGCTTTGAGTCATCTATTAATGCACTTAACGTCAGGTCTGAGGTTAGTGTCCTACATTACCTCTATTCAGCAGACGGACACTTTTGGAGCATGGTTCAGACCTTCCCACAGCCTTGACTGTTGTTCTATGTTGTATCTACACTGAAAATTGAAAAACGTGGGTCTTCAGGCTCCTAGCTTAGGCACCTTATTTAAGTGTATAGAGCTGGAATAGACAAACATGGGCCTTAGGAGTTACACAGGGTAGTACAGGCTGTCTGGACAAGACCACAAATGGAAACAAGCTGGTAAATCCTGGCTGTCTTGTAGTAAATGATTCAGACTCAGGATTTTGCCCCAATTCTGTAACTTAGAAACACGACCAGTTTCACTATTCAGTGCTGTAGACACCGCAGAAGCAGTTCTGAAGCCTCAGCACCAAACACTGAGCAGAGAGTGCTTTGTGTAACACTGCACTTGAAATATAAACTGTCCAAGTGTCACAGACCATGAAAAGTCTGCTGAACGGTTGGGCTTTGCTTCTAACGTGCCCCTATTACAAGACACTCTCATGTCAGTATCTTCGTCTGAAACTACTCTCCTAAAAGAGCAATAAATAAAATCTACAATAAAAAATAAATAAATGAAAATAAAAACTATGACTTTAATACAAACAGTTTTCTTCAAAAAGACAGCAAGGACTCCATGAAGTTCAGTACAGCTTTGTGATTACTGTTTATTTTACATGAAAGCTGCTCAAATACTGTTATGGTCAATAGCAACCTAAAATTGATAAAGCATAATGTGCAGCAGCCTGAAGCTGTGCTCAAGCAGGGCAGTCATACTTAGCTTCTACTCTCGAATGCGGGAGCCCAAGCAAGAGTCTTTATTTGTGGAACAGCTTACATGACCTGAGCAATCTGACATTTTAATGATCTAGCAGGTAGATTTTTGCTCGAGTTGTGAAAATGGGCTTTTTGGAGAGTGGTAATGGCAGCCCAGGAACAGCTGCTCCTCAGGGCTATAGCAAAGCTTTTATTCTGTAGCCTGGCCTCCTTTCAGTGAGGCCCTCTCTTTAACCTGCAGGGATCATGCAGGAAACATAAAAGTTACTGAGGCCTTGCTGACCTTGTCAAGGCCACGTGTGGGAATTTTTAAGGTTTGAGTTGCTTCGAAATTATAGCAATTACTAGAAATATTCCAGGAAAAAAGGAATTTTTTTTTTCTTCTGCCAGTTCAGATTTCCCAACTGAAATTGTCATTTTCATCTGCTAGTCCTTTTAAAAAATAGAATTATAGACACTTTTTAGTCACTGGATAACAGATGTTATAAAACATTGTGGCACTTAGTCATAATTAAGTCAGGCCTAATATGCACCTGTCAGAAACCATTGACCTTTGCTGATGATGGTAGGGAAAAGGCTTTGATACTCTACCACACATTTAAGGATTTTTGAAGGAAAAATGTCAAAGGTTTGGTTGTTCTGGCAGGAAATTACCTCTTGCGTTCCTAATGACAAATGCTTTTAGCTTAATCTAAGTAAACAATGAAATGATGATACTTCAGTTGGGATTTCTAATCCAAAATATCATCTTTCCTATGCTTGCCTAGCAAAGAGTCAAGGAATTGTAGTACTTAAATAATTTTTAAGGTGACAATCTGTCAGAGGAAAGGAGTAAAAGCTCCTAATGCAATTGGCAGCTTTCACCTACAGAATGTGAAGATAAAGGAAAATTTGAAAAGGAAATTTAAAAAATGTTGGTTTTAAACAGAATTTAACTGCATGACTTACCTTAAATATTGTGGACAGCACGAGGACTGGGTACTCACAAAACTGTTTGGAAAAGGATCGGTAGCTCAGCAGTAGTCAACATTTTGAAACTTGTAACACAGCTTATGCTGTGTATTACTCTTAGTCTCCTACCTTAACTTTGGGCACAAACTGGATGTCAGGTACCTGCCAGGGATCCTTGTTTGCAAAGTCAAGACAGAGGTAGAGCTACCTTAAATGTACAGCAAGCTAAAAGATCTCATCCTGTCCATAACAACCTCATCGTGTAGGTATTATATGAGCCTGTGAGGACTGGGAGGTGGGCAGCTGAAGAGGAGAAAGCAGGCGAAACGCTACCCAATGGCTACAGCACTAACCTAACATCTCTGTGCCGTCTCAGTTTCTATTTCCTGCCTGACCCAGGCTCCTGGTGTTTTCTTGGCCAAAAAAATTTCAGCATAGATCATATAGGTTCCCAGGCATACAGGCATCCAAGCCCCACTGATATCAGCGTAATTGGAGGATTTACACCTTGAAATTCCCTTCTGAGCCCAGGCCTTAATATCTCCCTGCCTCAGCTCTCTGCATATAAAACGGTAGCAATATTCCCTTTCCTCAGGAAAGTGTAGAAGGGATTAATGAGTTGAAGATGAAGATGTAAGGGAAGCTCTTAAATACTTTCAACAGAAAAAGGTAACATTTTTCAAGTCCTATAGCTTTCAGAAAGCCACATGTGTGTGTGCATGCATTAGTGTATTTATTTAACAAAATTGCTTAATCATGCATTGAGGAGTTGCAAAGAACATTTTAAAGGTCTTACTTCAGTATTTCCTATTAATTTAACCTCTTATCAAATTATTTTTATTATCTTTCAAAGGTGTGTCCACTCAGATACCATGCACAAGAAAAAGGTGATGTTTTCACAGCTTGATCCCTTTAAGCAGGTTACTGCATTGTGTAGCTTCAATGAGAACAGAAATTTACCTAAGCCCACACAGAAATTCAGGTTTGAAAGCTGTACAAAAGCCATGACAAACAAACAAAAAGCTTATTTGGCAGATGAAGGAACATAATCTTTTCCCAGTGCATCTGCAGAGTAGACTGCAAGACAAATGGCAGTGAGGAAAAGATCAAATAACATCCCTCATTGCCTAAAACAAATAAATAATCTAGTACCAAGGATTAAAAATCAGATTGTTTAATATATATCTTTGGCCATTGGAAGGAATATACATGATAGCATTTCACGTTTACCCTCATGAAAATTTGCCCCAAAAGTAGGGTACTCTGGATAATCAGATTTCAGCTTTGAAGCAGCTTTTGCTTTCTTATTCCAGAAAGGAAGCCAGTGCTTCCCAACGCTGCCCTGGGAATGCCATTACTGCACCTACCTAAACAACAAAAAAACAGAATGGAAAATAAACTCACATGGAGAGGGGAATGGAGAAGCAGCAGCCCCACGATAGGAAAATAAATCCACCCCACACATTCAGACGTGGCAGGTCTTGAGTTAAAGAGACAGTGCCAGGTGATTCAGTCATCATTTACATTCTGTGGTTTGACAGCACATAATATTACTTCTTCTTTTGAATTGAGGGCTTTAATGGTATTTATCCCTCTTGCTGGTAACTTAGAATTTTGAAGCACATTCCTAGTTTTTTTGGAAAGACAGTGAAAATCACTCCAAATAAGGAAGTGGTGTTCAGAAGGAAACCCATGACCCTGCTCCTGATTTGGCCTTTATGTAAAGACATATAGGTGTTTCCATCAATCCTTTTCTTTTTTTGTCTGTTAAGAACTACTGTAAAATTTACACCACCTTTATTATGAAGCACCAGACCTTTCTTCTTAAAGTTATTTTCCGATTAAATTAATGGGTATAGTAATTTCATCTGATGGCAGTTTTCTGTGATGAGATTCAAAAGGGTAACAGAGATAATACTTCCTCCAATTAAACATCACTATATTGCATTTATTGCTAATTCTCCAATTTCCAATCGTAATTAATCATGACAATATTTGTTACCAATGTCTTATGTTTATATAAATCAGCACCATCACCCAAATATAATGTTCTTCACATCAAGCATATTCTGATTTTCTCCAACGAGACACATGAAGGGCTCAAATTGGGAACTTCAGCCCTCAGAAGAGATTTGGGCTGCTGACATTGTCTTCATGCAAGACCAGGGTCTCAGAGCTGCCACACTCCCATTTCCTATCTCAGTCTCCAGCACCTGCAGCCAGAAGTTGCCAAAGAAGACATTAGTCTTAACTTTTAACTCCAGGTGAGTAATCTGTCAAGGCTTCGTCACCTTCACCTTCACTATACCACTGACAAGTGGCTTCATTTTGCTTTTGGGTTTAGTATTTCATTTTCCTCTGTCTGTTCTTTTTCTCTGTTTAGTGCTACTCCCTTCCTAATTTATGATGCCCAGGAACATAGATGGACACCCTTTGGGTTCATTCCCTGTTTTTTCCTGTTCATTTAATTTCTTTATTAAATATTACTTTCTTTTCCTTCTACTTTTATGGCAGGCTCAAACCTCCACACTGATCTCCAAACACAGCAGATGGTGTGGAAATTTGGACCCAAGCCTTGTGAACAGCTTCTATTTCTCTTATGGTCCAAACTAAATGCCCTGATCTGGCAGGAATTCAGAACTCCAAATAAGAGTGCTGATCCCGCAAGGCTTCAGCACGTATCACACTGCAAGGAGGTGAATGGGCTGTTTTGCTTCCACGGACCTGCTCCCACATTCAAAGTTAAGCATGTATCTAAGCTGCCGAAGGGAAATTACACTCAGAGCTCTCTTTCACTCATACTAGTCCCATATTGCTGGAACAGCATCTCACTTTCTGCCCAGGGACCAGGTCCACATACAGATGTCACCAACCCTCACCTGTCCTCTGCTCAGGTTGTACCTGGAGCCATTCTGCTGTGGAGAAGGATCAGGGTCTACATATACAGTCAGGACAGAGCTGTCACAGCTGACAAGGAAGCATTGGATGGAGTTGACCTTACCTCCAAAGGTTGTTTTCATTTTTTTTCTCCATCTGGAGGGCAATGCTAGGGTCTAATATTTATCTGAACATTCGAGCGAACACTCAACGCTTTGTCAGGACTCAGTATGAATGCTGAATTCTGAAGAACTTCAAGTGTACCATGAAACTGGAAAAATTCAGCTGCATGCTGAGAGGGGTGGCTGGGATGGAGGGTAAGGTCATAACCAGGAGTGATAGAAACTATAAATCTTGAAAAATTGTTGTTTGACCAACAAATATTCTTCCCTTGATGTCCATTAAATTTTACAGTGCAGGCAGTGCCTGAAAACTCAGAAGTAAATGTGTTTCATGCAGCCCAGCCTTGATGGTAAGTGCCTGAGGGGGGAAAAAAACCTTCAAGAAAGATGATGAAAGGCTTAAATCTAAACTGAGATGTTTCTTCTTAAAATCATGCAGATTTGGAAAGAACTGACCACTATTGAAGGGAAGGAAAATTTCTCCAGGGGACAAATGCCAAAGCTTCTTTGTCTGAGCCTGGCCAGCACTGGGAACCCAAAACTGTCTGGAAGACTTCACTGGCCAAGCTGTAGTTTATACCCCACTCTGACAGGTGAAGGAGGAGAAGAGGTAGGCTGGTAAAGCTTTTAAATACCTCATTGAGGGAAGACAGGCTCTTGATTTCCCATAAAGGCCCTAAGCTTAGGAAACCATCACTTCATTCAGATAATCCAAATTTCCACTGTCCACAAAAGCAGCTGTCATGAGGCAGCTCTCACAGGGCCTAATTCTCCACGTGCTATTGACCTCAATAGGGTAGGAGATATGATCTGGTCTGTTGGCACCTATTCTCATGACTGTGAGTGAAAGCCTAGCGCTCCAGCCAGGATTTGCTCTGGGAGCTGCAGTGCTCTTAGGTAGGTTACTAACCACAGCAAAATTGTGAAGGTCTGTTCCTTTTCCAAAGGCAATCATGGGCAGTTGTTCTGCTTACTGTTGAGGATCTTATGTCTCAACGTGCTTTGACCTGGGCTCCTTGGCCCTAAGTCCTCTGAAAGGGTCAGGGAGCATCTCTGCTTTCATGCAATGCTTTCAGAAAGCGGATCACACTGCTCGGTTCCCCCACGTCCTCTGAGTCTGCATTAGCTGTTGATTAGCTGTGTTAGAGAAACGGATTGGAACTAACAAGTAAGTCTCAGTGTTGATAAATCTGAGCCAATCGTGGCTGAAGAGAAGGAAGTAGCAAGAAGACAATTCGATTTAGCCATCTTTGACTACTTCTACCTTCTGTGACAACAGCTTGCAACCTGTGGGGGCTTATATCTCCACCTGCTGCTCAAAGTCTATGTAGCACCAGTTACCTTTTCTTTTACTGTGTCTGAGCTGTGGCCCTTTCTTTCATAAATAACATAAATAAATGTAGACCACTGACCAATTTATAGCCTACAGCCATAACGGAGGCAAAGCAGGTGAGAAATCACACTGGAGACGTAAAGATGAACCCCAGTCCTACAAAGGGAAATCATTAATCAACTAAAGAACATAAGTTAACACGTAGCTTGCCAAAAGCATTTGAGATTTCCATTTAGCTCTAAATAATAAAAGGCTTCACGCAGTTCCCGATGGCATTACAATTATGCAACTGGATTTCTACAAAGGTTTCCACGTTGTTATAAAGTCACCTATGTCAGCAAACATACATCTCAGCAGATACAGGAAGGCCACTGTGTTAGGAGCTCTAAGGATACACAGGGATAGAGCTGCCACTTAGACCTATCCAGAACTGAGATGGGCTGTGCTAGCTCGTAGAAATTGTATTTGAGTAGTGGTCTAGGAACTGTGGTATAGGAACTGTGCTCACTGCTTATCAGTTCCCAGGGGGAGTTAAGGTGTTGATGTTGACAGGTAAAGCCCCGTGAGAGTCTCTTATCTCTCCCTTTGCCATGTCACTGGAGCTGTTGGTGGCAGAGGTAACTCAAAATGAAGTCCTACTCCACACAAAAGAGAAGGGTTATCTAGCCAGCGGGAGGTCCTTAATTTGTTTCTCACCCTTGGGCCAATAGATCCAGTCCCTTCACTGGTGAGAGGCTGTGATATTACACTGATTTTGTGACTGTAAATGACAGAGAAAGATGCAGAAAAACTGGGACTCATGTCTCTTTCTCAATGACTTTCTGTTACAGTTTTCCAAGTAGGACTCAGATTTCTAGGTTTCTCCTGGTTTACGTGTCTCTGAAAAATCTCAAAAGCAAGAACAAGCAGAAAACTAGCTGAAGTCTGAGAAGTAAAAGAGAGGAACTTTTATAGCCCTCTTCAGTTAAGGTGCAGACAGCAGTTAACCCTAAGTTTCCCTCCCCTTGCACATAAGGGGTCATGGGTAATCACTTATGACTAATTGCACACTTGTGTCAGGGAGATGGCTTTTCACATCTGGTTCAGATAATCCTGCAGTCCTGAAATGTTCCACCAAATGTTGCAAAAAAATACAACCTGTGCAGTATAACAGCTGGTGGATGACCCGAGCCTGCAGACTGACACCTAATAACACATTTGCACCCTGCAAGATCTTATTACAGCATGGTCATTTTACATGATGAAGGATTATCATCTTCAGGACAAGAATTCCACCTTTAAAGTGGAGCTATAAATGTTCGAGGAAATGCTGACTGAAGAACTGACCAATGTGCTATAAAGCCAAATGCCAGACTTGGGGAGAGAGGTCAGGACAGGGAAAAAGATCCTCATTATAACGTTTGAGTAGCAGCTTCCCAGTCAGGGGTCTGAACTTTCTGACACATCCATGGCTTCAACCTGCCTTATGATTTTTTTTTTCATTAAGCACCCCCTACCTACCTCAAATGTCTTCTTTCTAATCTCTCACAAAACAATTTTGTCAGAAAGATAAAGAACAGTTAGATGTAACATTCTAGATGTATGAAAATAGGGAAAAAAATTTTTACTCCCAAGGAGGTAGTGTTGCAGATATTGTCAAATGGCTTTGCCAAGATATCCTCTACTTCGTTCACAAGCACTGACAACAGTTTTTCAGTCCACTCTCTCAGTGGTTTTAATTATTCATTAATAGTTAATTAATTAGCTCTCATAAAGTTTATAAACTTTGTGTTTAAAAAGCTCAATCTGTGTATGTCTTCTGTAGGTATAATACAAGCAGTATAAGACATGGTACGCTGCCCCATCACAGACTGCTGAGTTTCACTTCATAGCACAACTTTCATTACACACATTACCTTCAGGAAAGTGGCTGCTGCACCAAAACTACTCTTCCAGGGCACTAAATTACTCATGTAGATGCACCCTTTGAAGAATGTAGAACTGCTTCCCTGATCCCCAAAGACATAAGCAATTAGCCTTCTCCATTTTACAGTACCTGTCTCCCAAAGTAAAACTGTATTTATATAGACAGTATATTCAAACACGTCTAAAGATTTTGTACTGTTTCAGGAAGACAAGTGAGAAAACTGGTAGAAAGTATGACATCTGCGGGTTTTTTACTCCAAGGCCTCAAATGTTCAGTCTAGTGACGTGCAATTTGTATGTTCAATGAACTATAATTACAGTGGGTGTCTACAGCAGAAGTTATCTCCAGAAAAGTTAGTATATGCAGTTCTGTATTGCACGTGATATAATAAGCCACGCAGTTTGAAGATGCTGCCACTTTGTATGTGTATTCTAAGAGTAAATTCAAACTGACCTACAAAATCAATTGTTAACAATACAGTAGGCCTCGCTGTTTTAAATACTTTAAAAAGAGAATATAGGAGCAAATGTGTAAAATCCTGTACTGGTCAAGAATTTGCAGAAGTGAGAGGAAATAATGCTCAAATACTCTTGCTCATTAATAATGAGGCAACAATAATAGTAACAGTGAGTTAAAGTAATGTTAAGGTATAGGGAAAGACAAAAGCTGGACCTTTTCTTCAGCCAAGTCCAGAGAAAAAAAGTATAGTAGGTAGGAAACAGAAACTAAATAAATCATTAAAAGCGAGACAGACATCATATTACAGCCTTCAGTTCCCTCTACTCTGTGTTTCACAAGACAGTCCTGCTGGTTATAAAGGTTTTGTTTGTGTGTTGCAGATTAGGAAGGCATGTATATATTAAAATATACTAAAGCCTGAAAGACAACCTGATCTGGTGTTAAGCACCCAAATTGCCAAGCTGTTGTTCAGGGCATTGCATCTTCTCTACTATGAGGTCAGCCTTGGTACACACTGCCTAAATATCCCATTTACCTCCCTGGTATTCCAGAAGGACCCTGCATTCACCTTATCTGCCTGACATGAAACGTATGAGAGTACCACAGGAGAGCTGTGATTGTGATACACCTGGCAGGTCCTTACCCCAGAGAGGGACAAACTCGGATCTGTACTGATACATATCACAGTCCCAGGATGCCTCATCTGGCATGCACTGAGGCTTACTCAAGGCCACACTAATTTATGGTCTTACATTCAGTTTGGACAAAAGACAAATCTGGGTTTGAGTGCAGGCCTGAGTCCCAAAATACAAAGAAAATATAGTCAGCAAGACTCAACTGAGCATTGGAACAAGGCAAGATCTCTGACTTAAAGTTGGCTTTATTACTTAAATACTCCTTAAATAAAAATTTAAAACAAAAACAGACAAACAAAACCAAACCCAAATACACACACCAAAACAGAGGCAAGGTTCAACCTTTTCTGTTAAAAGGTATGGAGTCCAGGCACAACTCTGGTACCATTCTCTGTTTTCATGAGAGACCAATTACATTTAAATGCAAAAGGTTTCTGTTTGCTGTGCCAGAAACTGTTTCATGGAACTGGAAGACCAGTCCTTCTAACCAGACGAGAGGGAACAATATCTGGTGGATGATACTTCCTTTACAAGAGCAATAATATGACTTGGAAAAAAAAAGATGCACTTTTTTTTTTTCTGTTAATATAAACAAGTATAAATTCCACCATTTCAAAGACTTGCTGCTAGAAGAGCCAAAATCATTGCAAAAACATTGCTCAACATGGGCAAAAGTAGATCTCCAACACACAACTGGAAACCTACATTAATGAAACCAGCTGGGAGTTCCATACATCCCCCAGCACATGGGCTGTGTGTTCCACAAATCATGAACTGCAGATGTAGGATAAGCCCTAAAAAGTTTATGTTAGGTGAGAGTCCACTTTATGAGTAGTACTGGCAAGACTCCACAACCCAAATCGGTTTTGTATAGTGAAATACACTCCTAGAAACTAAACCCAGCCCTAAAGTATGAACCAGTTTGTTGGAGCTAAACAAGATAAACTTCTAATCCTAACAGCAACCTCTTGTACATTTTACTAAGTTAAAAATGTAACAAAAAAAAAAAAAACCTTTCAGAAAAACAATAAGGAAAAATTGGGCATAAATTATAGTAGTCATATAGTGTAACAAAAATTCCTGCAGTTGGGACCATGTTCATAATCCCATCCCTTCAGCAGTTCTGCTAAGGCAGAACACACTGGCAGCTCCAAAGAGCACACATGCTTATTCATATCGCATTGTGCACTCTACCTCTTATTCATGCTAAAATATTATACGACTCTGGGGCAAATAGAACTTGAAAGGCCATGAAGGGGGTAGCTCCTCAGGTTTATTATAGCAGAAGGCTGCATGCAAACACAATAGACCCATTACCAGTACTTAACTATTTAGAAGACCCCTTTTTAGTACTTTTTACATTGAAATATATCAATCAGAGGTATAAGTACATCTTGGGTTTACAAAGTCTAAAACCACAACATATCAGAAGATATACTAAAATTTAAAACACCATTTTTGTCTGACTACTGTAAAATATTATTTGGCTTTCTTCTGATCCTGGAAAGGCAATGCAAGAAAAAAATACACTTCTAAAAATGATTTAATGAAGAACATAATGATGGTTTAACACAAAATTATTACAAATGGGTGTGAGGACTGTGATTGCTGTCACTTTCTGGAATTATACAGGCAAATAATCCCATCACTTACTGTGGCCTCTTTATGCTGCTCCAATATAGCAAAGGCGGCATAAATTGGTGTCTAGAAATTCCTAGAGTTCAGGAGTGGCAGACAGCCAGTGCAGGCAGAGCCATGGTGCCCTGCTGCACCAGCAAGCTGGGAGGGTGCTGGTAGGAGTGGCCATTTCCTGAGACTGCTCTAATTTGTGCCCTGAAGTGGTCCAGACTCCACTTCTGGCCTTCATTTGTTTTCTGGCATGCTCTGGCTCCCTGGAAGCAGAGATCCTGAACCCTAAAACAGCATTACCTGCATTTTAGTTGGAACTAGGAACAACTTCTTGGTCTCACCTGTGTTTTCCCAACTTGGATCCACAAAAGGAACTTTTAAGAACCTTTATGAAATCCAGAGACAGGCTGGAAAATTTTAAAAAATGTGCCTAAGTCCCAGTGGGTGTTCTCTTGTGTTGTCTATAATCATGATATACAATTACCTAAATGGGAAAGTACAGTTTGAAATCCTCTCAGCCATATGCTTCCTTGCTGAGCTAATCAGGTAAAATACAGATTCAGGCTCATGCTCATGCTTTGAGTTTTGTTTAGCAGTATTACTGAATAGGTTTAACATGGTTCCCCCAACCCTTGCCTTAAATTCTGGGTACTCTTGGTGGGTAGGTTGGGTTGCTGGGGGAATATTTGCAGTGGAAGACAGAATATTTTCCTATATATTCCTGTTGAGACCTTCAATAAATTAAATTGGTGGTTTTGAAGTTTTTCTGCCTACTTGCTACCATAAGTCTCTAAATAGAGCCTCTATAGTTTTTTCTATATAACCCATCTTAGTGTTTATAAGGTGGTAGAAGTTGTGGAACTTACCTGCAGGCTTGCCAAGGTCAGTGTATGAGCATAGCTCTGCTTTATTAGACTTTGGAAACGTTCCCATTTGGAGGTTCATTTTCAAATGTATAAATCTTAGTTGGTAAAATACCATGACCTTCTAGCAACTTCTAAGCAAAAAAATCTACACTCACCTCATACATCAGCATAAATCTAACTCATATCACCTTTTATTCCTTCTCCTTCCACAGCTGGTCCAGCACTCAGTGGGAAACTGCTGAGTTTCACTTCTCAGGGGAACACTTTGCTTTGCAGTTGTTGCCACTGTACCAGTGTGGCAAAAGCCATTTTTATCTCTTCAGGGTTTTGCCAGAAAAAAAAAAAAAAAAAAGATCCTAAATTTACTCTGAAGTCCCAGAAATAATTGTTATAGTAAATAATTCTGAGTTATAGAAAGTTCAGTAAAGAATTGCTCTGCTTCTTCCCCTTGCAACTGAAGGCAACAAGAGTTTCATTTTCCTATGTGACTTCTATGGAGTTGCTACAGAGACACTAAAGAAATTTTTTAAAAGAACATCTAAGGCCACTTTTATTTCAGCAGGTGCAGGGAAATGCAGTTTGCACCTTCATGCATGATCAAGGACTACTGTTCTCTGGGGGGGCTCCTCTCCCTACCCAAGAAAAATCACACAGCACTTCCACTTCTCCCCACACTTTAAAGCTCCCCTGAACCCAGAGTCATCCCCGAGGAAGCTCCAGGACCACTCAAAAATCTTCATGGGGGGTGCACAGAACAAGCCTTGTCTACTGGTACCAGACAGCTTGGCTTAGGTGATCTAAGCCAATTCCACTAACTCTTTGGATTGTGCCAGCCACCCAGAGAAAGAAAGGTTGCAGGCACCTGCATACTTACTCAAAAAATTCATGTCATGTAGAGGTCCATGTTGGTGGGTGTTCTTGTCAGGGGTACGCTCAGCCAATTCATACTGACTGCAACTGATAATGTGGAAATTCTATCAAATTGCCTCTTGGGCTTGGGCTTTTTTCCTCCTACATCTTGAGGATGAGGCTAGAGCCTACTCTTAATGACAGATTCTTTTACACAATCAGGTAAAAATATTGTCCAATACCATGGAAGAGAGTTTGCGTCATTTTTACTTCCAGAAACTAAAAAGAACAAAAAGAGAAAAGAAAGACTCAAAAAAATGTCAGCTAAGCAATACAACTCAAATGTCACATTTATCAATCTCTTTATTGTCAGCTATAACTCAACAAGCTCTTCAATCCTTGTGCCTGAATCTGCTCACAACATTATGTAGGCTACATTCATTCACAGTATTGTTCAGTGCAAAATATATGCTTTTATGACCAAAACAACTGTGAAAGAGAGTATGAACATGAGCTGGGGAGAAAGGACAAATAAGTCTAATAAATCTCCAGTGTAGAAATCATTTTTATTCTATTTTTCCATGACATTCAATGGAATGCCTGCAACTGTACTACAAAGAAAAAAAGTTGGGGAATAAAAGAGAGAGAGAGGAGAAAAAGAAACTTAAAAAAGGAGGCAACGTAAGACAGAATAAAAGTAATTGGAAGTGCAGAAACCAAGAAAAATAGGAAACCGAGGAAAGGAAAGCAAGAGGGAAAGGGGGCAAGCATAAGGCTGGCATGAGAACTGTTACAGCCAATGTAAAAACTGGTTGGTAAAAGTGTCTGCAAAGATACTTTTAAATCTTTGCGGGTGCAGAGAGAGTAACACCAAACATGGTGATGAGCTGGGAGAGGTGGCTGCATCAGCAAGAGCTCTTGCTCCCAACAGCTGTGAAGTCAGGAGCAGGGGCTCCTCCGTCCCCTGCCCCCCAGCCATGAGCCAGCCACCATCCCCCCCAGCCCACTCGCTGCCCACCCACCAGCCCCACACAGCCCAGTCACTGCTGGGAGCCACAGGAACCCTGTGCACACAGACACGCACACACAAGCCAAGGGTGAAACCTGCAGCCAGGGCTGTTCAAAGCATTCTTTTCTGAAAAGCTCTTCTTTTTAAAAAGTCTCAGAAACCCAAGTCCCCTGCACCATTATATTTCTTCTGCCTCCTGTGAATGCCAGCATATACTCAGTGTTAGGCTGAGGAGTGCACTCCTACCACGTTGAAGGAAAAGATTAATTTAAAGCCTCCCAGAATTCCCTAAAATCAAAATACTCTCTGGCTATTACACTGTCTGAAACATTACAGTCAACTGCTCAAGAACAGTATTACAGATATAAAATAAACAATAGCATACGCTATTAATTAAGTTGTTTACAAAATGCCATGCACATTCTAGATGCTAAAAAAAGATGGTTCCTACTCAAAGAATCTAGTTCATGGCGTAATGACAGCACACTGGATAGAAATGAAAGCAAACGGAGAAAGCAAACAGCAAGAGAGGCATCATTAAAACACAGGCGAGACACTCTACATAGGCTAGGAGTAAAGTGGGAGACAGAATAATAGCCCTTCTAGCACTTAATCTATACAGCTATTAAAAGAAAGGTTTTAATTTAAAATCAGTTCAATTCACCATAGTTAAATCTCACCGAATTACAGAATTGTACAAGTCAGATACTTGTGTGCGTGCTGCTGCTTGTGTAATTTACACTCCAGCCCTAAGTGATTACTGGATCAGCCAGCTGACATATGGGAAATATTTGCACAGAGCTGTGACATGGGGAAGTTTGTGGTTTAAAAAAAAAGGGGGGGGGGGGGGAAGGTGCTGTTATTATGGAG
>JANZLQ010000056.1:31976742-32025679 GCA_026212715.1 Elanus axillaris | reverse complement strand
GGGGGGGGGGGGAAGGTGCTGTTAGTATGGAGACTGTGCCACTCCAGCTGAGTGAAGCCAAAGTTTCACTTGGAAGTTTTCCCACCAGAACTTCCATCCTCTCAATGGTGTTAGCGAGAAAAGTCTTTTGCATTCATAATGCTTTGCTTTCACAGGAAGAGAGACCTACTGCTGCAGAGCAGCAACTGCATCTCTCTCTCTAATAACCTACCTATGCAAAGAAGCATTACCAACTGACATATTACAAAATGAAAATAGAGTTGTCAAAGGAACTCAGATGTTGAGCTCTACTTATGTCTGCAGGGTCTGTTTAAGAGGAGAAAACTCAGCTGGTTTTGCTAGTAGTGCTGGCGACATAGTCAAAAGTTTCTTTTCCTTTTGAGTCAACAATGATATGCCGCCATGCTACGGTGCCAGGAGTGCCGCAGCACTAGCAGTGCCATATTCTATATGAGGTTCAGGATCAAGCTCGTCCCAGTCACCGATCACAAACAACCCCAGGTAATTTTTTCCACAAGTCACCTCAAGTTGCAAGTCCTATCTAAATACACACTGTGCAATTTAAATTCTCCCTCCTGTCGCTCTCTGGGCTGCTTCAGCTGGAGATGTTTGCTGTGCTCAGCGCCTGCCGTGCTGCAGTTTGCTGCTACATGCTGTTGAACTGATGCCATGTTTCAGTTCATAAGTGGCTGGCTTTCAATGGCAGGAGAAGTAATACACATTAACACATTGTATACACGAGCTAGGCTGTAAAGCCCTTTTAAATCCACCTGAATGATAATTGCTTATATAGCAAAGGAAAGAGAGTTCACATTTAGTTTGTCTTTTCTGGTGTTGTTATCCCAGACACTGGGTTGCATTGCAGAAGATGCAAAATCTTGTACCATGACTGACCAGCTCATTTACATGCTTTGGGCCTGATCCTGTCTCATTTAGTCAGCTTGCCTCATGAGGACAGCTACAGAGAAAGGTGCTACCAGCCCTTCAGGCTACACCTGTGGCCAACAGGTTTTTGCCATTACTGAATCAGTTATAAAAAATGGAGTCTCCTTGCATGACTAGCTTTTAATAGTGAGAAAACTGCTCAAAATTCTTCCAGTGTTCTTCATGTTTAAAAAAAAAAAAAGATTTGACACTTCATATATGAGATGAACCAAACCAATTCATGGAAATGTACATCCTATAACTAGGGAAAGTATTTTGTTACCATTGGTGTTACTAGCTTATGAGAACTGACAAGATCACAGACCATGGTGGTGTGGCTAAATGCCTGCAGAAAGAAAAAGGCTTTTGTAAGCTTGCTGGAAAGAACCTACTTGCAGCCCTGACTTCTGACTGCAATGGAAGAAATACTCTACTTTCAAATGTGAATCAAAAAAATATTGCTAACATATTTCTCTCCATCAGCCAAACGATTTGTCTTATAAATACGCTTTTTTGCTAATTCCTCAGAGGATGACAGCTGGGTGGTAGATTTATACAGCTAAGAAAAAATTTTGAGAGGAATCCAAGCATTTTGAGGCATCTGAACTTTTCCAAACTTCCAGACCTTTAGAGCTTCATTCCTCACTACTGAACACACAGTAGTTCCTCTAACAGTGTGTCATTAGAGTTTACCATGAAAAAAACCACCCAAACCCTGCATCTTTAAACTGCTGGGAATGGAAATCGATAATATCTTGCAATTTTATCTGAGGCAAGAGTCTAAAATGTACTACTTCTGAACATTCAATGATAGAGCATTCATTATCAAGGATATCCTTTCAGGACTCAGGGAAAACGTGAGCAGGGGAAAAAAAAGAAAGACTGCTCAGTCTTTGACACTCTTTCGCCCTTAATATTTAAAAAGAAAAACATGGTCAAGTTAGTTAACCTTTTTCCATCGGTTTCCTATAAATAAGGGAGGAGCCAATGGAAAACATGGTGGTGTGAGGCAACTCGGTACTAGAAACCATAAAGTACTCAAATTCAAATTTCTAATGTAGGATTTCAGAGCTTAGGAAAAGTTTTAAGTTACTAGTGGCAAGAGAGTTTTTAAAAACCAACTGGGACATCTTCCTATAAACTGAATAATTGGGATAGATAGGCACACATACACACATGAAAAAGATAAATCAAAAGTAAGGAAATTATCACTGCTTCTCTGGCCTCACTAAAAAGAAATTTTAAGATAGGTGTGGAAGAACCAAGAGATACCAGGATTTTCAAGTAAAAAAACACCTGCCTTTAATCTGAGTAAAGCAAAAAAATACATCTGAATCAAAGAAGGCATACTGAATAAGGCCTTTTAAGTGGTAGCTCCAAGCTCCTGGAGAAGGGCTGACAGCTTGCCGTAACACCTGTAAAGGAGTTTAACGCTATCTGTGACACATATTCAAAACCACCATGGGAGGGAGAGGTTGCCCAGTGTGCTCACGAGCATGGTCACAGCAGAGAGAGGCATGCCCAGATAGATGACTTCCATCAGCCTAGCTTAGGTACCCAGAGCAGCTAAGCTCTGAAAGCACAGACTTCAGCACATGCTGTTCAAGCACAGCTGGGAATCAGGCTCTTTCCTGTGGTATTTGGAGTTCCCATCCTCTGTTTCTTTGCTACTGATATCCAACCAGGTTGATAAAATTAACATATTTGGCCAACAATACTACAATTGCTTCTCCAGCTTTGGTCAGGTTCAACTGTTGATATTGATTACACTGTAGGTATGTACAATGTAAGTAGATCAGTACTAAAAATAAAAAAAAAAGGAAAAAAAAAGGAAGGTAACCGCAGAAGAGCAAGAGCAGTTCCTTGGCTAAGTGACTAAGGATTGATAACAGCCATTTTCTAAAAATCTTTTCTGGCTCTGAAGTCAAACAGCAAAGACAGACATTTTTATGACATAGTCCATATTCAATAATGCTTATATTTTGCATCCATAAAAATATCCTGTAGTTTTTACCATGAGTATTAATTCCTGTCCTAAATGCTGTGTAATTTTGCTATGTGCTTTTAAATGGCAGCCATGTTTTGACACAGGATCGCTGTATTCCAAGGGTGAGAAAAATGAATGTGCTACTGTTTAAGTGGTCTGTAGACTGCTTTGAGAACCAACCAGCAAAAGTGCCCTGCATTTATTTCATTATTTATTGTTATTGTGCAGAGGTGGCTATAAAGTCTGCTGGAATTAACTCCCCATGTGTGTTTGATCACCAGGCTCTGTGCGTGGACAGAGGGCACCTCTGTCCAATTAGGAACCTTCCAAGGGAACATGGCAGAGGTATCCACTCCAGGGACTGCATTTTATTTACTTTGCTTTTTAAACAGAAATATCAACCAGTTTTCTAATGCTGGACCAGTCCTGATGGTGCTTATCACATGGGGAGGCAAAAGCAGTTTTGTTTTGTTTTTTTTTAATATACACTGCACTAAGAACTGAAATATATGAAAGTTGCTCTTTACCGGTATCAGTAATACACTTAAGTAACTACATGAGCAATGTGCATTTCATTAAAAAAACTAATTTTTTATTTCCTTAACAAATACATATTTTTCAGTTGCATCTGGCCAGGGATACATGTTACTGAGAACATGTATGATCTGCTGGATTTATTCAGTTACTGAGCTACTCATAAATGATAGATTCCAAATCCAGACTGAAACAGAAACTCTACAGCATGCAGAGATGTGTGACAGCACATATCCCACAACTAGCTCAAGTTCTCTGCTGGATTTTAAGGAGTTTTACTTCTAGCACAAATGTGCATCGCTATTAAACTATGATCCCTCATTATTTAGTGCAGATTTTTAAGTGAGTGCATGCCTAGACAATAATCCTTAAGAAAACTGTAAACTGAACATATGACTCATCCTTCCACAACTATTAATAAATGCTGCTTAGTGGCAAGCAACTTCTCTATGCCTCTGGTAGGAAATTAACAATGTTAAAATGAACACATTTATTAGAAATCATTATTTGCATTTAAAATATTCAATAGAATTATCAAATATGCATAAAGAAACCTGACATGATAACTCAGCCTGCATGAAAGGAAAACTTACGGGTTTTACTCATCAGGTGTTCTCCAAGCTTGGACCTTCAAACAACTATGTTGTATCTGTTCTGTTACTCCATAAAGGTTTTTCAATATTTTGAATTCTTTTCCACTCCAAATCAGAACAAAAATTCAGATCAACAGAATTTAAGAAACAGTATACATTAAAATTTCATAATAAAGAGTTTCCTGAAAAAGGGATTCATTTACTTCCAGAAAGGTCAGAAAGATATTTCAACAATTCCATAACTCTTCTTTAAAACAAAATCACATTAGGAGACTTAAATAAACTGTATTTTTCTCACAGACAGCTTCTGTTTCCACAAGCTGGAATTTTCTGATGTAATGTGTCTCACCAGAAAATTCCTGTCTTTAGCATATTTCAGACTATCTAATAATTTCTAATAAGCACACTTAAAAAGAATTCATGATTTTCTTCTTTTATTCTTGAGGTTCTGGGATCATTGATCTGCTAAAAGACTATTCTTCTAGGAGCCAATAGATTACCTCGTCATGCCTGATGGTATAATATGGCATGTTATGGCATAATTCAGATTTACAGATTTGCAACAAATCATTGGAAAATGGGGACTGGGTAGAGAGTGGCTCCATAACTCTCTCCAAGTGAGCTGTTAATGGGTGTTTTCCCATTCCAGATCCTAGAGGGCGAAAGCCTGGCACAGGAGAATAATGACAACGTGGTACAGCAGAAACATCTACTGAGTAGGGCTGTTACTTTCAGGCAGGATATTTTGACACTGGCTAGCACTCCTAAAGTGGTGAGAGGATCCAGGAACTTCCTAGACCCTTGTTCTCCACAACCCATTCAGTAACTGATGAGAAACGGTGGAGAGGATTCAAGCTATCACTAAAAATAGAGTCTCTGGAGTGTAGAAAAGACTTTCTATAGTTTAAGCTCTTCGCATGTGAATGGTAGCATTGTGACAAAGATACAGGTCAGCCTCTACACAAGTCATGGAAAGGTCCTCCATTTTTGCTTTTGGTATTTGGCTAGGTTTTGGTGGGTTGCTTTTTTTATTTATTTATTTTTTAATGTTAACAGTGTAAAGAAATTAACAGTCTCGTATGCATGATTCTGGGTTTTATACCCAAGTGTCCACCAATCACTAGATATAAGGGTGCCTAATGCAAATTTGAACCTCTTATGAACCCAACAAGGATAATATCCTGCTTGTTCTCAGAAATTAAGCAATGTTTTTGCAGTGATAGGCATGTAAATCAATGCACAGAGCAGAAGCATTCTGTCCACACAGAGCAAAGGATGGGCGGCCTTCCACTCTGGGCATCAGTCATATGAATGGAAAGGAACTTAAACTCCAGCATTAGAGACAAGTAAGGAACATCAAAGACTTAGTGACCAGCCCAGATCTCTATCATCTATTGTCCTTCTCTCAGACTCTTCTTTTCTACCTTTTTCCTCTCCTGCTTTCACATGGCCCTTCCATATCATTTTGCTATTCCCCTTCATTAGCACATGGCTGTTTATTAGTTTGCTACAGATATTGCATACACACAGTAACAGGATATCAGATACCATAGGGAATTATTTTCCTCTCACAACTGGCTTTTCTGTAATTTCAGGTAATTCTCGAAGGTAGACTTTCATTTGTGCTATGGACTGTATAAGTTAAAGACACTATCTTAAAATACACGTTAAACACAGTTACTACCATATATTTTGAGTAACTTATTCAAATTCCCATCTTATATCTGTACTAGAGCTAGAGCTACAAAATGAACCTAGATTGCTCAAATTAAAGCCCAGGGATTTAACTAACCTGCCCAGCTTTATTTTAGAGTGACAAACAGAAGGAAAACCCAGAAGAGGATTCCATGTGAAATCTTTAAGAGGCAGAATCTTTAAATCTTCATTTTTCCATTTGCAAAGTGCAGCTGACAAAGAACAGTTCATACACCCATGTTTCCTCACAGTCTAGTACTCCAGAGAGTAGTGACAACTCTAGTGACAAACTGCTGTCATCTGACTGTCATCACCGTCCGCTAGTATCTAAATATTAGCAAACTTCCTAGGAACCTGCCAAGAGATGGACCACACATCAGCGGTAAAAACACTTGAATGATTCACTGACTGCCTACCTGCTATATAGGGACCCCTTTAAAATGCAGGACTTCTGGAAAGAACTTCTGGACTCTTGCCTTTAGGCTGGAAAACCTGTAAACTCTCTGACAGAAAGAGAAAGGCAGCAAGAGATAAACAGGGGTAGGAAATTGCAAGATATTTTAAATCTTTTCCTGTCTTTTTTTTCCTGAAGAGCAAGCCTTATGTCTGACTACGTTCATGGGTACAGATTTAAAAATAGCTGGGTGACTTCCTGGCTAAGGGAAACAGAAAGATATAATTCAAGTTTATTGGCTGCATAGCAGATATTACATTCTGTTTTCCTCTGCGCATTCACACAGGTAATTGCCTGTACCTACACAGTCCTAGATGTGAGAGTTACCTTCAAATTCATTACATGCTCCTTCAGTTATTTGGGTGCCCAGTGGTTTCAGGAAGCCATTGCATATTCCATCAAATCATACCGAGCTGTTCAGATAAAATACTACTGTAAATATTCATATACTTTACCACTCAAAAGCAGAGACTGAAATCACTGGTTTCCATTTCATTAGCATCCATTTATTGCTCTACTAAATACAACATTTGTAAAGAAAACAGTAGCTTATCTTGATTTTTTTAATTTCATAATTCCATTACCAGAAGTCTTGGGAAACTGCTGAGCCCAATCTCATGCAACATCACGCAAAAGAAATTAAAGAATCTTCCAAGGGTGTTGGAAGAACACAACTGTAGAAAACACAGAAAAGCAGTCTATTTGAAACAGGCTAGAAAGGACAAACCTACATGACTTCATGTTGTGCATAATGCTACATGAAAAACACCACTGGGAGTGGGGACCAAGGAGTTGTGTTCTCTTTTCAGTGCTGCTTAAGTATATTTACTTGACTTGAAATAATCAAACAGATTAAACAGATTTTTCATCTCTCCCTCTGCCTTAACTCTTCACTCCCAAAGCTATGCCCAAAGCCAATTATAGAGACCCGTACAGTGTAAATATCATTATTTGTACAAAAACAAAGTCACTGCATGTTGTTTATTTTTATGTACTGCTAAGAATCACAAGAAAAGTCATCTTCCCCAAACATGCTCAAGTACAGAGAATGGTCAAATGGAGGCATCAGCAAAAAGCTGATAAAGAAGTGTAGAATCTAAATCAGTCACACCATTCACAAGGAAACAGATTTGACTAAAACATGACCTAGTCAATGCTTACAACACTTACATTCTCAAAGCAGCACTGTGATTATTAGGAAATAATTCTTATAGGGAACTTTCATTAAAAAAAAACCTTCTGGAAACTGGAGTTGTCTTGCTCACTCATAGCTAAACATCCTATCTGAATTCCTGATTCCTCAATTTTAACTCAAACAAAAGCAAGAACGGGCTTCAGCTGCTGAACCAATTTTTTCACAAATTTTTCAAGAAATGTTTTCTGCAATGGACATTAAGGGGTTTGGGAGACATTTCACGATCCCTGTTTCTCTCTTTTGCCTCTGGAGGGAGGCACGTCAAGTAATATCCCAAAGGCAGTGAATACCAGGAGCTGGGTTGAAGAGATTTCACTTTACTCTAGCAAAGCTGGGATGCTACATCCATTTTCTTGCAGCAGGGCTCACAGGGGAAGCCTGTGTGAGGTCCCTCACAGCAAAAAAAGAAAATAGAGAATCTCCAGTTGGAGGGCTCTGTATGGACTCTAAGATCTCACATCCCAGTGAACGTGTCCAAGCGACCAAACAAACTCACAGCTAGAAACAGTAACTTAATCCCCTCTTCCAAACACATTTAGCAACATGTGGAAGCCAGTAAGTGGGTTGCAACAGATAAGTGACCACACATAACAAAATGAGACTCATCAAAATAGTTGTAACTGACTGAGGGGAGAAGAAAAAAAGAAAGAGAGAGAGAAAAAAAAGTTGCAGTAAATAAAATAAATTAGCACACTGAAAAACAAGCATACTACAGCAGGCCTGGTGGGTCTGAGTGGAACCCAGTTCCTCTTATTTAGGTAAAACTTGGTTTGAAAAAGGATATTTCATTTCCGCGGAGCCATCAGCTTTCACATGAGCATGAAATGGGTTTATAGGAACAAGCGGCAGCACTGCCTAGAGCTGGTGTCAGAGAGCACAATAGCAGAGTAGGAAGCTTTCAGCTGGCAGGGGAATAGAGCGGAGTAAGTCCTTGAATGAGCAATCTACCTACTTTGTACTAATAAGAGTTAGTACAAGAAAGAGGAAAATCAAGTTTGTACCTTTCTGAAACCAAATGACTTTCAATAGAAACACACTACACACAAATTTATAGAAGCAAAAGGGTGACTCACTGCTTGCATCTGAGTTTATTTAAGAAATGCTTGTCTTACTTGTAGGGTTACATTTTAAGTAGGTGGTCTCCCATTTTTGAATGAATATTTGCTTCCTTTTTTTAGGCAGCTACACAGCTTATAAAAAGTTAAGATTTGTTTCAAAGTCATGCCATTCTGTACTGTTTAAATAGCACAGCTCTAGAAAACAACACATTTTGAACACATTACCCACCCACATTACTAGTCATTAAATGAGCAGCTGTCTCCCAAGGCCTCATGCAAACTGCAGAAGTTTGGAGGATCCCAACTTCAGTGTGGGATCTACTGACCCACATTGCTCCTCATCTGCTGCACTTACACAGGAGATGAGGCCACTGTTTCAAACACACCTCATCACCTCCTTTTGCTTCATTCTTTGTGCTTTTCACAGGGTGACCTTTTCAGTCACCTGCACATTTTAGTTTAGAGGTCTTTGTTTGTTTTCTGAATAGCTCATATTTGTGGCTCTCAAGCATGTGCCCTTTGACTCCATCTTCCCAAAGGACAGTCATTTTGGTCATACCTACTTGCTTTTCCTAAACCACAAAACAACACTCTGAGTCTCATGATAAGGTGGTTACTTCTGCTGCTAAGCTCCAGACACACAGCTCCTTACATCTGTTGCTATTGTGTTAATTCTCTTTGGAGATGTTTTACTTCCCAGTGCTCATTTCTCTCTGAGCATAACTGAGATAGATTTCTTCCAGATTTGGTCAAATCAAAAGGACTTTTTGCTTTTTCCTCTCTTCAAGAATGATTTCCATAAGGGAGGTTTTAACTGTAGGAAGCTACATAATTAATAAATGTCTGCTTGTATAATTTGAGGTAAGTGAGTGACAGTGCTGAGTGCCACCAGAGACATCTTTGGGCATCGCCTGGTCTCCAACAGGAGGGACACACCTTTCCAGGGGCACACAAGTCCTTCAAAGGTCCTGTATGATGCCTGCCACTCCCACAGAGCTGTCTCACGCACCCTAGGGAATTCTAATAACGTGAGTGCCAGTGACTGGGCAGCAGAACTGAGCTCTATCATTTATATCAGTCTTTCAGTACACCATGCAAACAAAATAGCCTGAGGAGCATTCATCCCAAAGAGCATACAGTACAAGAATTTATAGATGTGAGACAAAGGTGTAACACAACGTCTAAGCATATTTATACCTTGAGATGTAGACTGGCCAGGAAATATTTGTTGACACAAACATTCTGTGATTGGAGACAGCAGACGCTAGACCAGTGAGCAAGGCAGTTCTTGACAGTGAGTGTGAATCTAAAGGGAAAGCTGAAGGTAACCTGCGGAGGGGCTGGATGGAGAGATTTCTAATAACTTAAAGGAAAGACAACAATAACCTGTGGTTAAAGAATAGCTTGCAATAACAGCTTTCAGAGTCAGAAATCTCTCTGCAACTTGTGGATACTTAAGATTTGAAAGAGTTGATTAGCAAAGGTGGGGGGTCTCCATGGTTTTATGTGCTGTGTATTATGTATAAACACACATATACAGAATGTCTTTTCTTCCTTGTCCTTTAGGCTCTTACAAATCCAAATAGAAAAGAGAAAGACATATAGATAACAGGTAACAGTTATGAGTTAGGGGGATGGTTACCAAACTTTACCTTGAACAAAACCATAGTGGAACAGAAAATTGAAGCCAATAGCCTGAATTCCAGGTCAGTGGAATTCCTAAACCCCAAGCAAGAGTAGCCCATCTCCCTAATAGTGTTTTATGTGTACACACACATAGGTGTGTCTAAGACATACGATTGAAAGATCTAGACTCTCTGTTCTCTGTACTTATGCCAAAGCTTTTCCACTTGAAGTTAAACATTTCCCGGTAGCTTAAGTCATCACAACTCTACTGAAATCAGTAATCCTTGTTGGCAATTGTGTGTACAATCTTCAGACATCACAGTTATGTTCAAGAGAACTAAACTAAACACAAATAAAAATTTCATGTTCTGTGTTTTTGTTTGACTCAATAAGATGCAATAATATTTTTCCACTGAATAATATTCTAGGGAATTTTAAAATTACTAGGTTTAAGACTGTCATCTATCTCCCTTGATTCTTCAAACAGGCTGACTATCTTTGGCTTGCACTGATTTCAACCAGAGCTGCACTCCCTTAGTTTGTATGAAAACTTCACAGCCATGTAAATAGGGGAGTGAGAGAAAATAAGTACAAAACCTGAGACCTGAAGGGAGAGAACTGAAATATCTATATATTCCAGTAATCAAAACTTTATCTCCTTTGTATTCAAATGGATGTTCAGAGGGAAATCTTGTCATGCTTTTGAAAATAGTTCTGTTGGTAGCTGTAGAAAAGCTGTCAGAGGTACCTGGCCTTCTGCTGCTGGGTCACTCTCTTGTGGAAGATTTTTAGCCAGTTCAGCCTCCCACTAATAACAAACAGATGTACTTAATGCTACTGAATGTAAATATTATTCTAACACACTTTTGCCTAGTTTTCCATGAGGCCCTATTTTGAACCATACATGCTTGTGAATCCCCCTGACCAAGGCTTCTGCAGGTGGCCTATCTCACAGTGCCATTAGAAAGTTAATTACCTACAAGGGAAGTTTAAACAAGTTGTTCCAAAAGCAGTGGAACTAATAAAGCCTGGTTTCCAACAGATTTGTGGCTTGCATCATTCCCCTCACCGTATTGCAGCAGCCCAAGCCCCTTTTCCATACTCCTTTGATAAATTCCCCTCCCTGCAATCCACACTGCCCCCCAGCCCTCCCACATCCATCAGCTTCAGGTCAAGCAAGAGGCAGCACACACCATGCTTGTTTCCGAATACTGTGTGTGACGGTGGCTCGGCCAGGATATGTGTGCTGAAACTTTTCCTTCTGTAGGTGTGCTAATGTCTTTCCTAGCTCTAGTTTTTCCACAATAAACAAGAACTTCATAATTTTGAGGAAACAGTGGCACTTAAATTTAGTTAAAATTGGCCAATGTGTTCAGAAGTTTCTTTGGAAAAAAAGTATCTAATCATACTCAATGAATGATTTTATTAGATGCATTCCCCTAGAAATTTAGTCTAAAACATTCCCTCCTCTCAGATCATCTGTGTATATTTTCACATTAATTAAAAAGAAGTTTTCTCTCTTATTCTTCTAACTAGTACCAAATCTTTGAGACCATTCCAATCACTGTCTTCTTCACCTCAAAGGTAAATAGGGTTACAGAAAAATAAATGCACGCCTTCCAAAATGTGTTGATTATCATAGAGTAGTAAAATTAAAATAAGAATTTTAATTTTTCATTGCCACAGAGAATAAGATCACAGTCTAAACCATTCTCAGATACTTGAACTCTTCAATAACCGAAGTGTTTTATTTCCTTTCGATAAGCTTGTCCCAAAGCTCTCATACCATCTTTCCTTCACTAAGCAATGGCCTGAAAGTGTAATTTTCTTGGACTTTCCACTCAGTTCTCCTTATGACTGTTTGTGAATGCCATAGCTCTGTAAGCGATACAACGCAGGTTTCCTAGCCCCTCACTCACAGAGAGATTAGACTTTTACAAGAGAAACCTTTCTTAACAGCAAAAAAAACAATAAATGTACCTCCTAAAACAGCATCTCTGAATCTGGCCCAGCTCATCCAAATATATTTTTCTATCACCCAGTAACTATAACATGCATGCATATTACTACCCCTGAGCTCTCTGGGCCAGTTTTGATTAATCTTTCCCCAGGACACAGAGCCTTCCAAGCCATGAATCACTTTGCTTGATTTCGTCTGCACTTTTCCATGTCAGCAGTTTTCCTGCCCCACCGCATGACGACAAGAGCAGCATGCAGCGTTTGTTGACTGCCAAGTGTTATGCTAGCTGTCACACAAGTAGAAAAGGCAGTGGAAACAGATCTGCTTTGTTTAAGGATGTGCAGTAATTTCGTAGGCATCTCCCTGCTCTCTAGCTCCATCTATAGAAATACCAAACCTCCTCCCTTCCCAAAATAATCCCCAAGATTCCTCACAGAGAATGGGAACATCTGAGGCAAAATTGCTTTACCCCGGGGTAGTACGATACAGCCTACAAAACCTTAGTGGCACCTACACACTTATAACACCCTACTGCAATACCCATTTCTGTAGGCTGATTCCATCTGAAGAGCCTGACCCCATAACATCAGAAATTCCTGGTGACATACTTGACCTCTCCAGCACACTTGCATCACCCTCTTTAATGAATACACAGCTGCTAATGTTCTTTCCAATGCCCATCGGCTGCATATCAGCCTTGTCCTTTGAATCTCTCCCTCGGTTGCCCCTATTTTGATGTGTTGCTGACTCCGCAGCAAAGCTACACCCTTTTTCTGGTGGAGAATATGTTAACTACTTTTTCATGACAATAGTCATTAAAGATCTATCATGAGTCAAGCTGTCGGTCAGGACTTTGTTTATTCTGCGTGAGAGCTTCAATGGAACTTGTTCCAACTGTATACATTCATCTTACAGCTGATGAGAGACATAGGGAGAATTTTGTTTTGACCTTCCCAAAATAAACACTTTCAAGAAAAGAGATACAAAGTAAATAGTAAAAAGACTGTAAAATATTGAGAGGAAACTTGGAATGTCTGAGAAGATTACATAGTGTCTTCCTATTTAATGAGATTAATTCCTTTGCAAACTCTTTAAACTGTAAATTATCAAATTAACATCTATTTCAGTAATTACTTAGAAATGCAAAAATAGAAAGATGAAATTACTAGAGAGAACTATTGAAGGAAAAGGCAGCTTCTAATTCATTTTAAAATCGGTCCTAGCTGAGATCTCCAGTAGGTTGTTGTATGGAAACACATGGGCAGCAGCAAAGGAATCCAACCCCACAGCAAAGGGGCTGTCACTGCTCAGGGTCTGGAAGAAGAAGAGGTCCTGGGACGGGCTGCATGCCCCAGCCAGGGAGATGATTACTCTATATGTCACAGTGTCCTGCCCTTCCCCATGCTCAGGCAGTTCATCTGGTTCTGCCTCCACTGGCTTGTGATCCAGCAAGGAAAAGGAGTGAAAGTGTTTTCCTTGCAGTTTTTCCCTTCCCCTGTCCTTTCCTGCTTCTTCAAGGAACAAAGAGAGGCCTAGGAGAGGAGGAAGCAGGAAGAGGAATGAACACCTAGTCCTTCTCTGCAAGGGCAGGGATGAAGAAATAAACAACTCACATTACTCACAGGAAGGGGTGAAAGGAAAGCAGAGCCGGTCTGGACAAGCTGGATTTTCCTGGCTTCAGCAAACCCCTCCTGGAGTAATATATTGAGCTACCTCACACCCTTCACCCCTTTATCTGACCGTCCACTCGCAAGCAGTGCTTTACCTTCCCTTGCAGACCCGCCCTGAGCTGCTTCTTATAGGTAAAGGAATAGAGGAACCAAGAAGCTCAAGGCACAGGCAGAGACTCAGCAGAGGAGGAAAACGGCCACAGAAGTTGCAAGGACCTGGAAACTCCAGTGCCATCCAGGGAAGAAGTGGAAATAGCCTATGTTGTTTGCAGAGAGGTGTCCTAGCTGTGAAGTTGCCAACTTTCCTTTTGACCTGCCACGGAGTTATTTGTGTAGCTAACACACAGCAGGCTGGTAAGCTGCACGGAGACTAAGGAAAGTAAAAATAACATTTCTATTTACTGCATCAGACTGGAGACTTCAATGGAAGAATGGCAAACCAGCAACACATAGTGGAGACTCAAGTAGTTCCTGCAGACACATAAATTGTTTGAATATGTTCAATCCAAAACATATTACCAATTTTGAGAGGAAGCTAGTAGGAGTGAACTATGTGTCTTCTTGAAGGCTTACATTTCAAATATACATTTTCATACACACAGAATATTCAGAACTCTAAGTCTTTGCTTATTTTAAAGTGACTGAAAACCATAGGTTAGATAGTGTTCACTCTAGAGCTCTGCTCTTTAAAAAAAACAAACAAGAAAAAGAACCCAACACAAAACCCTTCCAATGTATTTTACCCTCTTCTGCACTCAGTACAATTTAAAATTACTTTTTCAACTCTTCCACATTATCAGAAAGACTGCATACCACCACCTATTTCTTTATGTTCTCCAGTAACTATGCAAGATAACAAAATGAGATCACAACCAATCTCAGAATTTTACATAATACCCCAAAATTATGGAACGTACTGTTATTAGCGGAAACTTCTGGGAAACATGACTCTAATATGCAACCACCAGGTGACTGTGCAACCGATTTATAACTGTATGAGGAGAGCAACTTGAAATCTGAATATAACCATTGTGATGAATGAAGGTATTTGTGTGGTCTCAGAAGAGAGTTCCTCTTCTGCTGAAGATACGTCACAGGGGAAGGATTTGTGGAATTCACTTTTCATTCAACCCCAGTTTTCCTTAAAGCAATCCAGAGAAAGTAATCCACAAACTCCAGGTCAGACCTGAAAAGACGGCAGCCCAATGATAAGTAGACAGAATGCAAACCGAACAGGGACACCATACTGGCCATGAGTGTTTTGAGCAGTCTGCATGGGCAGGGCACTGCCTGACCCACCTGCTCTCAGGTCACCTTGGCCTTCTGAGTATCTCCAGCACCAGCCTCCTAAGCATAACCACATTAGAGACCTCTGAACTAGGAATCCCACATCCAAGGGTCAGGCAGGGACCAAAGATCAGCCTAATAGGTAAATGGAAAAACTCATCTCTCGGTCACCTTCTGCAAACCTATTCTTTGGCACCCTTATTCAGTGTCTGGGGTGGCTTCTGGCACCTACTTTGCATATCAGTAGACAGATGACTTCAGTGTCCAGTTCCATTATTTCAGACACAAATTAGGCATCAAGGACCTCAAGATCCACTGGTCTGCAGTAAGATAAGGTCTAAACACCACTGAGACTGAAAAACGTCTTACATTCCTGCATCTCCTAGTTGATTTCTGTAAATTGTTTCTTTCAAACCATTTTGGAGACAAGCACATGTCAGAGGACCAAGCTGAATGAATTGGCATCAGTTGTGTGTGTCTCTCTCTCTGCAGAGGCAGTATAAAGCAAACCCTCATTCTGTTAGAGACCCACAGATTTCAAATCTCTCCTGCACAATCCATTATCACTGCTAGTTTTATTACAGCATTGTCAGAGAACCCAATATGGACCAAGGACCTCTGTTTAACATTAAGATCCCACGCAGAAGCTTCCCACTGGTTGACCAAGATTTACAAGACTGTGCTTTGACCCAACTCAGCCTAATATAATCCACCGCCTAGCAAATGTTCAGACTTTATTACTGGGCCCCCAGTCTTTCATCAAAATACTGGTGTGCTTCAGCTCACAAGAGTCCATACTAAGATCATCAACGATGTACTTTCCAGAAAGAAAATTTCTTGGGAGTCATTTTGCAGTCTAGGGCCAGGATGAGGCAACTTGCAGTAGTAAAAAAAGAAAAGCTTAAATGTAGCTACACTGGAGCTGGCCAGTGACTGAAAGCTTGAACATTCACAGACAAAATCCTGGCCCTGTTAAAGGCAATGAACAAAGCCTCACTGATTTCAGTGAGGCCTGGATTTCTCCCAGATACACTCAGAAAAATGGTCAAAAAATCATCCTAAAGGCAGAGCCAAGCATTTGCATTCCTGCTTCTGTAAAGAACAAAAATTCTCTCAACCCCCAGTGCATGAAAACCACCCCCATATCTAATGTAATTGCTTTTATCTTCAAAAGCAAGGCAACCGGTCCAGAAAATGGATCAAGAGGCTTGTTAAATGTTAAACAAGTTACACTCTTCTGTCTCTCCCCTATGTTTTCTCCTGTTTATTTTAAAAGGGAGCTTTTTAATCCAAGAATCTAATTCCCATCCTGCAATGTTTCAAGTGAGTGAGTTATGGGCATTACTAGGCCGATAAAATACTTACAGGATTTCTGAATTAGCTTTACCTTTTCTAAAATCATCAATTCTTAAAATAAAGTAAGAGGAATATCCGGTGGAAATGTGTTTTATCAAAAGGAAAAAGAGTGCACCTATATTTAGTCCCATTCAATACAGACAGTTTCAAAGCAAAACTCTTAGACAACACTATATAAACACATTATTTAAGCTACATTCTGAATCTGATTAATTATAACAGGAGATCAAATGTTAACAACTTAAGAATCTTCACTCCCATCTACACATATGGAGTACTTTAAAAAGTACTGCAATTTCAGAGTAATGAATAAGACAGCTCACCTAAATTATACAAGCAATATATTTTGGTTGCTTTAAAGGTGAATGCACAATACAGAGGTTTTATTGCAGGCTCATTTGATAGAAGTTGCCCATATATGGTCTATGAGAGGACCGAAGAGGAAAATTACGTCCTTTGTAAGAACATTTAATTCACATTCCTGTTCTGTTTTCTGTACAGCAGTTATGCTTGTGACAGGTATGCATTCCTTCACTACTTACAATGTGTTTTTATATGAAGAAGACATTCATATTCATTCTTAGCTGAGAACATGTCTTGCATTGCTATGAGTGTTACAGTAATCCTCAGTTTCTTAACAGAATAAGGCAGGCCAACTTTCTCAGTATTCAAAGTCTAAAATTTAATTTGTATCCTTACCATTTTGCTTCCAGTTATTTTCTCAAATACTGGAAAACTTCCACTAAGCTCTACATCTTACAAAAATATATTGAATGTTTATTGCCTGATAACAATTACAGCAATTTTCAGTATAATCAGAACTGCCACATCCTGTAGTCACCAATTTAAGAGAAAGGGAAAAACCATCTCCAGTCCAAACCATAACACAGATAGTCCAAGCTCATTCCAGATGAGAGAGAGCAGAAACACAAGCATGTGATCCCAAGCTACCAATACAGACTTTTATATGCCACATATCACCTTATAAAATTCAATAATGGGAGTGAATCCTCTATTTGAGGTTTCAGTTATTTTCCTTTTTCTTTCCCTTTTCCAGAAGCAGACATAGTGGGCCAGAGTTTCATTTTGAATTAATAGTTAAAGTGACCAGCCTTAAGATGGGAGACTTACAAGGAAGGCCAGCCCAGTGTTTTGGAGAAATTACAGCTGTAAACCAGGGCTGAAATCCAATTCCATGAGTTTTCATTGTGCATGATCAGACACTTGAGAGAAACACCGTTTGCTTAACACTTATGAGTCTGGCATCAACCAGTAACCGTTGTCAGAGATCAACAGAGCAGTGACTTGCCTTAACCAACTGCTGACTCCTGAAGTGAGCACCAAGACAGTACCCCTGCACTATGCTCTCTCCCTGTTCCCAACTCTCCCCAAAACCACCCCACTGTACACTGACATCACAAGGCAATTACCTTATCTGAAACATGACCTTTTGTCTCAGCACCTCCATTGTCTCCTTTGCTTGCTGGAATTTACATTTCTCACCAATTCCCCTTCTGTCCATGGGCATGCTCCATGTTTTCTTTAGACATTAACCTCACATTTGTGCATGAACATGCAGTCCAGGGAAACCAGAAAGAAAGGCAGAAGATGTGGTAAAACTCAGGAGTTTAGGGGCTCTTGCATGCTTTGTCTTGTTGCTAGGGAAAACAATTTGCTGTAGGTATGATAAGACACTGTATTATTCTTTGGCCTTGGCCAGCTAAGAGCATCCATATTTCTGTATAATATAATTTCTTTCTAGATTATGTCTGATATTTAAAATGTAGATCACATGGTTAGGATGGGTTGTATAGAAAACAGGTATGAAATGCTACAACGAAGATGGCACTATTGACTACTTGAAAAACTATCAGTAACTTTTTCTACATTAAGTTTAATATTTTCAATGCTGTGTCATAATGGCATGACTCTGAATTACCACCTAAAAATAGCAAGTGGATACTCTTGTGGATAACCACTTTTCAGATTTCAACTGCATGATTTTCCATAAGAAAAAAAGCAGGCAATAAATCCTCCACAATGTTAGGTAATGTTTCTAAAACATCTTTATTTCTAAGGAGCTTAAACATGTAACTTTTGAAATTGCACTTAAGCAATTATGAAAAATGTTAATGCATATATGAAGAAAAGTAATGTTGGAGTCTTAACACTTGCAAGAAGAAAAAAGTAGGAAGGAGAGTCAAAATTTCTTTTTTTCCTCTTTCATTAAGAGAATTGACAAAGTTACCATCTGCTAAAGGACTTGAACTAGCTGGTATAAGCCTTGTGTAATATGTTGATTCTTCTAAACTTAGCTCAGGATTAGAAAATAACACTAGTCATAGCAAGGGTGAAATATGGAGACTGTCTTATTAGGAGATGAATGGATAGTATGAGCTTAGGTCTGGACTTTTTGCTTATATAAGGGGTCAACCAGACAAAAGCTGTAGCTCTAGGTTAAAGGTACTTACTTATGAAACAGGTGCCACCTTCATCCTTCTCACCTAGTACCAGAGCATTTCTAACACAGCAGGTTTTTGTCTGCTGCTGGTTTTCATTGCTGTGAAACTGAAGCAACTTAAGGAGGATGGAGCCCTAATTCTTTAACCTGATGCAGAAATCTCTGAAAGAGAACTAGCCCTCCAGCTGTGTATGTGATTCACGGCTAACAACTGTCCCCTGGTTTATTCTCGTCTCTCAATATTGCAAAGAAAGAGAGCATATTCCCTTTGCAGCTAAGCCCAAAAAGAATTATAATCTCTTTGGCCTCCTTCAAACTAGGATAATGCAGGGAGTCCTTTGGCTTTGAAAGTTAGTAAGACCTGTCAAAAAGATGATGAATCAGCTTAGAAAGCATAAGCAGCGGCACTCCCTCCACTGTGCAGTGTGTTCAGGCCTGGTGTGCCCAGCACCGAGACACCTGAGCACATGGCCGGTGCTTTGGAGTGCTGGATTCACAGGCTAGAAACTCTCGTTCTGCTAGCTGCTGCGCAGCCTCATCCCATAAGGATATAGGAAAAACAGGATCCCATCCACTGTCAGCAGAAACGGGCTCAGGCCCGTGCATTTCAGCTACAGCACATCACAAGCAAATCCCATGTGCTACGTGCAGGTGACTAAGTGCCTCTGAATGCAGGACCTGCTGCAACCAGAAGGAAGTGCTCTGTCTGTAACTGGAAATGACGTTCTGTGTGTCAGGACTCAGCAACACTGAGTACAAGGAATGATTGGATTAGGCGAGATGGCCAGTCTCTTCATCATGGTGCACTTGCTGCTGTTTGTGACTTCTTGCAGGCCCCATGAACACAGCCATTGACAGAACCAAGCTCCTGGGTGTAAACAGGCTCAGGAGGAAGGGTGAATTCACTCACTACATACAAACAGATGTAGTCCATCACTACAAGCACTGAGCAGCATGCAGGTACACTAGATGTCATCCAGGTGTGGAGCATCAAACACAACTTTAATAATGGTTTTTTTCACTTTCTGAGGCACAAATAAGGGGCTCTATGAGTCCCATAGGCCTAACCAGGCCTACTGACCATTGCTTGGCCTGTGCTAGCCCAGGAAATCAAAATTGGTTCCTCTTCTTTAGGAAAAAGTTGTTCAATGAGAGGGTGGTGAAGACCTGGATCAAGCTCCTTAGGGAAGTGGTCAAGGCCTCAAGGCTGTCAGTGTTCATGAAGCATTTGGACAACACTCTTAGACATATGGCTTAATTTTTAGGTTGCCCTGTGTGGAGACAGAATTTGGACTTGATGATCCTCAGAGGTACCTTCCAACTCAGGATATTCTCAAGCCAAGGAGCTGGGACTGGGTACCTTCATAGTTACAGAAGTGATCTGATTCATTGCTCTGGTCTGGTAAAGGAGCTTCCCATCCCGTAAATGATCCTTTCACAACAGAGACGACTGACACAAACTCTGCAAGGTCTGTAATTTTTAAAGGCTGCTTTTGAAGGGAACAAACTGCTGAGAAGTAGAATCAGCTGGGACAGTTGTGTCTCAATATAAACATTTTGCTGTTATACATGGACTGTCATTAACTTCTATATGAATGAAAGTTTCACAAACGGAGGTTCCCCCTCCTTCAAAAAAATAAAAATAAACAATCATGGGTGAGCCAGCATAAAATTTACATCATAAGCAACAGAGTTCAATGTGTTAAAAACTATTAATCATGCTAAGGTCAACCAGTGCTTTACATACTTCCTCCCCAAACTCTGTCTTGTGGGTGATCTGTATCCTAACAGGTTTTGTATTGCTGAGTTGTAAAGCGTTCCTGATGAATTGGTTTTGGCACTCAGTGCAAAGCCCTGTAAGCCTGAGTCCTTGAAAATAAAAAGCAGAGCCTTCCTTTAACATTAGTGTTGGACACTATGCTGGAACACAGTCTGCACTGTACATGTAACAGGCCTGTGCATAGGTTTGTCTGTACATCAGGGGGAGTCAGGAGGCTACCAGCAGTGTTATAAAGCAAAGACATTAGAGAAATGAGAGCACATTTGAAGGGAGGGCTATTAATATGAAATTTATTCCTCCACTCTGCCACAGTAACTGAGGGACTTGTTACTACCCCTCTAACTCCCACCATCAGACAGTGACCCAGTCCATCCTCCTTGCTGGCCTGTTATTCTCCCTGACTTTCCTTAACCTCTTACTCTCACTAGTTTCCTCACACTTTTGACAGAAACATGCCTTACTCTACCACCCTATGTGAAGAAGAAAAGCACAAAGCCCCCTCTGGTTTCCATCCTTCTATCATGCCTTTTCAACAGTTGCCATGAACAGTCATACTGAATTCTTCCACACTGACCTCATCCTTCACTCTGTCCAGTCTGGCTTCTCCCTTGAAATTATGTCCTTCCAGATACAGTGAAGCACACCTCATACCTGAAGCTGGATATTTTTACTCCACTTTCACTGTCCCTCAACTTTCATCTGCTTTTACGAACTCTTTGTCATGTTTCACTTCTTTACATCCAGCCTTCTTTTGCTTTTTTGCCTTTTGATTAGGCATTCAACATGTTATTCAACATCTCTCCTTCCTTTTCTTTCCCACTTTCAACAAGGGATCCCAAGACTCCATCCTCTGCCTACGCCTTTTCTCCCTACCTATGTCTGTCATTTTTACCTCCACTTTCTCTCCAGTCTACAGGCCCACTGCAGAGTTGCCTTCAGCTGTCCAAAAACACTTATTGGATGGTCTTCCTTTGTGTGGGAACCATAATTTTACCGTAATCTATCATCTCTATCAAGTTTCCATGTCCTCCACTTGTTCATAGAAGTAGCTTTCACTGTGGCCAGGTTATATATCTAATGTATGTGTCTAAAGTATTCCTCTTGCTTTCTTCTTACAACATCAAACTATTATTTGGGTTTTGATTCATCAAGAGCTTTCTTCAGGTGTCCATCAATTCATGTCTTTGCTTTTCATGTCTTTGCCATTCCCACTAATTTTCTGCCACTTATCAAAGAGCCTTTGGTCAATGCTTACCTCAACTTCTCTCCTAGCGTTGGTGCAGTCTTCAGCATGAAAACAGGTCAATATAAATTTTGCTTTCTGTCGAACTGAACTTCAAGAGTTTTTTATAGCCAGTAGATATAAGCAGGAAAAAATACTCTGTCATCCAGCTAGAAAAAAATGTGTTTCAGAGAGATTGGTCAGGAAAAAAACCCAACAATGTAGTATTAAATTACATCTCTTTCAGGAACCAGAAGAGTGCAACTAGAGTTACATTTGCAGTCCAAAGTTCTTGAATAGAATGATTTTATCAGCTGTGTATGAAAGAGACAAACTCATCAACATTCAAAATAAGTAACATCATATTCTGTAAATAAGCAACATTCCTAGACTGCACAGAAGGACACAGAACCATTCATATATTTTTTCTTTCTGTTCTTATTGCCTTATCGTATAAAATTATCATCTGAGAACTGTTGTAGTATTTTTAGGCAATAAGTTAAAAAAGCAGTATATAATTCACTATCATATGGCACTGTTACATGGTATGCCATACAGTTATACCTCATCTACACATACTTATAGTCTGTCCTAATTTATTTTGTCCTTCATAAGACCACCCAGGTCTTCCTAAATTGCCCATAATCAATAACATAAAAGGACAGCTCTTCTATTCTCAGACGAATAAAACTGCTTTGCAACTAATAACCCCTTTCTGGTCTAAAAATTATAGTACTATTGTGTCTCATGGCTGAGGGTTTATGTGGGTTTAACTATGCAGACTAGTTTTTCATAAAGCTTGCAACTTGAATTGGAAGATCTTTTCTCCATTTGTTTTCACTACAGTCAATAGGAATCTATTCCCGGATTTCACTAGGTGCTGGATCAGATACCTATTTTCTATGACACTCAACTTCATTCATCATTGTTATCTACTATTTATTCTTCACCACTTGACTAGGGTTGTGATTAAAACACAACTAAACTAAACAACTCAAAGAAAATTAAAATCATGGCTGCTTTAATGAAATTAAATAATATATGGCAAATAACTATTTATAACATAAGACAAATGTCTGCATAAAAATTAAAAAACTGTAATGAAGGAAATTTAATAAAATTCTGCAGAGTCTTCATTGCAACAGTATTTGGTCGAATTACAATGTATAGTCATCTTAAAAACCAGCTGTGGATTGTTCATAGTACTTACAATTTCACCTATGATTGTGAAAGAGTATTAACATAGGGCTGTGAAGACCATCTCCTTCATTTATATGATTACTTTCAGTTAGTTATTCCACTTTTTGTTTGGTTATTTGTCCATGTCATGTCTTGCCCTTTTTTGCCATTAAATGCTCAGAAAGAATTTTCTATTCCATTTTTATAAATAACCTAGCACAACAGGATCCCAATCCTGGTTATGAGATTCAGAAATAATTCAACTTCTAATTATAGTGACTTCATCATTATTTATGGCCATCCACAAGAACAGCCCCATTTAAATCCAAGTTAAATAAAACTGTAAACAACATTGCTGTCAGCCCTTATTTTTGTGATAGAAACTGTGGATTAAATGAATGCTTTAAGCATCATAATTTTCTCTCCCATGTACAAGAGAACATGTTTTTATACAGCCTCTCTGTCAATAAACTGAATGTGCCATTTAATTCTTCATGGAAACAAGTGATCGATGTTCCACCTCAAAATTGCTAAGAAGCACTATGTTAGCCTCTAACCTCAGGTGCCCCAGTATCTGCTGGGGGTAAGTGGATGTAGCAAAAAATTTCTTGGTCCTTCAAGCTTGCCAATGGTCTGATTTAGAGCAGCCCACGTCACATCTGGCTAGCTGTGACCCCAGAGGGCTGCCTGCCAGCTGGGATTTGCCAGAACATCGTGTGCTTTGGACATTCCCCTGTTCCCACAGTAACGTTCTTGTCAGGGGCTGCAGGGAATGTGCTAAGCAATGAGAATACCCAGCTGAGGAGACGCGGCAATTTTCCAGACATCTACAGTGCAGAATAAAGGAGCTCAGACTGACACACTCCAAAGCTGTTTGCAAGAGCAAACCCTCTTATTCCAGGACTGAAAGATCACACCACACTACACCAGTCCTGGCTGTGAAGGAGAGAAGGGGAAATGTTGCCTATGAAGGCATTTCTATTTTAATTAATAGGATAGCTAAGATAAGCAGTGCTAAGCTGTGACTGTATTTGGATGAAGAGCACTGAGGTAAATCCAGATAACAAGGCCTTGTGCTTACAGGGCACCATTCTGTCTTGAAGCAGTACTAATCCATCTTGTGCATGACTTTACATGTGTATTTACCACTGTCCATCAGTGGAACATCATCTTTATAAAATCAGTGTATACAAATAAATGAGATATTTTGTGATAATTAAATATTTTTGTGATAATGAAATATCTTTGCATTTCACCTCTCTTTGCAAGGTAAAATATCTACTTGGGACAGGCTTGAATCAATACCCAGCAGAGTGCTAAATCATGTTTTTTTCAAAAGTAACATTCTTTAAATGAGACTTAAAAGTGAGACTCTAACTGCTAAAAGCACTTAAAAATCCTTTTCAAACAAGGACTTAATCAACTACCTCAGCTCATTATCTTCAGCTTGTTCGCTTCCTGTCCCAAACCACTACCCAGGATTGTTCAACAGCATTGGGTGGTTATTGAATTCCTCTCCCATCGATCATAGTGCTCCAGTGCTATGCTTCCAAAGCTGTGAATAGTTTTGCAAATCCCTGATGAAATGCATAAAGCACTTTGGGGGAAGGTTGATAAATGAAAGCTCTGTAGAACTTTTTTGTTTAGCACAAGAGCTTAATGGAGCATGATCGTGGTGGGTGGTGTGCACCTTTGATGGGGGGCGAGGGAGGGACCAGAAGACAATCTCACTGAGAAAAAGGAGGGGACAGAGACAGTAAACATGAAGCCATGGACTTTTTAAGAGATGATTTCTTAAACAAGCATATTCCAATATGTAGCACACATATCTTCTATTGCTTTGAAATTGCATCTGCTTTTTATAAGATTAGGGTGATTATTATATAAGAAAAGCCTATTTGCCTGAGTATGTGGTTACACATTTTCTACTGACTTCACAAATTGTTCAAATTTCAGTATTTGTTGGCTTCATTATAAGCCAGTGTTATTACTGGCAGCTTCTATAAGGTATTAAAAAGACTTTCTTTTATTGTTACTATAGTGTGGCATTAAGGATCAGTAACTCATCTTAAATAAGTGAAAGCTGAAAGGGCAGGAGTCAATTTACATTGTATTTCAATTTAAAATCTTACTAAAATAAATTATATTTACTCACCAGGTCAAGGAACCAACAGATCCGCCAGATGTGTGACATCTTCTAAGATCTCATCAATTAGAACTCTCCGGTTCAAACCAAGTCCTGCCTGATCACTCTGCCCAGTTGAAGACAGTCACTTTGGTCTTTGTGCTTTGGTTCACCTACTACCCAAGGCACTTTCTGGACTCCTTTAGGATTGATTTTTCCACCATACTTTAATATTTTCTACTGGTTTTGTTCTAGTACTAACTGAAAATAAAATTTCCACCACAATCACCTTTCTACATAAAGCGGTAAGGAGGAACCCACATCGTGATGAGCCACGAATACATAAGCTGAAGAGTTGGCATAGTTCAAACCAACAGCCTTATTTTTGACAAGTTGCCCACTGTTGGGTGAGATGTTTCAGTGTCACATTTCTGCCAGGGTGACACACTCTGACAGAGAGAGGAACCAACAGAATTCAACCAATTGCTCATCTAAGCCCACATAGTACCCAGCACCAGGCAATCCTGTGACACGAACACAGGCTCTTTTGCAGCATCAGAGAGGGAACACATGGCTTCAGGTATTACTTCAAAGGAAACAGGCTTGGAAGGACCCTTCAGGTCATCAGATCCAGCCTGGCTCTCACAAGCACCAGTTCAGGTAATTTTTTTTATATAATTCATCTCAAATAATCTGTGGGTTGCTTTGTTTTCATGGGGTTTGTTTCTGCTATTCATTTTGTTAGAAGACTGTTTCAAAAATTCACTGCTCTGAGCAGTGGGAACCTTCTCATTTTCAGCCTGACTGCATTTTTATGACCAATCTATATCCGTCTTGTTCATGTCACTGCAGTTCTCAGCTTGTAATTTCTCTTTCAGTGAAAATCCCAAATAAAAGCAGATTTTTTTTCTCAGTGAAGCCTCAGCTAAGTCATTAGTTCTTTTACTGTAGCTAATTCAGTGCATTGCCATCATGAACAGAGGCAGGAAGCTGACTTTCAGGAGAGCAATCTTCCAGGCAGATCTGTGCCTGGAATCCCCACTGAAGCCAAAGGGCCGCCTGTTTTGCCACATGTGGGTGGGCAAACTTGAAATAAACTGAAATGAATAGTAACAATGCCCTTCATGAAGATCAGGTCATCCATATACAGATTCACATATAGGATTTTGGGGAAACGAGAAAATCAGATAAAACTCCATTTGCAAACACGACAGCTTAAATCTCTGTTCTTTGCTTATGTTTTTACTCTGTTTCATTAGTAAACTGAAACCCAAAACATTGGTTTATAAAATCTACAATTATAGACCCAAGTAAACTTTTTCCCTCACAATACTAAACTAGAATTGTACAAACATGTGAACTTTTAGGGCAGCAAACCTGTGCCTACATTAATCCTGGTAAACTGAGACTGCAAAATGTACCCATATGAATTAACAAGTATGAACATTTCAGGCTGAAAAGAATAAACACATATGTGAATGTTATGCAAGATGTTGATTTTAAGGACAGTACAAAAACATCAGTTATTTTTCTGTCTTCTGAACTGAAGTGCTCAAAGAACATGAGAATTGTTCATAATCCAAATGCCCTGAGTACATACAGGGGGTCCTTAACTTTTCAGTGAGACACCAAATGCAATGGCTAAATTATTTCACTTCACAGGGTCACACTGAGTGCTAAAGTCAGCAGAAGCCATCTTGCACCCCTGAGGGCAAAACTCATCTTCTCTAGTCTGCTCTCAGTCAGGTAAAGATACTGAGAAAAATCAGGTTTAAGGTCAAATGTGGTGGGACAAAAGGACTGAAAACAAAGCCAACAAGACCAGCAAAATGAAGTGTTCATCTCAACTTATGGCAGCACTGCATGCAGACTATAAGAAAGCATATGTCCAGTTTGCTAAGTATTACTGGCGTAAAGGGAAAGGAAGTCGAAGTGTGTGGCTTTCCACAGTATTACTAGCCTGGGTAAACTTCTAGTATCTACTGGTTTCACTAGACTTGAGACAGCATCTGTAATACTATTACAAGCTCTCAATAAGTTGCCACAACACCAGCTCTATTCTTGGGTAAGGACACAAGATGCTCACTGAACCCAGCTCTTCACAAACCCTAGACAAGACAAAAGATTATCAGTTTCCCATCAGTAACACACAGCAGTTGTTCAAATGACAGGTTATTTTGACACCTACTGGCCAACTCAGAGTACAGCATTGTTAAATTTCCAGGTCGAGACAGTGCCAAGATTAGGCAGATGTTTAAACCAGCCTCAGTAAAGTAAAAACCCTTTTTCTTTCCTTTTTTTTTTTTTCTTCCCCTACTGGAAGTCAATGTATGTTTGGAAACTGGAAAGGCAGGACAGATGGCCAAAAATCCCAGGCTAGTCTGAATCACAGGGTTACTTTAGAATAATTTGAGGGGTTAGGGACAGGGAGACAAGGGGAAGGAAGAGGAATATGGGGACTGGGAAGAAGGATGCTGCTTGGAGAGTGTAACATTTATATTTGTAAGCACTGGTGTGGTTACTGGCTCTCAAATAGCTCTTTAGGCATTGATGTGTGAAATCCATTGCCAGGTCCAGGTGTTGAAGAAGGACTTGACTGGTAAGGAAATTGAGAGTGCTACCAATGATATAAATAACAGCCATTTGGGGAAAAAAAAAAGGATTAATCACCACTGGAAGCTAATCAGAACACCATTGCCCCTAAATACCGTTACAGGATTATACTATCAAGGTCCATACAGAGAGAGGAGTGCTGTTAGATTACAAGTCAGTTAAAATATATCATGAAAGTAAAATCTAGGGAGGTGGGATGAAAAGATTAATGAACTTTATGAGATTTTGACACTGGGATTCGAAAAGCATGGGTATTGTCAACTCTCCTGCCAGGTTGCCATAGGTATACAATCAGTAGATGCAGACAAAAAAAAATGATGATCCTGCCCAACTAGTTTGGTCTACAAAATGGAGAAATTATTAAGACCCAGAAATTATAATTTCTTTGAGAGAAGAACTGAGTGCATTCATTTAAGTATTGAGCCCTAGATTTTCCAATCTTCTTTCCAAGAGCTTCCACACCACATTGCCCTGGCTGTGCACCTCAACAGAAGAGGGATCCCACAATGCTAGGTAAAGCAAAGTTCGGCAGAAAGCTCAGCTGAAAGCAGAACAAATTTTCCAGCCTTCAGCTGTTCCCAGCCTGTCCTCTGGATTTAGCTACACTGTAGACAGCGTAAGGAACAAACCATGAGATAATTTTTGCAGGTAAGGAATGTGAGTAACATATTGCAAGAAAACAAGCAAGCAAGCAAAACATACTTACAAAATATTTTTTTTACCAAGGAAATTTAACCAGTAGCACTAGAGTTGCCATATATCACATTATGCAGTGAGGAGGGGTGAGAAATAGGCAAAAGAGATAGACTCTAAAGTAAGCTTTGAAAGCTAGTACTATCCCACCTCAGTCAGCCAGACTTGGACATGCAGCAACTGTTCGATTGGAACATTGAAGAAATAAAGAAAAATTGATGAGAAGAGATGGACAAGTTTTCCCAAGCTGAAAAGTTTGTGAAAAATCCACCTGGTGAACTCTGGCAGCAAGAGGGATCAAAGTTTTCAAAATTTTTCTTTCTTCCCCTTTTAAACCTGTTTATTATGTTAGGGGCAATTTATTTTTTTAACTGTGCTGCTAAATGAAAACCTGTTCTTCATGGATAAGGAAACTTCTCCAAACCCTGCACACTGACTAGCCCATATAGTACAGAAAGTGCTGACATTTTCATATGAATTTCTACTGTTGCTAGTCCTTCTTTATCGCTCTCAACCTCCATGTTTGTTTTTCCAGACAGAAGCACTCCATTACCTTTTTTGCTTTATATTTTCACTGATTTTTTTTCCCTGCCCCTTTACCACAATCTTGAAATGAAACATGAACCTAGTAATGTTCAAGCCTCAGCTGAGCCTTGAAAGCGATGATATCTGAGTGGGTTTGAAATTAGACGAAACAAGGTCTCCCTTCCGTCATTCAATTGCTTGGGAAGATGTCAACCTGTTTACAGAGATATGGGGACTGACTTACATTTTCAAACAGCACAGAATGTTTTTATAAGCAATGTGTGCAGTATTTGGGATACTGAGTTATTGCAGAAGGATTTTTTACTCTACTGCAGAGAAAGTGTCGAGTGTTGAGAGAGCTCGTACAGAGCTCATACTTCACCTGGGACTCTTAGAAACTATAGAGATTTTTCGGGCAATCAGTCTACCAGTTAATATCACCCCTGCATGGTGGCTATAAAAAAGCAAAGTAAAGCTGCAAACAAAATACCACGAGTACCATTTTTGCAGTATGGCCCGATCTGCCAAAAAGTGTCTCTTCAGGCTGTGCATCCTGCTGAGACAGGGAATATCTTTTTGCTCTCCTCTGAAAAGAATGTAGTCCCGAGTCTCTGATAATGTGAAGCATTGTGGTGAAAGTGATACAAGCATAAACATGCATACAAGAGGAATTACACCATGAGGATTTAGCCTGTACATATAAGCAACAGCAATCATGGGCATCTGCAGAGTGAGAGGTGCTGACTGCAGTTACTGAAGCATTGTTAAACCCATTTTTGTCTGTATTTGGTTCACTGCAGGGAAAACAAGTGCTGGACATGGACATCAGTGTGTTAAGTGTAGCCTGACCCTGAGCAGAAGAATGGCCCCTGTGACAGAAACGTTGCAAGTCCAGTATCAGACAAGAAGGTACAGACAAATGCAGATGGGCAGATGGGAAAGTATGAAGAAAAGTGAAGGAGTCATCTCGAAGGGCAGAAATCTCAGCTTGCCAGGTGCCTGCTACTCTTTTAGTAGGCTTTGTGGAAAAACAGGATTTTAAGAAGTGATTCTTAAAATTCATCTGCATGTAAAGCTAGTATCAATGTCTCCTACCCAATAAAACAGTGAGAAGAATTCTTGAGTTCATGCCCTTCAGCAAATTCAGCTAAAGAACTAGAGGCAGCATCCACTGCATCTAAAATGTTAGCAGTGCAGAATCAAGGTTCTTGAAACTTTATACCATCAAATGATGAAGCTAAAACTCCTTGGTAGCTATTGAGCCTGAGGTCAGCTATTCCACAGCTGCACTCCAAACACAAAAACAACTTTTATCTTAAGCCTCCCACGATAATTTAGATGCCTTAAGCAAAATTCTCCTCTGTCACATGCACACTGGGTTTCATCTCTGGTGCTGTTTGCTCTCCTCTTGTGGGCAGAGCTGGTGGGATTCCCACTCAAGTGGAGCAGGCAGAATAGCAAACCTGAGATCTCCTCTGTGATTCCTGATGGGAAGAAGTAGGACTTTAACAAGGCTGTCCAGGAAGACCAGAATGGATATTACCATTGAAACATTCACCTCCCTCTAGCACCAAAAATGCAAGTACTCCTGTTCCAGTCATATACATGAAAGAATAGGAAAAATTTATGAACAAATTTCATAGCTTGATTGCGCTATCTCGCCAAGATTTTATCTGCTTATTTTATCATTAAAAACAAACAAACAAACAAAAAACACACAACATTTTTGCTGGGTAAGGAAATATACTGTCCTGTGTCTTTCAGGTACCATCTCAGGTATGTGTTAAGAACAGCACCCAAAACCACTCAAAAATGGATAAGGTTTTAGGAAAAGCCTTTACTTCCAAGGATGAAGGGTACATGCAGGTACTGAAGAGAATAAGCATAAGAATGACAAGGTTAGTGTAACGCTAGCCTTAGTGTTGCATGCTACTTGCTCTACAGCTGTAGTTTGTATGGGTAGAAAGAAGCCATGTGTTGAGAGAGGGGAGAGAAGAGGGAAGCAGTAGTTGGCCAAACTAAGGCAATTTTGCAGCTGTATGAGTTATGGATATAGATAGATAGATAGATAGATATATGGGTGAAACAAAGGAAACCCCAGAGCCCATTTTTCCTTCCACTAACTATCTGGCCTCTGAACTCTGATCATCTGCTCCCCCTACAGCTATAGTTCTCCTGGCTTATTTGAGGATTAAATTTCAAATTATACATGTGCAAAAACAGACTGAAATCCCATTTTACCACTGGTTTGATCACTACTGTCTGAACTATAATTCTAAAATACAGTGACTGTAATGTAGTTATGTTTCTTGTCTGCTATTTGTGGTATAATAAGATACAGAAGCCAGGAACCCACTGTATCAAGCACTGTACAATTCTTCCTCCATGAGTTTACAAATTAAGTATACAAGGGTTGAACTTTGTTAACACTACTGCTACTTCCTTTTTTCTTTCTAGGCTCTGAAAGACCTAAACACCAAGTTGACTGTATATGTTATAAATATTTTCTAAATATTATTTACCCAAGAGGCAGGATAACAGCTTTGAAAGTATGAGTACAATATAGAAACACTTAAAACACCCAACTTTCCCATGCCTCTCCCTTGCAATCCATTTAACACAAACACCCACTACTGTTTTCTCCTAACACCTTTATGTCAAGCATTTCCAACAAAAAACAGAGCTTGTCTTTACTTTCAAGGCACCACTTAACAATCAGCTCATTCCTTTGCCCAGACAGCAGTATCTTCTAGCTGCCCCATTTCTGACTGTGGTTTTTTTCCACACTACCATAAACTTAATGGAACTTCCAACTAGGCAGGGCAGAATCCACTTAAAAATACTTCTGTTCCAAACTAATTTCTCCTTGCTACATATAATTGCTAGCAGGTTTCTGTACTATGCTAAATTGCCTTTTTTGTCTTAGAGTATACCCAAAGATGGCAAGTCCCATAGAGCCTATAACTGAAAAGGCTGGTCCAATGGACAGCTTGACACATTTCATAAAAGAGAAACAAAACTGGAGTTTATGGTAAATGTGATGCCACCTTCACTTCTGAATTAATTCCATCTTCTTCTTTCTAAAAATGTAACCTGAAAATTAATCCTTCCAGTGGGTTTCCCAGTGCATATTCTCTTTCCACCTTTAAGCACTAAACTCAATGAGCGAGGGATTGTTTCCATTTTGTGTCTTGCACAGAACGGAGCAGTTCTGCAATTTGTGATTAATATGTGAAAGCGAGCAAGGGAAGGTACCACCTGAAGTTTCCATTGCAGGTCACTGAGCAAATTTGTACCAAGACATTAAATATGAATTTCTGCAGAACAGACTCATTGATTAAAGTTGCATAAATCTATGATCTTGGTGGAGATTCTTACTTGTTTCAAAAAATCTATCTTTTCTTCCCCTATTAGAGCAGCTATTACAGTCATAAATTATTTAGAAGTCATTACAGTAAAAGAATACCTCAGAATCATCTTTCTGTCACACGTGCATTGCTCAGGAAAACCTTCCACATTTTAACAAGTGGCAGGTTTATCCTTACTGCCGTCAGTGGTTTCATCTTAATATATGGAAAATTAAATAATTCATTCTGGTGATTAAAAACATCCAGAAATTTATTTAATGGACATTTAATTGCTGAAGAGGCTACAATTTTAAAGCTATTCATCATGTTTTAAGTAGTTTATTACGTGTAACTAGCCCATTTAAAACTCAAGGAGCTTTGATTTCACTAATATTAATATTTGTCCTGAGTGTGAAAAGATCCCTTTTCCTTTATGTACCTGACCTGCAACCACCCAAGCTGTGAGCCTGCTGCAGATGCACCAGAGAATCCATCTTATAGTTACAGTCATGTCTAGTTTTTCCTCTTTGCTTTATAATTTATCAAAACAGCCGCAGGATTTTGGAGGGAAATGAGTGGTTTTATATTATTGTGTATTCTAAATAGTTGACTACTCAGCCAAAATAAACTTCTTCTAGTAGCTTTAAGGCAGTATTGGCACATGTAAAACAAAACATACAACAATACATACCACGATGAGTGCCAGATGTTCATGGGAGAAAACACACAGCTGTTGGGCTTAGATCACCTGAACTCTCTTAAAAGCCAAAGACACTGGTCACCTTTGTTGAGCTGTCAGATTAGCAGAGGGACTGCAAAGACTGGAAGCCAGGAGGGTCGTCTCAGTTACACAGAAGAATGCCAATTTATGCCTCATCAGCCAGGTCTCATGTAAAATTCCTTATGATAGACAGGACTAAATAATAACTAGTTTGTATTAAATGAACTGTTAGGCACAGTGAAATAAACTAGTTATAGTTAGTCTTCTATTAAAATTTGAGTGTTTCTCAAGTTTACCGTCACAACCCAATTGACTCCAATTCTTCTGTTCTATCCAGAAATAGCATTGAGCAATTTAGCGAGAGGTTATTCAGCAAGACTAAATTTCACCATGCCTTGAATTACAAGCAACTGGACTGCAAACTCATGATTCTATATAATAATAAAATAACAGTTAGAATTATGATTATCCCGCATACACAAACATAAGATAAATATTAGGTGATACATAACCCTGATACGGAGTTTCAATAAAGATTAATTTTGCTCAAAAGATGAAGATAGATTACAACAAAGCATTAAACTATTAAAGGTGGAGTTACCCCAGTGCTGAAATAAACTCTGGCAAAACTAGCCCCCAAAAGAGCACTTCCCTTAAAAGGATATAGCTACAGGATTTTAAGTTATTTTGATGAAAACCAGTTATAAGACTAAATACAACACTCCATTCCCAATGCTGAGTTACAGTAAAAGCAATAAATATTTTCCTCAGTTTTCTGAGGATCCAAACAGCACGATCGTGTATTCTTCTAGAAGGATGCAGATGTTACAGTGTTTGCAACACTTATATAAAATTCTGCTCGTGCACACAGTCACAAACATAAGCATGCTATTTTTAAATCACAATAACCAACTCAAAAATCTATTTTTAAGCCTATTTTTGCTGAGCTCTTATGCTATGCACATATCCAGCTGAAGATACCTAATAATCTGTTGTGTTTGCACACGTTACTTCACTTGTTTATTTGAAATTCATACGGAGCTAACTCCATGAGGGTTTTTATCTGCTCATATCCAAATTTCAATGTTAATTCCCACTATAATTTTGAGGTTAAATACTTCTAGATCCTTAGAAATTTTTACGTTCTGCTGAGCTGCTCACATCTGCTCAAGACAATAGTTTTGTTCTCATTTGTCCTGGTTTTGGCTGGGATAGAGCTAATTTTCTTTCTAGTAGCTGGTACAGTGCTGTGTTTTGGATTCAGTACGAGAAGAATGTTGATAATGCACTGATGTTTTCAGTTGTAGCTAAGCAGTATTTAGATTAAATCAAGGACTTTTCACCTTCTCTTGCCCAGCCAGCAAGAAGGCTGGAAGGGCACAAGAAGTTGGGAGGGGATACAGGAGAGCAGCTGACCCAAACTGGCCAGCGGGGTATTCCACACCGTGGGACGTCATGCCCAGTATATAAACTGGGGGAGTTGGCCCAGGGGTGCAGGTCACTGCTTGGGAACTAACTGGGCATCAGTCAGCGGAGTGGTGAGCAATTGCATTGTGCATCACTTGTTTTGTATATTCCAATCCCTTTGTTATTATTATTGTCCTCTTATTATTATTATTATTATAATTCTTATTTTCTTCCTTTCAGTCCTATTAAACCATTCTTATCTCAACCCATGAGTTTTATTATTTTTCTTTCCCAGTTCTCTCCCCCATGGCACTGGTTGGGGGGGGAGTGAGTGAGCGGCTGCATGGTGCTTAGTTGCTGGCTGGGGTTAAACCACGACATCATTTTCTAGAGACATTCGACAGAAACACACGGATTTTGAATTAGCCAAACAGTGTTCATGATGAATCTAGAATTTTACAGCTAAAAATCTTAAAGGCATTTTTTCAGTACAAGTTTATTGGGGGCGGGGGGGGAACCCAAAACAACCAAACTCAGAAGACTGAGAACATACAATGGATAACTTTACATTTCTTGTGTCTAATACACATTTCCTGTGTCTCATATAGCTGTAAAAGCATGGCAACAGAATAAATTAACACAGCCACAATGTGTAGGCAAACGCATGAACAGTCTCACTGCAGTTACTGGAACTATGCATATCCATGTCTGAAGAAGTCCAGACAATTACCATTGGACATTTTATTCTCTCACCTTCTCACTATTCAACAGAATCACCCTTTGCTCTTTTTTTATTACATTCATGTATAAAATAAAACTCCTTTTGGCAAGAGGCTCTTGCCCATAGTAAGTAAATGTAAATACGTGCTTCTGATTAGCACAAAGAAACAAAGTTAGAGCAAAACCAATCCTAACTCCTATCCATTGTAGTACTTATGATGTGATAGTAAACCTAGGGTATTTTCTCTTACTGAAGACAAAAGTAAAATTCACATGGTGCTAGCTCATGAAAGATTTGGCTCCAAGAGCCCACATATTAAGTTCCTTGTTCTCAGTCTCCACATGCCTACTACACTCCTATGCTTTTAACACATCTGTGCTGCATTTCCCCATTACAACTCTGTAAATGGTGAAGTTATACATGTACGTTTTTAGTTGTTGTGAATCTTACTTAAGGGACTTACTCTTTCCTCACTTAGAATCAATATGCTCCAATATTTGTCTGATAAGCAAATTATGTCATGATAGAAAATTCAGGATATATTAAACATTTGCTGAGAAGTTCAGATCAGTCTTTATGGAAAGACTTTATGCAAAGAGTCTATGAGGCCCATCTGTTTTCAGTAGGGTATGAGAGCCTATGAGATTCCTATAGTTTCATATTCTGCTATTAGTTAAGGACTTTATTGTTTCCTAAATAAATACAGTAATTCAATCCATAAACTCACCACTGTAGAATATATTTAGTACCACAGGTCTGACATTACCCATCTGAACATGTGATTACCAAAAACAGGCGAACAATTTTTTGTTCAAAGCACTGTATTTCTATACACACTGAGAGAAACGTAGAGAAAAAAAATTAAACTATTGTAATGAAATGTAACAAATATCTTAAATATTTTCATTGCTGTAAAATCTCATGGGTGGTTTCCTGGAAACACCCCCTTTTTATTAAGTCTAATAAATCCAATGCTTCCTTAAGTTGTTGCCTCAACTGAAGATTTTAATTGCTATAACAGCACAAAACATTTATTCATACATCTGGTTAGAATTTCTTTTCTTTGACAAATTTAATCAGTGTAATTATCTATTTGACAGATGCATAGTTAGACAAGGAGAAACCTCAACAAGATGTAATTTACATGTTTCAATTAATCTTTCTAAAAATTTGTACAATCTAACAGATGGATCAAACTCTATGAGAGTATTTGACCAAAGGCTATAAATCAACAGTGACATGTTTTCCTTCAGGCAGTAGCTTGAGAAATTAATATTGCTTCACAAAGTTAGACAAAGGAATTGTAAATCTTACACTTACAATAGCTCCCTTCCTTATAAAACTATCTACTACATAGAGAACATTAATGCTGTAGCATTCTTAACCATGACAAATGATAGGTTTAAAATATATATTATTCTTGTTAAATCATTTTCTTTTATTCATGTAAAGAACTTCATAGCCCTGCACTACTGCAAATTAATTCACATTAATACCAATGAGCAAAAAGTGAAACTCCCCAAAAGGCAGACACCACAGTTACCATCTAATAACACAGCACACCATCAAAGCAGAGACAATTCCCTGATTTCATATTTTCCACTAACATTAAAAAAAAATATTTGACTCGGGGAGGTGGTATTATTCTGGGAAAGGCTCCAATAGATGATTTGTGCTGTACAGGAGGGAGGACTGTGTCACTGCCATCCTTCCCCATTACAGATGGCACCACACTTACTGCCTGCCCATGGAGGCAGCACCTGGCAGCCCCAGCCAGGGAGTCTGTACGGCTTCACGGTCTCTTGAGCCTTGCTATCGTGATAGCAGGGCTCGGTACCGCTACAGTCAGCTATCCGAGAACGGCTCTGGGTGTAGAGGCAGAAAGCCTCTCAGTTTAGACCAGCCTGGACCTCCCAAGCTGCCCTCAGAAGGAAAAGTAAACTCGCTGCTTCACCCCCCCCAGCAATCAAAACACACAGTAGCTGAAGTGCAATGGTCCACATCAGGCCGCCGTGATACCACTGTCCGACTCCCAGCAGCGTCGCATGCCCACTCGGCCAAGCCCACGGAGCCATTCAGAGGTGCAGCACCCGCAGGAACTCCCCACCACCCTCCCCTGGAGGCGTGAGACACCTGAGAAGCTGCTGGTCTCACCAAGGAAGGGGGTCCTGTTCTAGCTGAGATCCTGCCAGCCTTGCAAAGATGGCCAGAGCTGCTATCTTGTACAAAGATGATGCTGATCAGCTGAGTAATGGCATCTTCCTCGAGATCAGCTTAAATGGCTTCAGCAAAAGGAAAGAATAAAACTTGCATCTCTCCCCTGCTATGAGAATGAGCACCATGTCTAAAAGCGTAATGCCTAAACCATTCACTATTTAGGCAACCTGTAAAATAAAACCTTATTCACTAGCAGAGCATGCTACCATGATGCTGTCACAGTAGGTTTTAAGATTAGGTACCTCTGAGTGACAAGTAATACTTTTTACCCTTTAAAGCACCATGAGTGAGAAGCCATAGGAAGAAAGTTTGTCTGGCATAAAAATGTAGTCTCTTGGTTGTGACCTTCCTCATTCTGCACTCTGAGAAGTAATAGGAGCTTTGATGACAATTAAGGAGCCGGCAACATGCAGCGCAATCCAGACTGTGCGGTGGAGAATTGGGTGGGAGCAAGAATTTCATTTAAATCTCCCACTTGTTAAACACATCTTTCCATCTGTCTCTGAGTCAGCAGCATCCCCCTCAAGGCTGATACAAAGCTCAAGAGGAAATAAAACTGCTCCAAAACATTTTCAAACAACATATCAAACCGATATTTTAAAACATCTGAGGTTCACTCTACTCTAAAAGAGGGAGTGGGGGTATTCCTTTCTGAACCATGAGTGTACTTCAAAGGTACGCTCTTTTCACTTCAATGCGAAAAGCAGACCTAGTGCTTTAAAGCTACAAAGCCCTAACGCCCTTGATGTCTTAAAGATTATTTAAAATCAAATCAAATCAAAATTAATACCAGATGGGGAGGGGCAAGGAGGCCAGAGAAAGTGAAAAAATATTAACATTGTGTTTTATCTGCAGTTATTTTTGGCATTTCGCATTGGTACTTTAATTTTTTTACCCTTCAGTCTGCTATGACTAACTAATTCCAAGCTTAACTGGTAGTGACTATTGGCAATTTTGCTCGCTTGTCAGATAATCACAGCAGTTAATTTTTCCAGGTCTTTTATTTAATAGTGCTAGGCAAATACATCAAAACGTATTTGCAAATACTATTCCCTTGTTGATGATCTCTTCTGCTGATTCACTGCACTGGTATTTGCACGCTGCTTGTTTATTTAGGCCTTGGATCCCGCTAGCCCTTGTGTTCATAACTTTCTGCTCACACAGAGCCAGCCAGTGGGACCATGCATGGATCGAAAGCTATCTCATGCAAACCATGGCTACATGCAGTCAAGCTTTGCATTTACAGGGAAAAAAAGCTCTTATTTCACAGCATAGAAATAACCATTACAAATCTTTAAGCAACTTGGAAACAGAGAACAAAATAGCACATTTTTCAGTCTTAGGCTTTCCATAAGGAAGCAAAAAGAATAATGTGCAAAACCAACAAATGATCCTATGGCATGAATACCTTGCAGCAACCAGTATAAGAAAAAACCCACAGACTAAAATGAATTTACACAGATTACTGATTGAACTTTAAGAACATGCATGCATTCCCAGCACAATCCATTTGTGGTAACTTGGAAAAATCTTGAGGGATACATTTTAATAAGCTGAAAAGGTCCCTTTTTATAATGTTGCTAGTTCAGTCTAACTGAAAACCTGACTAAAATGTAAGATAATTTGCTTTAAAGTCACTCAACATCACATGGCAGCCTTAGCTCCACCATAGGATATTTATTTATACATGTATATTATTTTCAATGCATATTATATTATATTCAAAAAAGTCGTATGGAAGAACATTAAGGCTCCAAAGCCAAACACTGAAAAGTTAGCAAAAAGCCAGAGTTCAAGTTGCCTGTTCCACCATAGTGCTGCCTGCTCATGCATATACATTTTGACACCGTCTCCCATTACAGACCGCTTACTCTTTTCCCTAAAGAAACAAAATCTACCCCTGATATTGCGTATTTTCTCCCTCCCTCTCCCAGAACGGTGTGGCACGTTCTGTAATTTGCTGCATGAAAGTCTTGCTGTGAGGGCAGGATTCATTTCCGAAGTGGTGAATGTGGCGTTGCACATCCCCAGAGTAACTGAGTGCTTCAACCATGCACGTATTTTCACAACACCCCTGTCTCCATCCTCCGTCACTCTGCTTGGTCCCAATCCCTTTGGCAGGCTGTTGCCTTCCACAGTTTCACGCCCCTGTCACCCAACTCCTCATGGAATCTTGGTCTCTGCCACACCTAGAGAACAACGTTTCCATCCAAGTCATAACTGCAGCAAAAAAATTTTTAAAAGGTGGGGTTTAATCCTGACTTCCTTGAACCCCTTCTCATGAAGCTCCTCTCTGACTCCTGCAGACCTGCTCGAGAGGAGAAACACCAGCCCAAACGGCCAAAGCTTATCAAAGTTTTTACGCACTGAAGGCAGGGAACTGGAAGGGTAACATAACGTGGTGAGTCTTTGCAAAAGAAGTTGCAGCTGCTCTGCCAAAAGTTTTTAGAAAAGAAGCCACCAGATTCTAGGGAAAAGGAATTTGAACTGAGAAAAAAAAAGCACATGGGGTTAAAACCAGCCCCTGGAATAGAGAGAAACACTCACTTGCAAAGGCCACTTTCAGGGAGAGGGGTGCTTCATTTCGCACCAGTTTATTCCCAGCAAAATGTGCCAAGGAAAGAAAAGTAATTTTATGGAAAGCAGGCAGTGTTAACAGTTGTAGTGAAAAGTGTTGTTTATGTGTAGTTTTCTAATCCAAAAAGCCAAATATATTACATATTCTGAATTAACTCTTGCTATCTTTGCAGATTTGAGGGCTTTTAAAAATAACAGTAATATGAAATTACACTTCAACACTGGTTTTTGGTTGGGTTTTTTTAAGCTTAAACACAATGTTAAAACTTCTTGTCTTTAAGGTGGCTGGAAAAAATATTCTTGGAAATTTTCTCCCATTAACACATTTTGGTGGTCAAATCAACACACTCCTGCACATTGAGGAAAAACCTGTATTGATGAGCTGATTGCTCACAAACACAAAACCAGACTCACTTTACAAAGGCTGAGTTTCTCTGCATCCCTGTCTGCAGGTTCTCCTCAAGCCGACAAACATAGCTGCATTACAGGACCCAGTCTGGATAACCCAGACACAGCACAAATTACACCAGCTCCTAAGAGGAAACCATACAGCAGTGTGGGGAATACTATGCTAATTTAAATCTTTACTGTCCTAAAACCTAGCGGTTTGCTCTCTGTTGGCCTCTGAACAGATGCCTCTCAAACACTGGCTCCTCAGCAGTTACTTCAAACCCCAGAGTCTGAAGAAAATCCCGGCACTGTCTCTGCATCTCAGAGTTCATGGTCTGGCTATAGATGCTCAGGGGCAAGACCAGTGGCCTTCAACTGAAATGCTTGAGGCTGGAGGCCTGTCTGTAGTCCTTCGGTCACCCTTGTCCCTTTGAATCTCCTCTTCTCAGGACAGCGGTGGAGCTGCGCACCTTGTAGGTGCTCACATGCTCAACAGTAAAGCGGTTTCATTTAGGTAGAATGAATGATACTGTGAGAACAGAGAGGTACCAGCCTTCTACTGTGTAGTATCAGGTCTAGTAACAAACCCTTGTTAGAGGTGTGAGGCAAAATTAACTTCTTTTATCAAAAAATTCACACAAGTATCACCCCTGCAATGTCAGCTTCTAAAGGTCTCGCAGCAGCCAGGAGCAATCAGTCTTCATGGGAAGCCTCCCCACCTCGTCAGAGAACAAGGCAGATAAATATTTCCTACTTGCAGCTTTAAGACCAAGTAAAATGTCTCAAGTAAAAAAAAAATAATTAGCAGCACACTGACGAAAAAATAATGGGCTTGGGTTTATTTCAGCTTTATCAAATCCCAGTGACTTTTTAGAACATTTATTCAGCTGGTCTGGATAAAAAGTAAGATCTAAAATATTTTGAAGTATCATCAGATGTAAGACTCTCTCATAAATTACAAATTGAAAGGTCAATGACTTTGTGAGTGTAAATGGTAACCAATTAGTAATCAAGGGCAGGAGTCCAACTATTATGAAATCCATCTCCTGACTATTAAGTAGGAGATTAAGGACTGTGTAGCTGTATGGATAAACTCTTAGTCCTCTATGCATCTATTATTTATTAAAATTTAGCAAATGTTTTGAAGGCCACACCAGCTTAGTGTAGCAACAACATTGAATCAAGGAGCCTCTGCTTTTTTTGCAGAATACTTGCACTGATCATGGTTTTAACACTTTCTAAAATGGGCACTCTTCAGGTGAGGGACATAAATTCTCCTTATTATGCTGCCAGCTATCTCCTGGGGTTGTGAAGTATTGACCGGGAGGAGAAGAAACCTTGTCATCTCACCATGCAACAGGTACAGATTTCCCGAGGTGCTACTGCATGTCTGTAACAGAACCAGAGAGAGAAGTGCAAGTCTCCTGGCCCTGAGCTGAGGGCTCCATCCATGGGAGCTGGCTCTCATCTTAAATGCCTGCTTGACAGCATTTAATCAGCATGGCTTTCCAATTGGGTATCTGCCTAGATGTCACCATTTAGCACTGAAGTGGAAATTTTTCAGTCGATAACTTAGAAGTTCCTCTACAGTTAACACACTCTCTAGTAGTGATGGCTCAGATGATGCCATCAAACATGCAAGTTGTGTTCCCAGCTCTTGCCTCCTACTTGGAAGGTGTTGCAACACCTCCACGCAACTTCTTTACATTGAACACATTTTGTGGCTATTACCACTTAAATTACATATGGAAGTACCACTCTGAAGAGTAGAAATTTGAGGACAGACTCACTTTGGTCTCTCTGGGAATCCAGGAGGCCTTGCTTGGCCTCCACCTTGAGAGGTGAAAACAGAAAGGCTACTCAGTCTTTACCAGTCAGACGAGTAATTTTAACGAACAAAATCAGTGTCACCAAGCATCATATGTCTTGCAGAAGAGTGAGCTGTTGCCTTTGTCAGAATCCAACCTACAGAGCATCTCATTTCAACCTCTAAAGGTGCACCTGTCCCTCACTCTACCCTTATCTTTCTGCATCCACATTTGGCTCCTGACTTCTACTTACAAGGGTGGCTCTCTGGGGCGAGCGAGGCTGTCATTTGTTTCTGTGTTTGAACAGCATCAAGCTTCAGGAATCCCAGATCACAGTTGGAATTTTAGCACTTTTGATAAAGATAACAAATACATATTCTTCCATGTTTCCCCTGGCAAACAGGCAAAAAACCCCAAACTGCAAAGGGGAGAGGAATGCTTAGAGTTGAATGATTTGACCAAATGTATATCATTTACATGGCATAAGCATTTACATATATAACAAACTTATACTGCAAATATAAATTAACAGGCTATGCCTAGTGATTACAGCTTCCCTACAAGGGGGCAACTTCAGCTTTGATGCATGCAGGCACAATTACGTTAGCATCAGTTGCAGCCATATGCTAAACATGCTTTTCTCACACAGAGAAGTTTTTGATCCAGGAGGAAAACAACAGGTAAAAGCTTCTAATTAGTAGGGAGCCACCTTTGCCATTAAGTTACACTCCCTTCCTTAAGTCACTTATTCACTATCAGATGGAAGAAGAGAAAAGCCAGGTATGTTAAAAACAGCAACTGCTCCTTTGTGGAAATAGTGCCAGAAAACCCAGGGAGGAATGTAAAGTATTTCTTTGCAACAGATTTCAGATAGGCTGAAAGGGTATCCTGTGCATTTCCTCTCTTTTTCCTCTGCCATTTCGAGAAACCACTATAGAGGTACAGAAAAGGGGCAGGTCATTTTATACTTAAGGTAATAATCTTTCCTCATTGAATTTCAAAAAAAACCACAAACAATTTTATAGAGAAAGATGTTAGAGAGATCAATTATCAAAACTTGGGGTAAACCTAGCCCTGCAATCAGATGCTCAGGTATTCAGTGTCTCATTTTAGGCATCTGAAATATCCCCTATAGGGAACACAGTCAGGTCTGCCTTTTGGTGCCAGATGTTCTTTGATGAAGCAGCTGGCTTGGCAAAAAAGGGGGAAATTCTTGAAAATCATTATTATCTGCTGTGTTTCTGCCATTAATAGCAACATGCAAGGAAAACAATGTGAATTGAATATCTGGGAGCCCAGGGAAGGGCGTGTTTGCAGACTGACTTTCTGCAGGTGGAATTGATGTCAAGAGGAGATCAGACAGTGGTGAGAAGGATGAGAAAAAGGTCACTTTTCTTTACAACTTATGCATGGCCTGAGGAATGCAGTTCATAAAGAGCTATGCATTTTCCCAGGTCTGTCATTCCATGAAAAGCTGTCTTCACGTAAACACTGACCAGTGGTACTTCTGTGCCCCAGCTCACTGTCACCTTCATTGTGCTTAAAGAATGTGTGCCAGGCCACATCGATCCTATCTTCTAATAAAAACTGATTGTCTTACGCTCCTCTTCTACATTTTTTTAAATTGGATCATTTTCCCAGTCCAGATTATAACATGGCTATATAAATAATTGTGCTGCCTTAGTGACAGTGGAGTGGAGGGAGGATTTGAAATACTGTAGCCTGACACTACTGGGAATATCCAAGTGCTTTGGTGGAATGACAAGAGCTGGTTCGTGTACCTGCTCTCCAGCCATCGTCCTACTTCCCTGCTTGCCACTGCAGCTCTTATTGCATCATGGGATTAAAAGTAGAAGGTGACCCTGCATGGACCCTGACCACAGCCTTCTGTCATGTGTATGATTTATACTACTGTGGAGATGAGTATATGTGCACAAACCCACCTTTATTTTGAAATTGCTGCATTTTCCTTGAGTCTGTTTTGTCTCTAGAGGGCATGGATTTCCCACTCCCCATTATCAATCACTCTGAGTTTTCCTCCTATATTTAATTTAATGAAACTCTATCAACAGGGCTAAATTATATGAACTCAAATACATCTTTTTGCAGTACATACATAGATAGGTGCAACAGCAGACAGCATTAGGTATAATAACAACACAGGTGTTGTGTAAGTACCTGTGTAACAGCTGCAAGGAACTGGATGTGCACTGCACATGGAATGGAATATTCACCTGGTATTTTCAGACTTCCACAACCTGGGGAGTTTCCAACCTCAATCAGTATGGTTAGTGAGTCTGCACTGCAACAAGTTCCTCAACCAAAGATGAAAATACTATTCCCAGACCCAGAAGGATGAAGAAACATCCAGTCTGTTGTGACAATTTAAAAACTACAGTAAATTTACACTCGCCTAAAAAAAAAATATATAAATAATGTTAAAAAAAGTAAGTTTGTGTCATATCCAAAAGACAATGGAAGAAATTCAACTGCTGGTGACGTGTACAAATCAAACTAACTGTAGCTCAATCAATTAACTTACACTTCTGTGATTGCAAAATCTGGCTGAACCTTCTCCAAGCATGCTCAGCTGCACATCAGCATCACTACCCAACTGGCCACCAAGTGCTCTTGAGAGAGGAGACTGAAAAGCCATCTAATCAACTCAGCTGTTGACTGCGTGGAGACAGAGTTAAACTCTGACTTTCAAAGGCTGGCCACTTAGTCAAAGATTAGCAGAACCATAGTAAAAAAAAGATAAGAGAGTGCTCCCTAAGACTCTTGATATTTTCAAGCATAATTGGCACAAACACAAACTGTGCTTTTAATTTGAGGATTTGTAACCTGTTGTGTACAGGCTTGTTTGCATCCCCGAGTTTCTGGGTGATAAAACCAGGAAAGAGGTTAAATTGAAAGACATCCATTTCCTTTCTTACATCAGTGTGTGATTCCTGGGGGATATGATTACTTTTCTTGTAGTTTATGCTAGGTTGTGAGCTCACTCACTGTTATAAATGGGTTGTCTGTATAATTGTTAGCAATTACATGCAAATTGCTGCTAAATGGCATAGACAGCCCATTTGTGCCAAATGTTGGTTTACACTTTGCTCTCTTTCCAAGACAGTGGGGAGATAAAAAAGCAATTGGATTGATGAGTGGGATGTCAAAATTTCTCTCCAGTTTCCATTATGCAGTTAAACATTGCCTCACCATTCTCTGACAAATACTGGAATATATCCAGAAATCACACTTCATTTTTTCCAAGATGGTGATCAAATACCTCCCCAAATCTGAGCAAGAAGTACTGGCTCTTGTTTATCCTCCATGTCAGATCTGCAATTCAGACACTACAAATGGGAGTGCGATATGTTTTCCTGCACTATCAGTCGGTATTCAGTTTGCAATGAGACTTGCCAACCGTCTCCAGATTCTTTTCTCTGTTTCCGATTCATTATGGACTGAGGAAGATTTGTTCCAAAACCAGCAACTCACCCAATGTCAAGTAAATGCTCTGATCACACAAACTGAACCACTTTTCAACTTCTTTTTTCCTTTTTTTTAACTTCTGTATCATTCATACTAGGCAAAAGTATCAGAAAAGCAACTGAATATATGCGAAACACCTTTTTTTATTTTTTTAACTTGGGAGTGGCTTTAGTTTACACCCTTCACAATGTGTATAAATTTTAAGAAACAACGCTGAAATTCCTAAAAGAACTTTAGCCTCAAAGGCATTTATTTCAATGGAGCCAGAATTTCTGTGTCAGCAAAGTACACCAGAATGTATTTAGCTTCAAGTGTGTACTTAAATCACACAGACTTCAAGGGAACTTAAATACACGCTTAATTTTGAGCATATGCTTAAGTGCTTTTGGTGAATAGTATTGAACCACAGCATTCACCTCTTCGTAAAGGAGAATGCTTTCCAAAGCAACATTTACTTCTCAGGGCACAGTGTGTGTCTTTTAAATCCCCCTTTGATGTTTCTTGGTCTACTTTGTTTTTAAAAGCTCACCAGAAATCAAAAAGGATTAGAAGGTCATGATCCTGCAAGCTACCTGGTATGGATCAGCCCAGGAAAGGACAGAAATGGAGTTTAGCTAGCAAAGAAAAAATGTTTGCCTGGAGCAGTCTGCCGGACCAGCTTTCTGAGGCACAAATTAGTTAAAAACAATTTGGTATTTTGTATTTATAATCATTATCATTCTACAGAATATTTTAAATAACAAAAATAGAAAGCAGAATACAGGATATTTAGCAGATCATTACAAGTAAAGAAGATTATTAATGTGTATTAAACACCTTCACCAATGCCAGTGATACCTCATACAACATAAGCAGTTTTTTCCACTCACCCTTAAAAGAAAAACTTTCCTGAATGAAAGTATAATTCCCATATTTTGTTTTTTTAAATGGGGACTTGAATTAATATTTTTATAAAAACATTGATTGCCAATATGACATTAGAGAGCAGAGGTAGAGAAAGTCTTGAAAGTGAAATTAAAAAAAGATCTGGATTCCTATTTCCTCCAGAAGTCAGTGCTCTACATGTGGTATCTGAGCAAACACAAGCTCTTGACCTCAAATCTATATTCTTCTCCAAGGTTCGTCCACTAGGATAAGGAACGCTGTATAGCGGTTAAATACAAAACAAGCCTGAAATTGGTACCTTCTGAGGTTTGGTTCTGACCAACCTTGAAACAAGATTGCTTTCAGTCAATTGGTTATTTCAGCACTTGACATCACCCCCACATAAAACAAGGCAAATGGCCAATTAGCTAACTGGAAGTTTTCCAGTTCAAAATGGTGCCAAAATGAACGAAGATGAAGTGGAGTAGAAAAAAAAAAAACACGTTTAAATTGGCTGAACAGTCAGGTCTCTATGGGAAGCTGAAAATAGAAATCAGTTCATGGAACTCAGGAGCTTCACTATCTTCTATTTGGGGAAGATCAAACTTCGGCATTTGCAAGTTAAACAGGGATCCCCAAGGCTTCTAGAGAGTACTTTTATAAAAAGAGGTTTTATATAGGACCTGCGTATTTTGCAAATAAAACTGTAGCACATTAAATTCTAATCATATTCTATACACAGTATCTGAAATCAGAGTATAAATTTGCTTCCTACGGATAATTATCTGGACTGGAGTTTTAATCTCATATGTATGCCATTACCCCTATGCAAACACAGATAAATTTTGGCTTTTTCTTTTCAGCAGCATTCAGCTGTTTTGACATTTAAGTGGTTAGGAGTTGGTTTTAAATAAAGACAGCCTAAAGAAATCAGATGATATGTTAAGCAGTAGTACCTGAACTGAGAAAGAATACAGCACAACAGTGCAGAATAAACTACAGTTCTAGTTAGATATACCAAGATTTACTTTGAAAGACAAGTTATGGGGGATTGTGTTTGGCTTTCAGGCCGTTACAGCTGTTGGGCCTGCTCATAGCAGCGATCCAAGCACAGCCCAGGTATATAGTGACAAGGCTGCAGCATCACTTGCTCTTCCCAGCGACACCTGAATCTTTGGTCTCAGATCAACACATGAAATAGGGACACCTTCTAAACAGTACTTTTTACTACAGCTTGTATGAAAAGGTCACAATCGTCATAAAACAAAGATTACAAACCTTGTTTTGTGAAAAAGCAACTACATTCCTAAGATAATTGTAAAAAGGAAAAAATATTATTTCGACTTATTTAAATTGCCATCATCATCATCATCAAAAAGCAAAAAAAGAGCCAACTTTAAATATTACTGTGATATTTTTCATTATAAAATTATTATAAACTTTTGGCTACCAGATTCGTTATCAGGTCCATTTCCCAGTGTCTATTCTGACAAGCAAATTAGCTCTGCATTTAAAAGAACCCACCTGATCCAAAAGCCCTTTAGTTCCAGTGAAACCCAAACAGTGCTTTATGGAACAGGTTTTTTTGGTAAGTAGATGCCTACTGATGCAGACAGCACCAACAATTTTAAAATTCCTCAAAAAGGCACACTTCCCATAATTTTTCTAGCAACCCTGTACACGTCCTTTAAAACTTTAAAAGAAAAAAAGTTATTCTGGTTAAAAAGAAGGCTTGTGCGTTTTCATAACTTTTATGAACTGTCAAAAGAATGATGTATTCAGAGAGGAGATCATGAACTCGTTGCAGGTTCTGGCACTCACAGGAGCTGGCCGTAAGGGAAATTACCTTCACACTGTTTGTGAACGAGGCTCAATTTGGCCCCACCAAATTTTAGAACCACAGAAGACGAGAAGTTGCATGAGTCTAAATAACCCTTCAAATACATGTTTTAAAAGCACTGGTAATCTAACATACTGCCAGACACAATGTACCTATTGGTATCCACCACATCAGACAAGACTGACCCTAGCAAGGAGCTGAACTTAGAAGCAAATTTTAGCTGTGGAGCTGTTACCAAAATGATTAGTTACAACAGCTCTGAGCAGGCAGATCACTTCACCAGTGTGGATCTGTGTAAGATCAGGGCCTGAACACGTTTCTTCTCTTCATCTGGCCTCAGCTTCAGGAAGAAAACATGCTTCCCCCCGCCCCAGCTCCCCACGTCAACGGACATTAAGCATACGTTGCCTCACTTTTGGAAAGTGTTGCATTATTTAACTTCATTATTGCTTGTTGAATTGCTTTCAACCAGTTCTCACCTTGCAAAAAACTTTTAAGTACATTAATATGGCACATGCTTGAACTCCACCATATGTGAATCGTGTGGATCAGCAGTGGGACATTACTCATGGAAGGAGATGGGGCACAGGGCAGTGGGTCACCTGCCCTCGCCCCCCCCCCC
>JANZLQ010000056.1:31948101-31971503 GCA_026212715.1 Elanus axillaris | reverse complement strand
CCCCCCCCCCCCCCCCCCCCCCCCCCCCCCCCCCCCCCCCCCCCCCCCCCCCCCCCCCCCCCCCCGCCGTGCAATCAGTAGGCAATTAATTGTTCCTCAAAACATTGGTCTAAATCCCATCCTGTAAACACAGGCAGGTTAGTGACCCATGCTTGGGCACGTTGTAGCAAGAAACTGACTATCATAAATGACTTGGATTTTCTAAAGGAATTTCACCTAAATAAGAGGAAAAAAATACCACTGCAACATTTCTTATATTAACTTCATGGTAATTAAAAATTTGGGCTTCTTTGTAACGGTTTCTATGTCAGGCATATCATTGCCATGGTTCAAACCACTATCAATAATGAAAAATAACCTTTCCTGGTGCAGGTGCTCTGAATTCCAGATCTGACTTTTCTGCCAAACATTTTATTGTACAAAGCTGGCACGCACACCCTAGTTTGCTGAACTGGCATTTAGTTAAGGAGAAAACTACACATCACTTACAAAAATGCTAGCTTTTGCCAATGCCAAGGAACAAAGCTATACCCCATGCAGTTTTTACACTATGGTTGAAAGTAAAAAATATAGAAAGAAAAACATTTGATTAGTAAAGGAGCTATTTCCTCAAATTTCATCAGACCCTTGTGATTTAAAAGGGAGAGTATTTTGAGGACTGAAAGTAAGTCAGAATCTGCAATTTTCTTATTTTGGAACCATTCCACTTCAAAAACATGCTCTACTTTCCAGTCACGCATAAAGAGTAATCTAGTTCTTTGTTTCACCGCAGTTTTCTCCAAATAAAGGTTTGATTAACAGTCATCTCAGCATGTTAACAGACAAGGTTTAGTAGCTCTAGCTGAGATAGTTTAAAAACTTACCACCCCCAAATGTCTGTCCTATTCCTCTGCTGGAGATCACTGCTGCCAAAGGAGAGCTGGTGGAATGTAACGTGTACTTGCACCTCATCCGCTTCAGCACAAAGTCTGGCAGCTTCACTTAAAAACAACTTTCAGCAGCAGTTAAAGCTAAGCTGCTCAACTTCACCCTGATGTGGCCAAGGCACATGATCACCTTCCATTTTCTGATTCTGCTGTGGGAGTGATAAATTCCAGCAAAAGGGCAGTAACAAATAGCTTGGGTTGCATTAATATCTTAAACTGCTGCAGCTGTTTTCTAAAACAACACCTGGTAAATAATTAAATTTCTAAGGCTTGTTCTTGCAGTTAGTTAACAGAAGTTTTGCTGTTAATTTGAAGGGGACCAAGAACCCCCACTTTTCACAAGTGCTTCTGCAGTTCTGCCAGTCATCAAAGCTCAAAAAGTCATGAGTCAAGCCCCACAAATTCATACAAGTTAAAATAATGTGTTTGGGATTCCTGTTACTTATTTCTAAACACCTGTGAGTCACTTCTAAGATCCTCCTAGTGACTGTGACAATTATAATTGATTTTAAACACAGGAAATATGATCTTCAGGCGTAAAATCAAAAGTGCCACAAATAATTTTTAAAGAGTATTCTCTATATCAGACAATCAATAATAATGAAGAAATACATAACAAAACATAATTCACACATAGCATTTCACTGTTGGCATTTTACACAAACTCAGTATTACATATTATACTTTGTTACCACCTAGATTGAATGAAGGTGTTTGATGTTCTCCGACAAACATATTCAAGCAGCAACCTTCTCATTTTTCAAAATAAGGAAATCTCACATTACATAAAATATGGAAAATTCACAGATATAATTCAGCATGTAAATAGTGCACATTTGTAAAAACTAAAATTTATTTTACTCTTCGTTTAAAGATTAAATCCAAATCAACACTTCCATACTTAACTGATTTAAGGATGTCACACCTACTATACAATAAAAACCACTGTTTTTATCTGGGTTTTTTAATAGCACTTGTTTAGTATTCATCTATCTATCTATCCCCTTTTGTAATCCAATAGCTAGAATATTAAATGCCTAAAAATTTTAAGGAACACATTCACATAACTGTTCCACAATTTAAGGAAGCCTTGTGCCCAGATTACAGATGGGGGGAAAAAAAACCACCACCACACTAAGGGACCTGTACCTGTCATAAAAAAAGTCCATGGCAAACCAGAAACCTAGTAATGGCAACACCACCTCCTTCCAGCCAAGAGAGCAGCTCCATGCTTTTGGGAAACAGCACCTACACACTACTTCAGTTAGGCTTTTCCACTGCAGACTAATAAATTTCTCTCAAGAAATGTCTTCTATTCAACTCCCTGAGGATATGAAGGTTAAAATTTTCCTTCTCCAGTTTTATGTAGAGACTTTCCCTTTTCTATCTTAAGAAGTGACCAAGGTATTTGGTTCCATACAACAATGAACCTTAAGATACAGCTGACAGACAGTCACTCCAATACAATTCCCATTGGTTTCTCAGTGACTTAAATTGGGGCAATTCCTACAGCCCACTCAAAATAGCACTCTCAAAGGAAGCAAACATTTTACTGGTAACAAAGAACTATTGCTTGTATGGAGTAGACTGAAACTATGCTTGATCAGCAGAACTTTGCAAAGTTAGGCAGCTGCTTTCCCGCTCTCCCTCGTTAGCTACATGCACAGCGTAGCACCATGCTGCACCTAAATGGTGACAATGAAGCTTCTTTTCTGTCCAACTCCATTTACTGGCTTTATTTATTCTTTTATTGTTGTTCTTCGTTTTTCACGGGGGTTTTTTACCTTTTTTTTATCACTAAAGCTTGTTGTTATAACTATTGTGATAGCATTAACAATAATGTATGGGCCACAGTGAGTATTTAATTTATGCATATTAACTCTTTATAGACTACTGCCACAGCAATTTCCATAATATTGACTTTGTCAGATCCACATATTCCATTGATCTGCTCAACAAAATTAAGAACTGTAATTACAATACTAAGGTAGGAGAAAGACTACTTAAAGGTGATACCAATTTGACATAGAAATTTATGTACTCTTGAATCAGGGCTATACAGATGTTCTTACTTTAAAAGCAACCTAAAGATAGACACTTTCTTTAGAAAGCTACAATTTTCTGTACAACCCCATTTATCATATTCTTTTTTTAATTTAAGGTATTTGCATACCTATCTACAAGCTTACATGTGAGCTACCAGAATACTCTACCACACAGCAGAGAGGCCTAAGGATGATGTTCCGGTGTTTGCTAAACAACCAAAGAAAAATTAAAGAACTCTTTAGGTGCTGAATATTTATATGCAAATAATCATAGAGCTCAGAACGATAGATGGATGGTGCCTTAGTAGTAAAAGCTAATTGAAAAGACACACTCAGTATTTCTCTACCTATAAATTTCAGCTTTTCAAAGTTCCTTAGCTTTGCTTGTTAGGTATGCACTACAAGTATATTTTACCATTTTACTGTTTGCAATACAGTTTTCTAGTTAACCACTTCAACACAGATTGTAAACACTGCTGTGGCAAAACACTTCCAGAAATTACATATTTATTGTATATTTCAAAAAGCAGGAGACCAAGCTGTACCTAAGAAAAGTTTTGCCTTTATTTTTTTAAATAAGCTTGTTGACTTATTTTGTAGTACTTGTTTAATGTTGGTAGTAACTAGCAGTTCCAGGATATTACACCACTAGAACAGCTACCTTTTGGTTCAATAAGTAAATTTAAAATAAGCGTATTGTAATCTCAAATGTCATTATATAGTAAGGGTTGCCTCAGTAGTATAATCTTTGGTTTTGAGGTTTCTGAAATTGGGTTTGTATAAAATCCTTTTGGTTTAAACCTATGCAGACAGTCTTACTGGCAGGAAAATTATTTTTAGAAGCAGGAACTAGGAAGAAGGAGGTGGTAAGGGAAAAGGGGTTATATTAGAAAATGTCTTGCTTGCTTGCTTATTTGAACAATTAACACATTTTTGATCTCCTAACTTTCACCGATAAAAACTAAGTGACTTCCAACTCTGATAGATAGTTAAGCAAGTACTCAGATTTTAATGAATATAGTTACAGTTCAAATTTTTTAAAATAGCAAAAACATCTTTTCCCAATTAATTCCTAAGGTCCTAAACCAATGCTCTCGTTAGACCCACTTTGCATACAGCAATAACTGAACAGCATGAACTGCAGCAAAGCTCTGCTACAGTTCAGAGCAGGACATGCAGCAGGGTTTTGCCATGTGTTCACAGTGAAATTGCTATATTCACTTCCCTAACTCAATGCTAACCAAGGCAAGAGAATGGGGGACAACTTTCTTGATGACCTTCCCACCCACTGCTGGGAACCATTCTCCCCTCTCTCAGCCCTTTCTTACTGCAGAGGAAATGGCAGAAAATCCCCAAGATAACACTCGTGACACAAAGGACAAAACACAAAATGCAAGGGCAGAAACTATGCAGCTCCTTTAGGGGGAGATTATTTGGGACTGGTACAGTGAGAAAAATAATTGCAGATGTCAGGGAGCCGTAATAGCTACCCAAACACACGATTCCACAGGTCTGCCTGCTGTTGAGAGTGGGTATACTGAACCTGAATAGGATTCATTTCTCATTTGCACATGAGAATAAAATGGGAAATAGTGACCTTACAAAGCAAATATTCCTTCCCCAAGGCAGACAGTCACTACTGAGGTCATGTATTATACAGGCACACAATGAAGACTAAAATCTGAGATTAACAAAACACAGGATTCAACATAGTTAATTCCTGACTCTCTGATTGACAAATAATATTTCTTCCTGTATGACAACAATGAAGATTGATTTAGAACATTTCCACTCAGAGAAGCTTATGTCTTCTATCACTTAAATTTGTAGCATTCTAAAATGAAATACGTTTTTAAGTATGTAAAGAATTAAAAAAGAACAATTGTCATAAAAACTGTATCTGACATCAATGTACAGTATTTAATATATCTATGAGTATATTCCATGCTACCTGTGTATGCCTATAGAGAGGTTTTAATTTCTAAACCAATTTTAAGTACTATTTTTAAACAAACAGCTCTCAAACTAAAGTTTTTTCCTAATTTTTTTGAACATACATTTTCTTGTTTCAGCAAGTATATCATGATGGATAAATAAAAAAGCTGTTGTGAAAGTAAATAATTGTCTTCAGAACAACAGATGCAGCTTGTTTTAAAGGACAGTTATTAATTCGCAATGAGACTTTTTTTTAAATACTAAGTAAAATGCTAAGAAAAAACATGCATTTGTAGAAAATCACCTGTGATTGTTCCAATTCTGCTTTGTTTAATTTGATGCCAAGTATGTCAGCAGCAATTCTCTGAAAACACAGGAAGACCTGCAGAAAAAAAATTAAATTGCATTTAAATGATTAAAAACAGACATCCTCAAGGTTCTTTCAAATATATCAAACCATTCTTGAACTGTAAACAACGAGATATACAAAATTATGACCTGTGCAAAACAGATCTGAAAATAACCTCATCTGGTACATGCAATTTTGTTTAAAAATTGAAGAAAATAGCTCTACAATGGTACAAGGAATGAACAGTATGCTGGATTGTTAAGCAACACTTCTACTCTGCCTCCAGAGACCTAAATTTAAACAAGCTTTTACACAACCCTCCTCTCATACTACTCTCAGTGCTATAAAATATGAATAAGGGTATTCACTAATGTTTAGCACAAAAATATATTACCAGTGTATTGTGCAATAGAGATGTAGGTTTCTGAAATTGAGAACGGAACTGTGCATCAACATCACCAAAATCTCTACTGTACATGTTTAAAAAACATTAGCAATAGGAAAACCAAGCAATGATACATTTGTTCTGATGAATCTTACAAAACATCATGGGTGTTAGACTGAACAGAAGTGTCTAGGAAACAAGAAAGATGTTGTATGGCATGCAGTAGCCTGGCAGAGTTAGACTTTGGACATGCTTTGACAGATAACATTGGGTGGCAATGCTATCTTAAAAAACTGCTTTACTTCATCTCAACGCAGCCCACCAATCCTAGTATTTAGGCAGCTGCATTTTAAATGAGATTAAAGAATGGAACAGATGTTAAAGAGAAGCAGCTTCAGCTTGCACTGCTCCTGAACACTGTCTTGTCAAGCTACACATTATATTTTACCTATGTGGTTATTCGACTGAGCTCACAATCTAAACTACTAACAAACGTTGCTCTTCATCATGCAGCTGCCACTTCCAAAATGTAAGGCCTGTGTAAGTGGTTTTAGTCATTTTCAAGGAAAATTCAAAAAAATACCATATATACAATCTCTTCTTACATCTGAGATGGAAACCAGTAACGAATTAGTGGCACAACCAACAAACCACGGTAGCTTCCAAAATAATTTCTCTTTTTCTGAACTCCTTGTCTATTCTACTAGCATCCACACAGCAAGAAAGGAAAACCTGGACAGACTTACCTCTTCCAGAGACCTACTTTAACCCACACCAAGCTCCCAGGTGTACTGAGCTAGATCACTCGCCACGAGGATGCTTTGCCCACAAAACATCAGGCACAAGTTCAGTGTTTTAGTTATGCAATTTGAGGGACAGTAAGACAGATAGCTATACTAAATCTTTAATGAAATTTTTTCTCCCAATGAAACTTTTGGGTTTTTCTATGTACATAAAATTATCTTTTGCAAACAAGTCTGCTGGAAAGATCTGAAGTAATCAACACAAATCTTTTATCTTAACTGAGTATTTAAGTATTTAAGACCCCTCTGGTCTGTATCCACAGTAGCAATGGATGGCCTCTTCTTAAATCACTGTCTAGGCTAAACACCCTGTCTTTCCTGCACAACTACCCAAATACATGAAGATTTTGAAAGGACAGTCTGAGGTAACAGTGAAAGGGTTAATTCAAATCTATATTGAACCTAAAAACAAACTACTGTAAACTATACCTTATACCTCCTTGTGTTAGTAGATATTTAAACAGAGATTTCTGGTTAATGCTTTCCAGGTATGTTCAGATTTACTTTTGGTTTTAAGCAGGAAGTTAAAAAAAAGTACAATCAGTATATATAGTGGTATGCTTCTGTAATTCATGAATCAATTAAAAAGATCTAATAAAGTTTCCTTCATAATTTGTAACGTTAAATATATCAACATTATAAAAAGAACTGCTTTTTCTTCCTGTTACCAAATCCCAGAAAAAGATTGTCTCCTTGAGAAAGGAATACATCTTATCAGATGCACACTTCATTGAGTGAAGTATTATAAATTTTTTCTTCAGTTTCTAGCATAAAAAGCCTGAATTTCCACACTTTAAACAAAAAATTAGGCCAAATATTTAACACAAACTATAAAGAGAATCAGGACTCACTGCATTTGTAACAGCAGTATTGTTAGTTTTCACAGAAAAACTATTATCTTATAAAATTAGGCAGTCCGTTGTAGAAGTTTCATCAAAGATGTTAAAACAAGTGATTCCATTTGTGTTACAGAATTATATTTCTGTGTAATTGAACATTTTCTTACCATTCAATAACATACAAATAAAGTAAATTATGTTGTCATACGTAACATTAAGGAGACAGATATAGGACTGCTTTATGGGCATGACAAAGTCATTAGGCATGTGACAGAAATCAAGCAAAACAATACAATTTGATTTAATTTGACTGATACAGTCAACTGAAAAGGAACCTTTTCTTCCATATGCTTCCAAGTAAAACAAATAACCCAGTTAGCTCAGAGTCAAGAGATTGTTCAAAAATGTGCTCTGCAAAGCATTACAAATACCAGAATGTTCAAATTCCAATGAACCTGCAGAGGGAGTGTCTCTCATGGCTCAGGACCCATATTAAAAATTTTGATTGCAACAGGGTCTTGTGACATTACCAACTGTTGAAAGTTTCTATATCGATGGTCTATAGATGGGACTCCACCTGGAATGAAGGAATACATTTAACTACAGGCTGAAAGCAAACAGAGATCCAGCTGGTCTCAGTTCTCATGCTGATGTATAAGCTAGACCATTTCCATATTAAAATCTATACCTCAAACTTCAAATCAGATGAAAAGTCACTGTAATTAATACAGAATATATACATTCATACAAAGGTCTATTTTTCATGCAGCTAGGCAGGCAAAAAGGACCTGCAGCAGCCAAAGTCCTCAATGGTTTGACATGTGAAGTATAATAAAACTGCTGCACCTTTTTAAAAAAAAAAAAAAGACAAAAAAAGACATCTACAATGGTTTTATTTTTCTTACTTACAGAATCTCCTGTCTTGGCCGACACGAAATGGCTACTGAAATTGTTTTCCTGACAAAATCGCTGGTGCTTGTCAACTTTCACTGTGCGCATATGCTCCAAGTCAACTAAAAATAAGTTAAAGAAAGGAAAAATTACTACAATGGAGCCCATTTAGTTACCTGTCGTAGAAATTATTCACTGGAAACACATCGGATGTAATCTTTTCCTTTACAGGTGTATGCAAATGAAAGTTAATTTCTTTTTATAATCACTTGCCAAAATAAAAATAACTAATTACATCAGATTAATTTTATTTGCAAAAATAAAATGAAACCACAATTAAAAATGTATGGTCAAATGCAACAAACTCATCTGAAATAAAGGACAAATTTATCTCTGGATACACACAAACAATTTGTAACAATTTTAATGCTAGCTACATACAAAAACTTGAAGACAGAACTAAATTTTGCACATTCTGTTTGCAAGCATGATGCATATAAGGAGATTCCAGTGTAATCTAAAGACTTTTACAAAATAGAGTTCACCAAGCACATCTGAATCTTCATATTTTTTCCCCAAGTAAAAAATGTAAATAAGTTATAAAGAACTTTATTGCAGAACATGGTAGAGCAAAAAAATTCACTATAATAAAAAATGAACTGAGTAAAAACACTGATGCCTAGTTACTTGTACATGAAGCTTTTAATTCCACAAATGTATGGTTCAGAAAATTAAAAACAGTAAAATGCATATTTGAAGAGACACACACATTTTCATTTTTATCATTTTACAACCACTGGAAGCAGTGCAAAGCTTTCAAATGGTATTTTATGTTGAAAAGCACTGGTTGCTTCCAAAACAACATGGAACTCAAGTCTTGCGCAGGTTTTATTGTGTACATTCCAGTTTCTCCAAATCTGATCCTAAGGTAACTGGAAACTATATTGAACAGTTTCTCTTTTTATTGCATTACAGTTCCTATAAGGGTGTTGACTCAATGCCGTCAAATTATAAGGCAAATATATTCAGAAGGATTTAAGGACAACCAGGCTCTTTGAGTCAATACAGGAAAAAAAACCTTAAACTGATTTCCTGAGGAAGGGACCCAACTGACTTGTAAAAACTTGTAAATTTGCAAATCTAGTAAGCCTGCATAATAGTGTCATTTGATTATCAGCTGAAAAAATGCTCTCCTACTACATAAAAGGCTTTATTTTGAAATGATATTGGAGGTCTTTAATTTGTAGGCTCTGGAGATTTTCTCTTGGAGATTTTTAGTCTAACAGGGGATTCCTACACCCCATTTATACTGCTTACCTTGGTTAATGCGGAGTTTTTGCCACATATTACTGTTCCTTGCACATCAGTAAGGCCTTGTTTATAAGAACAGGCCTAAAATCATCCAGTTACCACAGGCATTAATTTGTAAAGGACTAAAATACTAAGCTATTAACACTAATGTTTGTAGTACAGTTTTTCATAATACTAAATGTAGAACATATAGTTTCATAAAAACAGAAAGAACAAATACATTTACTAAGAGAAAACCCAAAGTCGATAACAATTTTGTTAAAAACTCATGCAGTCTACATAACAGCTACTTTTTTTCTCTGAAAAATAACTACAAGAAGACAGCCTCTGCTGAAATGTTTTTATGAATAAAATACAGCATACTGCCTAAACCATATCGTTATTAACCGTTATTTTTACTCTTCACACATTAGCTTTAAGAACAGCTTGGAAAACACAATGGTGAGATTACTTTTGGAGGAAAAATAAATATCTATTTTCTTTATTTTTATTTGATGAGGTCTTAAAGGAACCTTAAACCCAATTTTCACTCACTGTATTTCTTCAAGTATGCTCAAACTCCAGAAACCTACAGACAATTACAATAAAAATAAATAAATAGATAGCATTTACACTGCATCCCTCTAAAATACCATGACATGCTTATATAAGTCCATAAAGACAAGCTCACAAGTTACAATCTCTCTCAAACTCTCTTTCCCCGGAAGGAAAGAATAGGGAATAGAAGAACACAGCAGCATGCTAAAAGGTTGACGAATTTTCAGGAATAAAATGCCACTGCCATATTGGAAATCATATCCTCAAATGGCTCCTATTTTCTATTTTAAGAAACATCAAGAATAATATATGATCAGTGGAGCATATACTTTAGTACAGTAGAGAAATTAAAAGCACAAGATCCTAGAATCTAACAGACTGGAAGTGAAAATCAAGGTGAAATTACGTTTCTGAATTTTGTGTAATTCTCAGTCCCTCTCCCCACTCACAAGTATTTTACCTTGTGCATTCTGAATTATGGGCAATCTGCTGTGAACTGTATGCCTAGTGTTACACTAGATAACTGCCAGGTAACTGTCCATGTGCACACTCTCAGCCCACAGTAAATGCAAGGCAATCATGTTACATTAGCTCCCAATGAAAGAGGGCACAGTTTTAGCACAAGAAAAGGGTTTCAAGTGTTAATAAATATTTAAGTATACAAAGTTGCAGTTTGCAGTCAATGAAAGAGGACTGTGCTAACTCAAATTACTTTGCATTGCCACAGGCTAAGGGCACAATCATAGACAGTTACTGAAGACCAATTAAAATACAGTGAATAGTTACTCTCTGATCCTTTTTTTTGAATATCTGACATTGGTCAACAGACAGAATTCTTAGCACACCAGGAGGTAAGTCTTGTCCAGCTTTTACTTAGACAACACAGCAAAAAGACTTTAAGGAGGGGTTTGGAGAAGAAAAATTATGTTCTACGATGATGTTTATAAGGAATTCAGGGACTTTATAGAAAGAAAACCAACAGCTGGCCAATGGGGGCTCAAATGATGAGCCAATTAACAGCAGGAATAGGTATCTTGGGATATGGGATGGGATGAAGGATCATCCTAGAATGCACTTAAGCCATGAAAAGTTTAAAGGCAAAGACAAATAAGTTTTGAATAGAAAGAAAGAGAACCAGACACATAAATACAGTTTGATTTTACAAACCAGGAAAATGATCTTGCAGAGTATTCTAAATGACTAGATAACATTGCATTGGCCAAGCAAAAGGAATTACTGAAATTAAGATGCAAAGTAAGAACATTTTAACTGTGGTAATGGTTATGATAGGCCATATCTAACAAAGGTCTCAAAGAAAGAATCTGCAAGATTTGGACACACATCAAACAAAAACATTTATAGAAAGGCCCAAAGTGAAGTTTACGTGCCAGATGGTACAGTCATTCTCCTCGTCTGAAGTGAATGAGAAAGACAACAGTGGGGAAAATTAATAGCTCCATTTTTACCAAGTAGAATATAAACTGATGGCTAGAAATTCACAATGGTATGTCTAAAGGAGACACAATGATTTTCGTCTGAGAAGTGAAAAGAGATTTAACTATTTGCAAACAGTGAATCTCTAAAGCACACAAATGTTACAAATCAGTACTTTGGGTTAAGTACTTGGACACAAACTCTGCCATCTACATTAATAAATTATGTTTTCTGATCGTGAAAAGCTAAAGCAACCCCAAGATGTGTAAATTTTACAGAATCCAGTGTCAGTATTTCTTTGATCTATCATTGCTAAAATTCTACAGGTCTTAAAAATGGGACCAATGGGCAGGAATGGCAGTTGAAGTTAGCAAAGCAATAGTTAAAATGTCAAAGGAGTACATTGCTACTTCCTTGACTATACAGGAACCACTTAATATATTTGCATTAAACGGAATACTTAAATAAAGCACATGAAAATTGAAATCAGGTGTAGCAGAGGGACATCACAAGCAATGGGGGGGAGATAGAGAGAGGTCATAGTATTTTTTCCCTAATTGGTCTGATAAGGACAGAAAAAAGTGCTCATCAGCCCCCGAAGTCATTTTGAAGTCCCTTTCTAAAAAAAAGCATCCACAATATGGACTGCTGCAGTTTGCTCATTTTTATGCCTGAAATACACAATAAAAAGCTCGTGCAACAACGACAAAAAAACCCATGGTTGCCAAAAATTATCTCTATTGCCTTACTTTTCCTCTCCAGCAACTCTGTTTCTAACTAACTAGTCAAAAGCCCAACTTTTTGTTTCTCTGGAATAAAACTAAACATTCACCTTTAAGCTTGTCTAGAGTTGAGGAGTCATTTCAATTAAAGCTAGCAAGACAAATTGCTGCTCTGTAACTAACAGATCTGTACACGTTTGTATGCACAGGTATCCCACAAAGATACTACCACAACAAAAAATAGAGTAGGAACTTCAGGAATTCAGACATGACTTCCACCAAGCAAGACAGATCCAAGTGAAAATCTCCCCTCAAAGATGACTCCAGCATAGATCAGAGTCTGCTATAGCAAAAGCAGGCAAGGCTTACTAAAATACTTGCTCCTCATGAACTCTGGAGAGTTCAATTTTGATTTGTAGGTGAGACTAAACAGCAATCTAGTGAGGTAAAAAAACAGAATCTAGGAGGGAAATATGGAACTCCAACAGAAATCCCAAGTATACTCCCTTTAAGGCAATCCTGAAGATGAAGAGAAGAAAAACAGGTACGAAGAACACTGCAGAATTTAGGTAAGGAAAAAGATGTAAATACCATCATGGTCACCTCTGTGGAGAGCAAGTGACATTTTTAAGAAGACAAGGATAAAATAGTCATTTTAAGTTAGGATCAGAGAGATTTGATTAGGTCACATCTTCAGGTGATTTATACAAATATTTTCATTATCCTTTGAATTGCTGCTATATATCACTTGCAGTGAAAAGCTGATAGACATTGCTAACTCAAAATGGAAAAGGAAACTGTATTTTAAATGACTGTCTGCAAGGCTAGACATCAAATGATAGAAAAATTCTGAGCAAACCCTTGAAACCATATAAATAGTTATCCGAAGTCAAATCTCTGTATAACGTTACTTGAGAAATTAAGTCACTGAAATTTCAGTGTAAGTAGCAAGGGAACAGAAAAACACTAGAAAGTGCTAGATAAAATGCAAATGGGTGCTTTACAATCTACCACACACAGCCATTCAACAGCAAATAATTCTGCAACTTACGACTCGAGACTCTAAAACCACTAATGGTTAATAAATTAATGCCAAACTTGTTTCTCTTAGATTATTTAGATATATGTACCATTACATAAGATTAAAAAAGGCCTGCAACAAGCCATGTAGCACCACTATGCAGGGACAAACGATCATTTGCATTCCATTACACCATATATATGTGGAAAACGAATAGTCAAGCACCTCAAATACCATTTTAGCTCACCTGCTTCACTGAAATGAACTAGAACAAATATAATTAGCTCACCAGAGTTTGCTTCAAGGAATAAAGTGTGATATCAAATCCCACAGCTGTACTGGCTTAAAATTAAGGCAACAATAAAATATGTGTAACAATTTACCAGAGTAATACAACTGGTACAAACACAAAGCCAGTAAGTATTTTAAAATATGTATCATCAGTTAGAAGAATGATGAATGTTTTGGGTTTATAATCTTTAAAAATGCCAAACATGTAATAATAGCATATTTTGATTTCAGTATTGTCACACAAGCAAGTAAGTGTACATACTCTAAAAAGACAACAGAACATCATTTATGCAGAATGTAAAGGCTGCTTCTCATGCTATTTATCTCCTTTTCCCACAGGACTGCCGGTCTCTTCTTTCATCAATTCAGTGGAGAATAACTCCATGTAACACTACAGGGTTTTTTAAGTCTTTTTTTTAAGGTTTTTTTACTCCATTCTGTATGAATCTTCCTTTCAGGTAATTCTGGAAGAAACACAAATATCTAACTTGTACAGGTACTTCCAAGCAGCTGAAAAAATAGTGACAGTACTTATTCAGAATGGCATAAACAGTGAGTGGCATGCATAAGGCACGTTAAGCAAGTCTGACTCTTTTAATAGTTTGTTGGCATTTCTCCTGGATCGTGAGATTACACTTGTGAACTATAAGGCACTATGCAGTCATTTTAGATGATTATACCAGTGATAACTAACCTAACCACTTTCTAAAGCATATGTGTGAAAAGAAACATGAAAGAGACAGTTCAGAGAATTTCAGTAAAGGGATGCTTCTCCACCCAAATCTGTCTTTCACTTTCAAAGCTTGCAACTGTAATAACTGTGAGGGTGTCTGTTACAAAGGGGCAGTTCTCCTGTTTAAGCTGCACCTTTTTTTTTATTGATAATTAGAGTATTTTCCATTAAAACTGGTATTACCACATAAATTAATTTACAACTATGTAGTTTTGTAGTTATCATGCATATTATAACTATTTAATATTTTAATATAATTAAGGGTAGTTTTAAAGTTATGAGTAAATGTGTATTAATCTATGGTACCACACAAAAATATATTCTTTTATAGTATGCTGTGAAAAATGAAATATAAATCTTTCTGCAAAGTATTTGCAGCTGTTCACACAAGGTATACAATTACATAATGTTTAAATAATGAGCTATCATGATTAGCCCACACAGACATGACAAGTAAAATGCTTTAATAATTTATTAATTTGATTTACATGTGCTTAAAATTATGTACATATTTTCTCTTCTGAAAATACTCCAGGGTCATTAAAAAGGGGGTTGTATATGATGATCTATTTTTTTCATCTTATGTTTTGGTATAATTTCAGACTGATTTCTTAAGAACAAACTTGAGCACCTGAAAACCTAACAGACTGAAGATGACAATACTGTTATACAGCATTATCCTGATGCAGTACGTGCACTGCTCAACAAGTGCAGTCGGTTTAATTTCAGAGTGTGCATATTCTGCTTCTCCCATGCATAACCAAAAGTGCATGAAAAAGGGAATAACAGGGCTTTACCTAAGACATGCCAAATATCCTCTATTCTAAAGAATAAAACAGAAACCATGATGAAGACTTGGAGAAGCATTCTGGGCAACCGGATTTACTGCCCGGTTTATCAGACCTCTGCCCCGTAGCACCTCAGCAGAGCATAACTTTGCAGGTCCCACTGCTCTGGCCAGAAGGAACCCCTCTCAGGCCTCTTCTGCCATAAGCAGGATTACCCAGTTTTACTTCTAATTCTGCCATCACTCCAAAGAAAATAGGAAAAAAAAGCAACAAAAAAACCCCTCCCTAGCTTTTTATTGCTCAGCTTACCAGTAACCTACTGCTTTCCCACTAAAAGATGGAGCTATTCCACTATGCCTGAGCTTTTAAAGAATATTTGAATGGGTTACATAGAACTTCCAGAAAGTGCACTTTCATTTTCTAATTAGACACAAAGGTTCTTTCTGTGTCAATAAAAAAATCATCTAACAAGTATCTGATGTTATTAATAATAATTATTATCTGATACAATGAGTAACCAGAATTATGCAGAAATAATAATAAATAAATTTGACAACAAATTGTACTGAGTCTGCAGTACTATCAGACTTTGTATATTACCTAGATTTTTGAAAATCTATTTTGATTTGGTACTTTTAAATTACTACAGCACACGCTTCTCAAATATTCAAACCTAAACGTTGGAGTGCAAACTGCAGCTTTTTGTAGTTAAATTTTTATTAATACTTTCAATCTTTTTCTCACACTAAAATTGTGTAACTGCCAAGAAAAGAAAACCCTTTCATGGAAGTCCTGAAAACTATGTCACTACTCTGATTTAAGGAAGCTCAAAATGAAACATAAATACAGTTCCCGTACAGATTTTCTCAGTAATTTTTTTAGGTTATCAAGAAAACATCTAGAGTGTTGATCTGGTTATACTCATGTCAGACAAACTACATGTCACATTAACTACCTCCAGGAAGTTATTCCAAACACAAAATAAACTGTTTATGCCCCTTCTCAGATAGATAGCATGACAGATTGTTATTAGTTGAAGACAGATGAAATACATTAATTTGATTGCAAGCATGTGTTTACTTTCTCACTGTCATGTACACTCTACTGCTGATGCTTCCCTATGAAGACATAGTAACAAATCAAATGTTGTATTAGAAGACTTGCTAAGGCAGAATAATAATAGCTGGTGCTGCAGTTTAATACTTAAAAAACTATACTTAACATTTCCAGCTACAACAGGAAATTACTGGTTTCAGAAAGAAAAAAAAAATGACAGCTTAAAAACTCTTGTAATTTATACAAAACATTGTAACACTTCCTCTAAAAAAAAATAAGAATTCTCAGAAAATATGCTTCTTAATTATTACAGAAAAATTTAACTTTCTAAATGCCAAATCTGTGATCTGAGCTCCATCTAAACCAAATGACAAATTCCTACATACAACACAAGAAAATGTATGCCTAATATGGGAAAGGAAAGGTGACCCGTGCCTAGGTCTCCAGTTAAAAACAGAAAGGCATCTTGCCTGTGAAGTGAGGTTTGCCTGGTTTTATGCATACCTCTCTTATGGGCCTCCACTTATTTGTACAAAGCCTATGTGGAATTCTCTTTCCTCTCAAAGAATGATGTACAAGACACAAAATCTGCGATGAGCTTCTTAGAATAAGGGTACTTCACACAATAAAACCAGGCTGATGACGCTAACACAGGAAATAATAAGAAAGAATGTGTTTAGCATGTCAAGTTCTCTTTGACTTGTATTTATGGAAGTAGCTGTAGTCTTTATATTAAGCTCTCTACATAAAAAAATCCCGTACCAAATGAGACCTTCAAATACTCCTAAACAATAAAGGACTACGGCATTTTTTCTAAAGCTATAAAACATAGTGGTTCTTGTGCATCTTTAGAAGACAAAAGGTTAATGAGGTTAACATTTCCAAGATTTAAAATAGGTTTCAACAAAAAACAAGCACCCAGAAGCAAACGTCTCCATCTCAGCACACCAAGTGCAGATAACTGTAGAGGACACAGTGTGACAGGATTCTCGCCTAATAATAAGCACGTATAATGTTTGGTAGATGACAGGTCATTTTTAAGAAGATATGTTAACCTTTGCAAATACGAACAGCAGGCATCTTCTCATACCAGAGTAAAATTTCTTACGAGGAAAAAAAAAAGAATACACCCGAGTTTATTTTCAAAACTAAGATTACAGATGACTGGCTTACACAGCTTGAAAAGACAGTTAAAGAGAAGATCAGAATATTTTTTTCTCAGCTAGACATTCCCCATTTTCATTTTTTAATAAATTCTTAGCAGAAATTCTTGCAACCATTTATCATTTGACTGAACAGATTAAGATTACACTGACAGTTAGAATCTGATCCCTTCTGTTAGGTACCTATATTCCTTATCCCTACCCCTACAGCAGACATTTTGGGGAACAAGTATTCTAAAAAGATGGTATTATTAAACAGATAAACAATTGAGTCACCTTGTAGTATTATTTTAGGATTAAGACATAATCAGAACAACTCTGCCTTTTTGTGCCTTTGTAAAAAGGCATCATAAGGACACAGAAAGCAAGAGACGAGGATGAAAGGCACATGTCGACTGCCATCTCCCCACCCTGCAACTCCAGTGGCTCAGTACACTGAAGATATATCTAGATGGCAGACAGTGGCATAGCAAAGAGATGACCAAGTTACCTTGAAATGCATTAATCTGGGCACAAGGAATTTAGATGTGGCAGCACAGACCTCTGCGCAGACGATTTTACCATGTATCTCTGTTTACTGTCCGCAGTGTACAGACCTAAATAAACATGCACTTAGGGGTAAGCTTAAGTGGGGACATGAATGAAGGAACATGAAACACTTTTGTGCGTACTGGTATGGAGAATGAACAGCCCAGCTTCAGCGAATTAATGCCACTCTCTCTGAAAAGCACCATCTCACAGGACTTCAATGTTCTCTAATTTCACACCTTTGTTTAATTAGTTTTTACTTTCCACAAAGAAATGTATCCTAAGATTACGAAGCCCCTCCTGGTTTGTTCACTGTTGCTTTTTCTCCAGTCAGTTAGATTCTTACAGGGCCCTTATCGTCAGTTTATAAGCACTTTGCAATTACTAGCCGATCATTGGCTGACTAATTCTCTTCCCACTAAATTAGGCAAATACCATTCTTATTTTTAAAAATGGAAATGAAACATGTATGAAAAGACAAATTTAAAGCCTTGGCTAAGATCACACGGAGTTTCACTGAACCATCAATTTATTGCTCTGTGCACTAAATCATCTTTCATCTTCTTTAACAGTTGTGTTCAGGCTTCCTAATCTTTGTGCCAGTGAAAAATTTGATAGTAATTAGTTTTACTCTCGTATTAAGTTAAAGCTGTTAATTTGGATTCAAAGATCTTTCTAAGTAGCTGTTTGCTGGAGACAAGGAAAAATGAGAAAATGGCTGGGACAGGAGAACACCTCCCAGATAGATCTTTCTTGCTCTATTAATTCAATTATAAAAATCACTGGGCAGTCACAGTGACCAGCACAGCACACAAACACAGTTGAACGTGTTTACAGAACAGCATTGAGAAAGCAAAACAACACAAACTAACCTGTACTCATACAAACCATAATCCAGGATGCCCAACAGCAGCTGGAAGTCCAGTCCCCACAGGCACAGTCTAACACACTGGCATTAGCCAATGAAATGTCTAATGAAATTATAAATGATACAATAATAGCATTAGGGTGACCATCTCGGAGAAATGGCAATTCTGTTAATTAAGCACCATTACTCAAATACAATAGAGCATAAAACTATGTAGGAATTATTTTGTATCTCTGAAATTCTAGCTGCAGCATTTCTTCTCACATTCTTAGAAGTTTCTACAAGTAATAAAGATAATCTTTCACCTTTTGGATCCAGCATCCTTCACAAACACAGTAACTAAACATACACATTGAAAAACAGAAGCTTCAAGTTATATGAGATTTTCTAATTGCCAATGTTTTAGTGACACTGACAAGAAAAAAGTTATAACATTTAGAATCTACATTTTCTCTCACCAGTATAACACTAGCCTTTAGAGTAACATATGAGAAACAGAATTACTTGTTTCATAATCTAGTAAGAATATTTTTGACGCTAGATGACTGCAATGCATATTTGAAAATGTTTATATGAACTCCCCTCAACAAATTCTATAAGCCTAACTTCAAAAAATACATTTCTCTTTAGATTACACATTACTGGTTTTGATAGTAGTTTCCAAACTTCCCTATACCAAACTTTAATGACTGCACAAGCACTCTGAAACAAGACTTAGTGACAGAAAAATAATAACACACCTTTCTTTGACTCAACATGAAATGATTTTTATCAGGACTACGGAAACTTTTAAAAAACTTCTTAAATTAATTTAGCTGAGCCACTAGTGACAAACTTCTGGACTTCAAATAAGTTTCCCCACAAAATAATTTCCCTCCTTGTAATATTAAATCTACTTTTTAGGGCAGAGGTTAAAAAAGTGGTAAAAAAAAATCTTAATTTCTCAATAATTCAACTATAGATATCCTTTGTTTTGGTTTAACAATTTCATAAAATCAACAGAGTGTAAAAAAGATATTACAGTACTGTAATTCCTGAAATTTAAAGTTCAGTGAATTTTTTTTTAAATGTTCTTTAATATCTTAGCAAAGACATAAAGCTGTAATGTACTAAACATTCAGAAGATGGTGCTAGTCCAATATATCTGCAAGCCATGGATGGGACAGCTTTTCTTCATCTCTCTCAAATATTTTCTCTAATCTTGATGTACCTACTACATCATCACTGAATTTATCAATCCCAGGACAAGGTACAGTCACCTTCAGTTAAATACTACGAACACTACTAAATGATTTATCATTCTAAAATTCACAAAGATTTAGTGGATTGCCAGCCATAAAATACAAAGCTCACTATAATGTCATAAACTCAAAGTCTTGGGATCTTAATGAAAGCTCATACAACATTTCTTAGATCCTCCCTTCAGTCACTCACATCTGTCTCCTCTTGCAGTCAACAGCAAGAGCTTCCAGCCACACCTTCAAGACCTACCGATGCCAGCACCAAAGCTCAGGCAATCTCACCAACCTGTCCCTCTCCTGGTTGTTCATTCCCACCCTCATGCCACAGCACACTATTCTCTCCTCACCTACTTAAGAGGCCATGCGACTCATACGAGCTTATGAAGCTCAATGAGCTGATCCATGTTAAAAATAGCCATTTCTTTCTGCAGTGTTCTGTTTAACCCAGATCAAGTCACAGATCCGATTCCATGTGGGGCAGCAATGCTAACTTCAAGCTGTCAACTGGCTTCACCGCAAAACCAACCGATTGTGGAACTGCAGCCTCTGTGACCTCAGAAGGGCTGAATTCCTTGTCAGTATCCAAAAGGGCAGGAAAGTTAACCAAGTCAGTCTCACTATTGCGTATGAAAAACTGAAATTTTCATCTTATTAAAGGCAGATATCTCCTTACTAAGAGGTTAGATGCAGTCTGTAATTATAGGCAGAATACAAAACAAACCCCACCTACCTTTCCGCCACCAGACCTCCACAAAATGTTAGACACATTTACAGTTCTGCCTATAATTCAAAAATTCTACAGTGCCTTGCAAGCTACATACAGTTGTACAAGTAATTTTTTCCAAAAATAGTAAATCTGCACATACGATAACATCAAGCAAAAAGCTTTATCCGTGCATAACAGTTCCTAAAACAGTGTTCTCAAAATAACATATAGGAACATATCTCAGAGAAATATATTTCATGAAGCCATGGAAAAGAACTATTAATACAAAACTTCTTCCTATAAAAAGCATTTACCTAATAAATAACAACTCACAGGACCCACTCCAGCATTCTTGATGGCTGCCGCTGCATCCATCTATACAGACCATTTCCACAGGTATACTTCTGTTGACTTCATGCCAAAGAGCCATGTTAAAAAACCTGGCTATCCTCTCAAGTGTGATGCTTTTATCCAATACTCTGAATTACTTGCTCCTAACAGAGCCAACCCAGGTCAGCTCCAGGGTCCTTCCATGCCTGATTCCACTGTTGCTTCCAGCAGATGTAATAAAGAGTTGGAGACACTTAGTGCTTCTCCTACATACCCCTCTGGGAGCTCTCCCACAAGAAAAATTATAACTGAATATGAAATCATTCACTGGGATATAAAAACAAGCCTTAAACGTTCAAAGATCAGGCCAAGTCAGTATTATTGTTATTACAATAAACCTCCAGCATTAAGCAATTTCAAACATCAGTTCTTCTTCCAAACTTTTTTCAATGTAGAGGCAAGATTGGCACATATCTGAGTGAAATTACTCAGTTACTAGGCAATTTATTACTGCTTAACTGTTCCATGTGTATCAAATCCTATTTTGACAGCAGCCCATTTTTTCTTCCATTTGGAAGCTTTTGTAACTAATTATTACCAAGCCAAACTGTTTTCAACTGGCAGTTAAAAAATTAACAGTACAACTCAACTTTATATGAAATCACTTTTTATAAGAAAAAAAAAGTAAGACTGCTTAGTAAAGAAATACAACATACTTCAATTAACTATAAAAGGAGAAATTAAACCCAAACATATTCAGATCACTGATAGTAAATTTAACAGCTGCTTCTTAAATTGAGCCACAGCATTTCAAGGACTACAAAGAACTGAATTCAAACTACTTATATTTCAACAACATGATGATTTCAAACCAGACAGTAGAAGTGGGTACCTCTTTCACATTTGCCAACTCACATTTTTCATTACCACTAATGAGTCACCCAGGAAAAAAAACCCTGAATTTTAATCAATACATCAATCATTGGTTCATCATTGTATTGAAGAACTGTTCTTCTCTCCAAGTAGAATGAGTATCTAGATTGTTTCTTCCTGACATAAATTTCTATGATGATGTGAACACTTCGGTCCAAAACTTCATTAACTTAATAGAAGACTATAATTAATTCAGATACTGAGCAAAAGCTACAAAAGCTCTTCTACAACATTTATATCTAATATTTTTCCCAATGAATTAAAAACATCAAATAGCAGGCACATTAAGACAGAATATACTAATATTGCAACTTTACAGTATTAACCAGTCTCAGATGAGCAGGACGAACCAACTCATCAGGCTAGCTACAAGGGACTGAACAGAAGTTGTTAACAACTTTGTCCAAGACTTAAAAAGCTATATAATGCATAAAGGACCCAAAGGAATAAGAAAAGTACTTTGTACATAATTTGATTGTTACAGATCTAACAAAGCAGGGTCCATAGTCTTCTCAAAGCTAACCTGGCCATCCAGTTGTGCACAGCAATCCAATTCCCTCTTCTTGTCTCTCTCTCTCTCTCACACACACAAAGAAAATAAAAAAGAAAGAAAAAAACCAAAACCAAACTCACACCAAAAAAAACTTTCATCAAGAAAATAGACAGTTCAGTGGAAGGGGCTGGCCTGAAATTAGAGTTAGAGAAGTGGTAGTTTCTCTAGCAGCTTAAGCTACCACAATTGCAAATCAAATGAATGGCCCTGGCTTTCCCTGTGCTGCTGGCCAGGCACTTCCAAACCTTCTCATGTGATAGTACCACTGCAGAATAAAAGGAATCGACGAGTTCATTCAAACAAGAATTCCTCCCGTTATTCTGTTCAGTTTAGGCTAGATCAGTGAACTGAACCAACAATCTGTGCAGTGCTATCTGTCATGACCCAGACTGGACAGACCAGGGAGTTGTGTTTAATTCTAAATTCCCTCGGGCTAAATTAAGGTGAAACGACACCAAACGATCAGTTAAAGATTTTATTCATGACAGAAGCAAACTGAACTAGGGAGGCATGGTAGTAGGTGGCAGGGTTTCTCACAACAGGAACTGGTATAAGATTATTTTTGTAACCCAGGGTAACCATATACATGGATTCAGGGAATAATGAGATCCCTCCCGTTGAGTCCCGAGGTTCGGAGCAGACCCCCTTGCTTTCTAGACTCCTCCTCAGAAAAAGGCCCAGGGGCGGCTGGATCCACGCAGCCTCAGACTTGGTCAATGGTTTATGGGTTTATGTCTTGAAACAGATGACTTGTAGGGGTTGTGGAAAAGGAAAGAGGGAAGAAGACAGAAAGAGGAGAAGGAAGAGAGAAAGATTTCACTGGTCCTGGGTCCAGCCTTGGTTCAACCAGCTGAGGGGTCCAGTCCCTGCGGGCTTGCATGCCCGGGGCTTCAGTTTGTGTCATCATCCTCGCCCCTCCTTCGGGCGGGCACCCGAACTCCTCAGGTTAATGAGCAGTTTGTGAGCCTTTGGGCTTGGGGGTCCTTTGTGGAGTAACTTCTCCTTCCCTGGGGA
>JANZLQ010000056.1:31911867-31948001 GCA_026212715.1 Elanus axillaris | reverse complement strand
ACGTGGCCACGGTTTGGTCTTCGTATCAGAAGAGTTTATCAGAGCAGGGAGCTGCCCACCCTCCAGCACGCCCTCCCGCTCCTGTTGCTGATGTCTGAGCTGGTGGGCTTTTCACCTCAGCTCCTTGCTGTGCAGGGTTCGTCTTTAAGCAGAACTTGCTCCGCCACAATGTTTGAGACATTAACTCTTTCAGTCTCTCACACTACCATGACAACAGTTGACAAGAGCAAAACTCGGTTAAGTCACTTGTCAAACCATGTCCTCAGATTGGGCTGAGTGTTGCAGGGAATACAACACTGACAACAGCTGAATTTGGAATGTATGCACTCTTAAAAAATTTTGCCAGGATTCACTTTAAGTTGAAAATATTAAGCAAGCAAGTTAAAATTCAGCTGGAATTTCTTTTTGTAAACTTTTTGACACTTTTTTCCCAAAACTTCCTAAAACCAAAGACTATCTTAAGAGTTTCTGCTTTGTTCAATTTTTATTGAAGCTAGAAAAACCAGATGCATCTGACTTACAGCAGTATTTAGATGCTGAAAGTGTATTTTCCCAGATCATTTGGTCAGTCATAACCTCAAACTGTTAAACAAACCCACTCTACTTTTTATAGTTAGGAGTCCTCAAGGATAAGCAGCACTTCCTTTGCTAGGTTTGAAAAGGAAAGGGAGAATATGAGTCAAGAAGTTAACAAGTCCCTCGTAAATAACCCCAAGATATTATCTACTAAAATTTTGGCATGGCCCTCAGGATGGCCTGGTTTCTTTGTGACTTAGTACACTCCTCCTCTTCTAACATACATTAAGGCGGCATGGAGTTCCCATAGGCATAATTTCCATGGGTGAAGTTTTCAAAATTAGGATAGTAAAGAGAATTTAGTTAATGGTTAAATATTCGTTTATGCCATCATTCAGCACTCTCTGAAAAATTGTGTCACCATCATACTTCCATTTAAAACATACTTATAAAAATACATTAAACAACCTGTTAAATTTTTAGAACTTTTCAGCAAAACAAACTTCTTTAACATAGTCTAGGCAAGAAGTGGGGTTTTCAGAAGAGTCTGCATGACTAACACAATTGAATTTGTTAAGAGCGGATACTGTAAAGACCTTGAAAGCCTAAAATTAATCACTAAGGATTACTCAGATACTCTGTGCCTCTCTCTATCCCACAGACTTAATTACTTTATCCAAAGACTGTTGCACTGAAAAATAAATTAGAATATGGAGCAACCACCAGAATCCAGGTCACATTCTCTCACCTGCACTGTTCCAACCAACCAGCTACAAAGCAATACACATAAATACAGCTACACAACCTAAGGCACTGAGGGCAAAATGGCGGGGGGGGGGGGGTGTTCACTGTTGTGGGGGTTCCTTTGGAGGGTGGAGTGGGGGAGCAGGATTTGTAACAGCTCAAGGTCAGGAACTTGTTTATTTTAAATCTGATATTTGAAGGTCTGGTATAACCCATGCCAGTAACCCACCTCAAGAAGCTGTCAACAGCAGATATTGAGGCAGGAAAATAAGAAACAGTACAACTGCAATGATCATTCCTTGATACACACCTCACTTTCATGCTGTCTGCATTCCTCAGCCTGACTCTACATCTCTAGCTTGCTAGGAGTACAGCTGAAACGTTTCATAGCCACTGGTGGACCAGCCCTTCACAAATCTCTGCAGTTCCTTTCCAAACCCATGTGCACTTTTGGCTTCTACAACAATCAATGAATAGGACTTCCACAATTTAATTATTCAGAATGTGAAACAGTAATTTCATCTGTTTATTTTAAGCTTGCTGTTTAATAAAAAGGCATGAGATTTCCTAGGGTTTGTATTGAAAATGCTATATAATTGTTCTCTACTCTCTTCTTGTGGTTTTATACACCTGTTTGTCTTTTTCCCACTGCTAAGGAACTCAATCCATTTTGTTCCTCCTCATGTAAAAGCTTTTTCATTCCTCTGGTCAATATTGCCCTCCTACATACACTGTGTAGACTGGGACCACCTAAACTTTTCCCAATTCTTGAGGATAATTCTGTGATTTATAAACAAAATTCTAATCCCAGCATAGACAGAGTCCTGTGAAAGCTTTACAGTTTGGCACTTGGGATACTCACTGTGTCAGAAGGAAATTACTCACTTGACATTTTGTTTGTCCTACTTGTTTCTTCTTTTCCTTTCAGAAATGATAAGATTTTTAGGAAATTCTAACTAAACAACACAAAAATGAGATGTCCAAGAAATTGGAAGTAATTAACAAGCTTTTTGGTTCTTGCTTGCTAATGATATGAAGACATAAAATACTTGCACATAGAAGCAGGAAACAATGATGAAATAAAGAATTTACATTGCTACACAACTCATCCTGGCCACCTGCCCCATGCAAAGAAAATATGGGCATTTCAAAGACAGATGCGTCAAATGAAAGCCATACTAAACCTTCAAACCCAAAACATTAGGCTGCACACTGCAGGCTACACTGTCAGGGGCAAAAGTGATACTGAAGGTGTAACGCAAGTGTGGAAAAGCCAGTAGAGCAGTTAGAAGTGTAACAAAGCAACAAATACCAAGACAGACCATTTCAGTGATGGCACCAGTTAACACAGGCTGTAATCTGCTAAGATTAAAAGATAACAGACACCTCAAAACCCTCAATTTTCATAAAAAACTGCAGCTTTGAATAGACTTCAAAAGCATTTATGACTATTATCACTCTGCTGCCCCATGAAAAAGTCAATAGACTTAGTTAGGAAGCAGTTCAATGGACATCTCACCTCAGTGGATCGGCACAAGTTACCATGCAAAGCTTGTTCTGTCATGCTCACACATACAAAGTTACATCTATATGCCACATGTAGCCCAGGCTTGTGCTACAGCCATACATCTGCTAGGCTTACAAACTGTATGAAGATGATTCCTCATTCAGATGCATGCTCTGAATGAGTATGAGTGCACACTGACAGCGTAACCTTGAACTAAGCTAACTTATTGTCCCTCTACCACAGGGTAACCTGGTGGGACAGGTCATGCCTGTTCAGACAGAGACTGCCACCATACATCTGGGAAGGCGTTGCAGCGATGATGACTTGCTTATGGAATGGACACTAGGACAGGCCCAAAGAAAATTGCACAAACAAATTCCAAAGATACATATGCATGGTTATTAGGTCACAGAGCATTTTATACTCTAGCCCCGCACCCCATCAGTAAAGACAAAATGCTTTTGAAGGAACTATTTTTTTCTCTCTCTGAAAGCTCCTTACAGTACAGAAGGTGGATTGAACGAGGAACAGTCTAAATCTTTCCTCCTGCTTTTAAATATTCAACATCTGACAAATTCCCTGCATGTTGCTGTCCAAGTGATTAGTCAGATTTGTTAAATCAGACTCAAAAAAGAAATCCTATGATTACCTCAAAATGCTTAAGTCATGAGCTGGACTATAATGTCTGCAAAATATGGCATGAGGGAAGTATTACCCTTCTACGCTTAGTCTTGGAACTCGGGAATTTCAATGAAAAAGATCCCTCATTAGAATCAGATGGGGACAGATATACCTGCATGGTGGGTGGGCATGGGTGGACATCAGCCCCTCCAACCTCTCTAATGAGCAATTTCCCCACATTCAAAGAAAAATTTCATAAAAAGTTAAAGAGAAATGGCAAGTTGCCTCCTATTACCACAGGCCTAATGCTTGGGCTGCTGCTTCTATAAAACACAGCTTTTTTTCAAAGAAAATTATTGTTAAAACCATTTGGCTGAAAGCGAAGAACTATTGAAAACTACAGTCAAACTGGCAGCTTGCTCTTAAAATTCCCCCCACCACTTTTATAAGTATCGTTTTGCTTGTGGCTTTTAACAGCTGTTCACACACGCCTAAGCTAGATGTGAACTTTTATTTTCCCAAAACTAAACGGGAAGCTTTAAACAGCATCTGATTTAATTTTTTTTTAATTAAAAGTGGAGGTTAAAAGGACCGTGGAAATAGATGATGCAGCTGTGCTGATGCTAGGGAAAAGAATTCCAGAACAAGAAGTGAGGTAGAGTAAACACACAAAGTAAGTTTCACAAAACTAAGCGCACACTACACTTAAGTGATTTTATTAGCTGATGGGAAGTTAACTCTGTTTCTTCAGAAATGTTTTCCAAAATTAAATTAAATTGTATTTTGCAAATATAATAGAATTTGGCTATCTGCTATGCTTTTCCCTCAGAGCAATGCTAAAATTAATTCCAGAATGAAGTGGCTTCACAGGTTCCAATAATATTCCGAAATACATTTAGGAACTCAGAAAAGTCAGGCACACAACTCAGGACTAGCTCACTAATACTGCCATATATTTACTGGTTTGGTTCTCAAAATAATTTAATTTCCCCTGCATTTAGATGCCTTCTTGGAATAATTAAACATTTAGAATCAGATCTGCAACAGTACTGAGATACTGAAAGATGCAAGCAGGCATTCCCAGGGGGATTTTTTAAAGTACCAAAGCAACTACTGGGCAACTAGGCAATGGCTTAACCACATCTGGAAATCCCACCAGGAAGAAGTCTGCATTTTTAAGCACCAGCATACTCACAAAAATTCTGCCCTCTTTGCCTAATTACTTAATACATAGCACTAGATACTAAATTCAAACAAATAAAAAACCCACAGAAAGAAAGGAGAATAAAAATACACATTTTATTTCTACTTGTACACTTTAAGTACAAAAGCACACAATGACAATATAATAATTCTAGATATCACCACATATTTAAACGGTCTTTTCTACTGAAACTCTTAGGAAAAACATAAAAGTATTTTTAAGGCAGAAAAGTCATAGGATTATGAAGGAAATGCCACATTAATCCACATGGATTATATACCCTGTAGACTGTAACAGCTCCAAAAGAAATCTTTTCCAGTGCACTAGTACAGCTACTATTTAAACCAAAAGACCTTAGTAGTTCATCCATCAAGTTTACTCAGCCAGAGAAGCTGCTAGAATTTTTATAAGATGTCTAATATACTAAAAAAGTATGCAAAGTAACCCACACTTCTCAAAACATAACTATTTTTTAAAAAAGAACAAACACCTAGTGTCCACAAAGGGCTGATGAAGCAGCACTCCCAGAAGATCTATGAATGAAAAAGAAAACCAACATTAAGAGCACTCCCTTTGCACCAAGCACAAGGGACTAGGTGTAAAGAAAATGGAGAGGATAAAAAAGTGCAAGAGAGACATGTAATCCAGCCTGGACAGCAGAGCCTAACAGAGGGAGGCAGGTGGAAAATTTTAGTGACACAGTCATTTGTTTGCCTCCCTTGTCCACCCACATACAAGAGACTCAAGGATGAGAAATAAAGCACTCATAACAATATGAAAAAGTGGGCTAATCAAAACCAGGAATCCAGAATATTCTAGTCAGGTCCAATAAAAAACTGCAACCTGGACCCCTGCCTATGGTTCCTCCAGGATATAACTTGATATTGTCTTTGATGATATGAAGCCTTGATTTCTGTTGGTTAGTTCCTTGCTGAATCCAAGCCACAGTTTGACAAATAAAACCCAGGTCACAAGTAGAAATTTTATGCAGGTACATATGAATTACATTTGTGCACTTTAACATATCAAACGTAACAAATAAAAGTTCACCACAGGTAAGCACACTGATAAAGCAAATATAGCATTAATGTTTCTGAACCTTCTACAAATAAAACATGCTTTAAGAACTGAGATTAATATACTGTACAGCACTGACAGATAAAATGATTCATAGTGCACCAGTTAACAAAATATGTTTCATATTAGAGCAGAAAGAAAATTCAACTTCCGTAACTATGAAGTGGTTATAAGTCACTTTTTCTTTAGTTGCCTAATAGTACTGCCCTCAGCACTACAAATATACATAAATCAATTGCAAAAGTATTGCCTAATAAAAGGACAAAAGGAACTATCAATGACCAATGTATGTTTGGCAGAAATACAGTTCCTTAATATTCCACAAGTTAGCTGGGAAAAAGAAATTGGCCAAGCAACCTCAGAAATGGATACACACTACAAATAAGACCACAGAGATGCACCCACACTATAAAATGCTCAAAAATTGATGGCAAGAAAATGCCTTGTTCCCATAAGATATTTCTCTGTCCAAAGGATACCAGAAATCCTCTTTCTTTTCCCTGATGTCAGTCAGTATGACCCTAAATGTACAAGAAGCTAGGTCCCAAAAGGAGCACAGAGATCTTCCTGTCTTGAAGATTCTTAGCTGTAAGTGTCCTCCTCAGGTTAAACAACTATAAAAGCACATGGTTCTGCAACCCAATAAATAAAAGCATAACACGGTGAAACTAATCAAATTCGAATGGAAAGAAAGCACAACCATTTTCATCAATAAAGCAATATAATTGGCTCAGGACAAGGAAAGTGGTTTTATTGCATGTTTGCTCAGCATTCCCTCTGCACCGTCGTTTCCTAATCTCTGACTTTGTTGAGACTGACTTTGTCTCCTAATGGCAGAAGGTCTTGGCATGTCAGTAGAGTTTGCACTGCTTGAGAGGAAAACTGATGGCCTTTCACAATGATCTATTCTAGCTCAGTTTGAATTACTAGACATGAAGAAAGAGTTAGAGAGCAAAATAGTATGACCAGTACTGTGCAGATCAAGCCTGATTATAAAACAGGGCTTGTGGCTAAAATCTCTGAAACAAATCTTGGTCACACTGACATCAAAGGCAAAACAGTACCATTGACAGTGGAACTAGACACTCAGTTTTAAATTTATGATTTTTCAGTTCCCTCTCAAAGCAGATCAAGAATATCCTAAAGCTTATCCTTACATACCTGTGAATATGACAAAGATGTATGGTACTACTTAGTGTAAACATCACAATTAAAATAATCATTCTAGGATCATTTATTTCAAAATTAAGAGACGGGGGGAGCTAACAGTTGTTTTGGTGACTGTTAAAGAAAAAAGCAGCGGATTTTTAAGTATGCTGTAATTTTAGAAAAACCACATACAAGACATTTTTCTGTCCATTTTGCTCTCTAGTGACCTGCTTCTATTATTAGTTCATTGCCACAATCCAAGTTTACATGTATGAAGGAAACTTCAGTGTTCTTTCACTGCTTTTGAAGCCAATGAGACCACTTGGAACAAGTCAGGATAAGTGTATACCGTGGGATTGTGACGTTGCTATAGTACTTACTTTTTCATGAATAGTAATTACTCTAGCAAGTGTGTAAAGCAGACAGGCCCAGTTGCATAAGGCTCAACGCAAGTTTTATGAACTGTAGAAAAGCATGATTAGTATAGGGGGGGGAAACATGTTTCACACTTTTATTGTAAAGAACATGAGAATCTCACAGAAACTGCCAGAACAGATGTTCATAAATTGGGCCCTTAATCTGCAGCACTTTCCAGGTTTTAAGCTATATCCACTGGTCTGTAGAACATATTCCTCTCTTTTTAATACAATTCTTCTGTTTAGTTTTTTTAATAAATAAGTTTATGACTTTAGTAGTGTTGCCAGCTGTTCAATTTTGATTTACTGTCAGAGTCTGCTTTAATATGTAGTGGCTTTTGTGGCTTACCCATATAGATTACATTTTAAGCTTCAAGATATCACTATAAAGCAGCTGGAAAAAGTACTGGCTGTGCTCAGAAACCAGCATTATTGCCCTAGTGATCAACCACTTAAACATGCAACTACACCAGTAACTATTCTCTAAAAATCTTTTTGATACACCATTCCCAAAATAAAACTTCAAAACTTACAGTGTAAGAGGAGGTCATCTTAACATATGTACTTTAAAAAGCCAGCTGAAGAAAAGTGTTAATTATTAATTAGGTGATGTATTAGCTGTCAATAAAGATCTCTACAATGACTGTTCTTTATTCTTTCATTGCATTGTTCCCTTTACTTCTATTGTGCAGCTTGAGACAAGTTAAGAAATAAAAACCCTTCACATTAAAAAAAAAAAACCCCAAACATATAAGCTCAAACATTATTAAGTCCAGACATTTTCAGCAATTGTTCCTCATAGACATCAGTAGTGTTGTAGAAAGTTACAGTTACTGTAGCGTGACAATAACTGAGTAAAAAACACAATAAGTAACTTCTAGGAAAACCCAGCTTGAACTTGTATTCAATATTTTACAATTGCTTTGTACAGTGCTTTCTAGAAAATTTCTTTACAGCATTGTTTACTGAATATTGCTGCAACAGAACTGTCAATACTCATTCATACAGAACCATTTTTAACCTCACAGACTTGCAGCATAACCAGACTAGGCATTTTTCCTCTATTATTTGCAAGTACAGGATAATGTTGTTAAAATAAACTACCACAACAGTATTCTTAGAACTGAACAATGGATCAAAATCAAAAACTACGGATCAAAATCAAAAACTCTGGAAACTCTCTACAGTTGGACTAGTCCAGAATCATCAGTCAGAACTACTAGAGTTTTTCATTACACTGAAAACTGCTTTTTCTCCTCAGAAAGGTTCCTTTTTTCCATATAAAACTAACTCCCTAAAAAAATTCCAACCAAGAGAACAGAACAGTTTGATTCAGAAAGATCAGTATGGTGCCTAATAAGAGGGGGTTTTGTTTAACTTACACTGTTATTTTCTCCCAAGTTTGGATTTGCCAGTTGGACTGTATCCATGATGCATTACTCCCACAGAGTCCTATCATACCTAAGAGGATGTGATACATCACGGAAGACATAAAGGGAAAAATAAAACAAAAACAAAACCAGCTTTTATAACCATAGCGTCAGGAGCATAGCCCATAGGAGAATGGGAAGAGAAGCATCAGCACTACGCTTTCCATGAGAAATAACAGTGCATCTCTAACCAAAATACTTCCAAGCTTTTCCATGATGGTTTTGAAGTGAGACTGAGACGTAGACTCCAAAATGCCACCATTTTCTTATATGGGCTGCAGAACATAAAAATATTTTTGAAACAGTTAACAGCCCAACCAACAACTCCTATACACTACTTTCTTCCTTCTGCATGCCTACAGCAAATTACTTTTCAAACTTACCCTGTAAATGTATAAAGTAAGTTTTCAGCAGCTGAGGGTCTCTCTTTATTTCCACAGTATCAAAGTACACTATCTGTACAAACCTTATTTTTTCCAGACTTCATTTTAAATTAGCTACCACAAAAAATGCTTAAGATTGCAAAATCCAGCATTTTACAGTTTCTCTCAATATACATTATTATATCCCAGTATTTTTCAAAAGCAAGCCTTTCTTAAGACATTTTACTATTCTGTGTGTTCCATTCAACTATTTAGTCTATACACTTTTTTGAATTTGTGTCTGTTTAGCATCTGAAACAAAGGAGCAATGATCCTAACAGCAGTTTTCAAATACTATTATGTAGGAATGCTTCGGAATGAGTTCTCTAGTCAGAGCTGGGAAAAAAGTAATGTTATTCCTCTTTCTGTATACATATTTCAAAACGTTAATGAATTGTACCACCACATACTAGTATTATAAATACATTGCCGTTAACGCACATAATTAAGGAAACATATTGGACAATACTTGCCGCAAAATAAAGACCACATGTATATACATATAAAAAAAAGTAATCCAAAAGAATATTATAATCTAGGGGCTAGTCATGAAAACATCAGAGTAAATTTGGAGCAGCTCATCTGAAGTAAATAAATGTATTCTAAATTTACAACTATGTAAACAATCAACATTTTAATCTTAAGGTCAGTGATTCCCCACACTGAACAAAAGAATGCAGCAAATGTGATATGGATCATTTTACGATTGTAAAAATTTTTAAGTGATAAAAATACTCATGTGTATGAGATGGAATGGTTACTCCTTGTGTTCGTAGCATCAAAGGACAAATCAATGGAATGAAATTAAACCTTCTCAAAAGGTTCAGTGGAAGTAACATTTAAAATTCCCCTAAATTCACAAAATATACTGTTGCATTGTTAAACAAGGAAGATAAAACTTTGAAAGCACCACTTCTGCAAAAAAATTTGAGTTAGAAAAGCTGAAATATATCATGAAAATTTCATAGGGAACTCAGTATTTTTTAAATAGAAACTATATACAATGTACATAAAGCCCTCCTCTTTTAAGACTCTACTTTAAATAAACAAGCTAGATTTTCAATTTACCATTCATCATCACTGTACTCGACCTCCTTAGTCAACATGTTTCAACAAATCTTAATTGATTTTTAACACTGATTTTTTTTGGCACTACAGAATCTTAGCTCTCTCCTTTGAAGACAACAAACATATTTTGAGGTTATCCTCCATATCATGAGTGCTGGAAGCAAGCACAGAGTGTAAATAACAGCAATAGTAACAACAATGCTGTCTGCATTTGAACTCAGTGAACAATTAAGAGCAAACAAAGTTTGATACTGGCTTAGTAGTTACTCCCATGGTAACACCTCCACAGTCTCATATTACACAGACAAATAATGAAATACCTTTTTTCAAATACCATTTTTTCCTCAGAAAAAACTGACCTATAAAATAAAACAAAGTAGATAAGTGGAAAGAAGCTCCTTCAGAACCTCATCAAGACATACCAACTCAAATACTGGAACAATGAAGAATTCATAACCAGAGGTGCTAATGTCATGAAGGCATTAATATGCTTAAAGATCTATCAAAAAAAGCCACACTTTCAGCAGAGTATACATGCTCTTATACTGAAATGGGCATCATAAACTCAGAATGTCTCATTATTTCAAGTGTATGGAGCTGCAACTGTGGACTAAACTTGAAATAGTACTATTAATTTCCACTTCCTCTTTTGCAAATCCCCAATAAGCATGATAATGTCCTGACAGTTAAACAATTTTAAAATATACATATAATGCATCCCCCATAATTTTTCTTCTTCATTCTTAAATCTGCATGCATATAGTTCATACTATACCACTAAGAGTTGAACATTCTACCTGTCTTCTATTGTATTTTGCTCCTAAAGGATCTGACAGCAAATTATTTTGAAAAACAGCAACATAGCAAGATAATCCTACAGTATTATCCTAACTTTAGTCTCTGTAAGAACTTCAAATTTTGTAAAATATTTTCAGGACAGTGTTTCAGAATTGCATTTTTCATACTATAAACTCCTATTAATCATATTAATGGAAGTTATCAATTATGATTATTCCCCATATTAATATAGGCTATCCTTCACCCTCTAGAATGAGCTGAAATAATTACTGGTTACTTCCAATAAAAATCTTAAATGTTTATGATTCATTGAAATAAATAGAAAAAGCTTAAGTTTTCCCTGCTGATTAGGAAGGAACTTCTCTTCCACACTTTCTGCCTGTAAAGACTAGTAAACGTATTCAGCTACTATTGCATTTCAGTTGAAGTTGCAGTGTACACATAAACACTGTACAACTGTTACTGTATTAATTAGTCTGAAACTGTGAAGCATTACAAAAAGATTAGTTTACTGACTTATCTAGCTTTTAAATAGAAAATACTGTTATGATAGCACTTGTCTTTTACCCACTTTGTCCAAAATCCTCATACGAATGCCCTATTCACACTTGAAATTTGGTTATCCTCTCTCATCAACTTCCTTCAATAATAATATATGAGAATATATTTCCACAGTAGCTAATGGAGACATTCCTACAAATCAATGTGCTGCAGTGATACAGAAATAAAAGCTTATTTCACTGTAATGATGCTTCCAGACTTCCCTCAAGTCAGGTGGTTACTTGCAGTTAATGATCTGTGACATACCACACAAGTAGTCCTAAAAAGACTTATTATCCACTGCATGTGCAACAATATTTGCTTTATGGATGGCTAAATGAATGAAGACATTCAATGTAACTGTAAAAGTAAAATCAAAAGACAACTTACAAGTAACATGTTTTCTTTGAGTAAAAGAGCTGTGAACATTTTCCATTAATACTTAACCTTTTGCTGGAGCAGTGCAACCACATATAATGCTTGAATCTATAAAGCCCAAGAGCTGCTCAGGGTTAACACTGATTAACTGCCCCCAATCAAATGTTGTAACTTTTAAAAATTTCAGAGAGCTTCACTCTACTAATGAAATCAGACTGCATTTATGTCATGTAGCAAAGGTGGGAGCAGGACAACTGGCAAGGAAAAGAAATTCTGTCCTGTCTTAAAGACAGGTATTTTTTTCAGTCCAATAAAATAGATATGAAACTGGGTTTTACAACTACCCATTTTATGCTACACTGACTTCCATTAATATACTAACAGAAAAGAATAGCAAATTAACTTAAAATAAGCTACAATCCAACAGTACAGTATCTCCCATGACTCTCAGACTGCACAGACATTCACACATTTTCTGTTTATAATTTTTTTCATTTACTAGACTCAGCTTTTGTCCACCACATGTCCACCGTAGATTAACTATTCCCTTAGGTACAATTAAGGGCTTTCCATTTGTTGTAAGAAGACCTAAGTATGAAGGACACAGCCAGAAAAAACATTTCTACCTAAACCAAAAACAGAAGCACATTCAGCCTGGACTATGGTTTATGCAGCATCTTTTTTATTAGACGTATGTCTACTTTGCTAAATAAACTACAGACAAAATCCATGGAAACAGTAAGAGATCTCTCAGCATTTCATTTGTGTATTATTATAAAAATAGGATACATATACTGTTCTAACCTTTGTATTTAAATGGTTTACTTTTATTTCCATTTTTCAGTGACATCTTTAAAGATTTTTCTGAATTTAAGCATAACTGTTAGTGAATGAGAATATATTATTTACTGGCACTTCTATCACACTGGCGTTTGAGTTCCAACTATGCTAACAATATACTACCAGGTCCTTGAACTTGGTCTTAGTTCTTGGTTGTTCTTAGCAGGCAAAACTTACGTGTGCAAATAAAAAACTGAAGTGCAGCCTCAAGATTTTAAGTGCAGCAAGAAGAAACCAGGTTATTCATAGTCACTAAATAAAAAAGCATAAGAACTGCCTACTAGTTGGACTAGTTCATGACTATCCTCATTTTCTTGTTACAGCACCATATGATCTGAATGAGAAAACATTAATTCCAGCAAATTTTGTACAATACCTAATCTGTCCTGAATCAGATGAACGCAAATTCATTGATTTTCATAGAATTACACCTGTTTATATCAGGGGTCTGTCTAGCTGTACAAATATCAAACTCAGACAAGTGGTCTAACAGTAATGTATTTCCTGTGTGCAAGGTGTATATATTATCCAGCTTCATCCCTGTACTGAACCCAATACTGCAGCAGAATACAAATCAGAAAGCAAGCTCACTACTAACTAATCCTATCTGTGTCGAACATCAGAAACCGGTCTTAAGATAGGCAGGGCAGAAAATTATGATAATGGTTATTAATTATCTTTTGAGCAGCATGACAGAAAAGATTTCACTTTTCTGCTCTATTTTTTTTTTAGTACTTTGGCACAGGCCACTTGGCTTTTGGGAGCCACAATCAACACCTATCCTGTACACATGTTCCAGTAATGGCTGCAGCACTGGAAGAAAGTACAGAAGTCTAAAAATCAACCAGGTGATTTAGCAGCTGCTGTGTCCACTGTGACTTCCCATCCAAGAGATGATTTTATGAAGGATTCTGAAAGAAGGGTCCAAGTAAAACACGGGCTGATTTGCAAACAGATACATTTATCACAGCAGATTACATGAAGGTTGGGGCCAGAACAGAGTACATACGCCCAGATCCTTGTGATCTATCCTGCCAGGTGTCTTCCCTTCTCAGCCAATGCAATATGTCCAAGTAAATACTACACAACAGCAATAAACCCTCTTTCTTTTGTTCTGTATAATACTCTATGAGCTCAGCTTCTTTCTAAAGAATGACACTTGAGGGTCAGGCTCTGTTTATGTATCTCTGTGTGGTATATAACACAGTTTAGTAGACTTGCCCTTATGGTAATTTAACAGACATAATTAAACAGATCACTTCGGCAGTGATGGTAGCTAGCACCATTAATATTAAGCCAAACATGATTTAGGATCAAAATCTCGCAAGACAGATGCTTTCTCAAACAAGCAAGGTAATTTTATTACCAAAAATATGTATGTTTCTAGGTTACTCCCATACCTAAAGTAATACAGAGCACATTCAAACACTGGGTTGGAAATATATTATTATGGTGAATAAAAGATCATTTTCACCTGTGATTTTCCCTTTTATTAATTTAAATTTCTTGTTAAAAATAATTTTTTAAAAAGTTACCAAACTATTGAAACAAACAAATCCATAAGACTGCAATTTTCTATTAATCTTATAAGTTTGTTGAGACAAACATTCTATACATATTTTAAAACAGGGTAGCAGTCTACATTTATTCAAATGAGTTGGTAAATTGACCATAGCACAGGACAAGGTTTTCTTTTTAAGGGAGTCTCAACATATAAGTAGTTTACCCTCCCAGGAGTATGTGTGAGGCTCAGGTGACTAGACCTGCTGTCAGGCATACAGGAACTTTAATCGGCTTAAGACTCAAAAGAACAGAGGTCTTTGCATTTGCTGCTCAACACTTGTCTTAACTACAGGTGAAGGACCTAACAAGTGCAAGCCCACAGGACAAAAGGACAGAAAACATCTGGGGGAAGTTGGGAAGGACAAGAGAATGAATGCATAGTTCTGAATTTTAATAAGCCAGAATCTCAAAATTAGTATTAAGGAAGAAATTTTCTGAGTACAACTGGGGACACTAAGTATATAAGGCAGTAACAGAATCCAAAAGCAGAGCGGGTATGTCCTGTTACTAGCCAGATTCACATTAATACACAGTATACCAAACATTCATTCATATCCGGGCTGGAAAATGTTTCTTTCTGGGCTTAGATAAGATAAGTAAAAACATTTTACATTGTATGTAAATGCAAGTTAAAGGGTACACTAAAATGTAACCTTTAAACTTCGCAATGTAACAGCATACCACTTCCTGTTCAGAGATAGCACTTCAAGATCAATTAATCATGGCTAAGACGAACAAATGGTCAACATTCTTAATTAGTGTTGATGCATTCTCCTCTGTGCCCTCATCTGTCATGAAGACTGTTTAAAAATCTGAGTTATTAGTCTTTATTGAGGAGTGGATCTGGTTAATATCTCTAAGAATAGAAATCATTCATCCATCCACTATACAGTGGTACCTGATAATTCCTACCCCCTATATAAGCTACAGATAACCACCGCCCTAAGACCATCTTGGTAGCTATAAATCAAAATGAGTTTAGCTCCCATGCAACCTGGGTTAATTTTTGTTTACAATACATTCACTGAAAATGTTGGTATGACACTTGAGGAGACTACTTATAGATTATTGCAGAGGAAAATATACAAAGTAGTCAAGGTAGAAAGGAATGAAACACATCATTCACACAAAACACAGTAAACCTCTCTAATTCACACTAATGACTAGAAGATCCATTGTGATTACTAAACTTTAAGTGCACAAAACAGAATTCATTCACTTGATAACTATAGTTTCATTTATACAAGTCAAGGTATCCAACAGCAGCATTTCTATAAAAGTTTTAAGTTACTGCATTGAAACTCAAAACCATTTGTTAATCTTAACAATTAGGCTTACTCCCCTATTTCTGGTGCAAATGAAGTGGTATTAGCAACACAGAAATAAGCACACTTCAAATACGCTCTGTATTAAGTAAGATTAAAATACTGCAAAGTAAGTTACAAGGAAAGTTAAATTTAAGATTCAACACCAGCTGTAGATTTTAGGATTAGTAAGATCTTATGACTTACAATTAATATGAAAAAGAAGAATCCTACATTAATTTTTACAATTCCGTTTGTTGGTTACCAAATGCATAGACAAAAATCTATGGGAAAGACAGAGAATTAACTGATAATTGGACATAAGTGCAAGAAGCAGGTTTGGGCAAGATCTTGACTCAAATCAGTTTTCTGCTCTTTCTGACCAAATGTATAGGTTAGCCTATGGAAAAAAAAATGTATGGGAAGGAAGAAAGAATAAAGAATAAAACTAAGCACCCAGGAAGAAGATAGTCACCTTAAATAAAGTACTGCTTTCATAAAGGCGGACTACATGTCTGAGGCTCTTGTTCTCCCAATTATTTTTAGTTAATTAGTGGGCCATGATAGTCCTTCATTTTAGCTAGTCCTGAAAAAAAAAAGATCAAAAAAGAGGGGAAAAAATAAAATTAAAAAAGGGAGGTGGAAAGTTCCAGAATTTAGGAGATCTCCATTTGCACTACTCCATTATTTTCAGATAAAATTTCCTGATGGATGAGAGACTGAAGATGGAGCTTTGTATGTAGAAATTACCTTTCCAACGTTTCATGAGCAAATCTTAAGATTTGCAGATTTTGGAGCAAAATATAAATCAGTGAAAAATATTTTTCATTTGAATTTCAACAGAATCTGTATTATTGACTTTGGTCTGCTAGAGTACAACACTGTCTATGTTATACTTTCAGAAATGCTATTTATATATTGTAACTCTAAGAGCTTCTCTGTTTTCTTCCCAGAAAATAGGCAGTCTTTCATAATTAATATCATAAAATGTTACAGCATCACAGTAGCAACATTACAGTTAATGGTTCTGAATGACAGTGTTTTATCTATGTTGTTTTCAAATGCTTCTAAACAATACCAACTTGCTGGATGAGGTCTTTGTTTCAAGTTTGTTCATATGGACATTGTGACATGGACACGAATTACTTGGAAAGTAAAAAAAAAAAAATCAAACCCATTTTGTTGTTCAACTAAATACATTTACATTGTTAAAAAAATATGTATCTGCTTCCACCACTTTGTTTCTAAATTTGCTTTGTGTTGTTTTTATCATCTCAATAGAAAAAGGGTAAGAGAGCCAGGATCAAGACCTCAGATATGCTAATAAGGATATTTCTGTAAGATTTCTTAGCTGGAAATGGGGAATTTGGAATCCATATAATTAGGAAGCTAACTAGGTGATGGTTATTTCAAATGGCATATTTTTGTGGTCAGAATAAAACCACTATATCGTACTTACATGATCAAAAAGAGGACAGGTTAGGAAAATCCCAGAACGACAGGAAATTAGTAACCTCATGTGCAAAACTACAGACAGCAAGCAAAAAAGCCTAATAAGCAACTCATAAATATTATGCCTTTGTGTAGTGTAGTTATTTTAAATAATATATAACAGTACTTAATTTAGCAGTCTCTTGCCATACAGAACCATGAAATATACCTGTTATTAGATCCAGGAATGCTTCCCAGTTCTCTGTTCTAGATGCATGCCATGGCTATATCCTGAAGCCCTATCAAATTCAAACATGGGTAAGAGAGATCTTTCTACTCCTGCGTGCTGCTCTCCAAGTAAATAAAACCCAAGTAGAGAGGCTGCAGGCTAGGCAAAGCATGACACAGCAAGTCCCTCAACCTAACTGCCCAGAACCAGAATCCTGAGGTACACCCAGATACGTCACCTGTACACAGCACCAACACACAAGACAGTATGTAGTTTCATTTTATTAAAGATAGATGCCCTGTGCCACTTCTTCAATAGTAAGCAACATCCAGAGTATTTCAGTTAGTACTGAAGTATTAATAACTTACTTTTATTTCCAACCAAGGCCACAAGCGGCTGTGTTTCTGATTCTTCATTCACTTTTTTTACCACATTATACCAGTCTTCTAAATTTTCAAAACTCTGGCCATTGGTAATATCATAAACCAAGAGAATACCCTAAATAAAAAGATATATTTAAAATGTTACAGGTTGTAAAAATATTTTAACATGGTAAAATTTTCATCAGTCTAAATTATGACTATCGTAACATAGAACATTAACAAATAATGGCATTGTATCTTCTGAGGAATAATTAAAGGAATTATAAGTTTCTGTAATAAACATGTTTTACTACAATATTTCTCCTGCATTCCATGTGTTCCCACTTAAGATGCTAACTAAAATACAAGGGCAGGAAAAAAAATGGCAATTCAGTAAAGATTACAATTAGTTATCATAGAAATATTCCAAACTGCACTTGCTTTAGGAAAAACCCAAAAAGCACTTCACACTAATATTAAGATAAAAATCACACTGAAGAAGACTTTTATTTTAGCTAATATTATTCATAGTTTCACTGTTACCTTTTTGAAAAAAAATGAAAAATAAAATCAGTTCAATTATACATTTCTGCACATTGCCTGACTGTCATGTGTCTGCTCTCCTTTGGGGAGAAAGGCCAGATCCCTTCCTTCAGTGTTGTAGAAAGCAAGCAAGAATTACTGGCAAGCTTTTAACTTTCAAAGAAGAAACTAAAGATGTGGTCAGAAGTCAAAAAGAAGGGAGCTGCATGTATTTCAGAGGTTTTGGGCCATGCTACAAGTATCAAATACTCAAAATGGACATTACTGAGGATACATCAGAACTAATATCCAGTATTATAAAGCACAGCCTATTAACAGCCCAGATGTCTACCCCTCCATAATTCTAAGATCAGCTCTCACAAATTACCCTCCTCTCAATTACTGAGTCTTCTGCCCTTGCTTTCCACCACACCGTAATAAAGTATCTTGTAAATGAGGAATAAAGTCAGAATTGGCTTCTGTTCCATTTGTTCTCATGGAGTTCATATCTGGAAAAAAAAATCCCTGCAACTGCACAGTGTTCCTCACATGAAATTTTCACAATATTCTAAAAAAACAATACAATGCATACAAAATTAGCTGGTTCAATGACTCATGGTCAATAGAAAAGATTTTTCAAGTCAATTTTTTTTAGCCATTTGTCTGAGCACAGCTTTACTTGATAGTTTCATGAGTGTCTTAGATCACAAAACAGAGTGCACATTTATTAAACTAATTTCACAGATGACAACAGACTGGTAGAGCATGCAAGACTATTTAGGAGAGTTTAGATTATATGATGAGAAACAATCTAAAAATAATAGGATGCAATTCAATAAGTACCATGACAAGTTCAAAGGAAGCAATAATCAACTGCACAACAGGAAACATCTGGCTTTGTAGCAGGTTCTATACAATAGGATCAAGGAGTTTTAGTAGATCACTGTTGAACATGTCAACTTTGTAGCAAAAAGGCAAATATTACACTGGCATGAAACATTCAAGGTGAAATAATGCATCCAGCTTTGGATACTGAACACCAAGAAAAGGGCAGACTACAAGAGACCAGTAACAATATCAGAAGTTTAGAAACCATGACTGACATCAGAAAATTGAAAAAAAATGGACTGTTTCAACATAAGACTGATGGCAGGCATGATGATGTTGGTAAGTTTCAAGAGAAGGTAACAGGAGTTCTCTTTTTATATGCCTTTATACATAGTTTGCAGATAACAAATGCCTGAGGGCAGGGCTACCATTCAGAGGTATGTAGACATGCTCAAGGAATGGGCCACAGCAACCTTTCAACATGCAACAAGGACAAATGTAAAGCCCTGCAACTGGGGAGGAATAAACAATACAGGCTGGGGGGACTCACTGGCTGAGGAGCAACTGAAAATGACCTGCAGATCTTGGTAGAAAGCAAACCAAATATGAGCCAGCAATGTTCCCTGGCAGCAAGGATGGCCAATGTGCTCCTGGACTGTATTAGCAGAAACACAGCCACTAGACCAAGGGATCTATTCAGTTCTACTCAGCACTTATTAGATGATATCTGAAGTAATACATCAGCCTTAGGCCCCTAGAGACATCAATAAAGTGGAGTAAGTTCAGCAGAGGGCCACCAAGATGATCAGAGGCTGGAGCACTTGTCCCATGAGGGAAAGATGAGGGAACCAGAATTCTTCAGCATGGAGAGGAGGTGGCCCTGGAAGGACCTAAAAGCAGCCTTTCCATACCCATGAGAAAGCTATGAAGGAGATGGAGCCAGGCTCTTCACAGTAGTCCATGGCAGGAGGGTGAAACACAGTGGGCATTAAGTTGAAACAAAAGAAATTCAAACTAGATATAAGGAAAAAGCTTTTTCACCACGAGGAAAATCAAGCAGTGGAATACATTGCCCTAGAGGTTGCTCAGTCTCCATTCTTAGAGATTTATTAGAAGGAACTGGATAAAGCCTTGAGCAACCTAGTCCCATCTCACAGCAGACCCTAATTTGAGCAGGAGGTTTGACTAGAGACCTCCTGAGATCCCTTCCACCCTGAACTTTCTTACAGTTCTGTGATCAACATGACATGTAGCAACAGGTTTAACTTACAGCAAAAAGATTATAGCAAGGGTACATACTAGAAAAAAAAAAAACAAAAAATCAAAACCCAAATGTAGACAATGAGAATAGCAAAGCTCTGAAATACACCACCTTCAGGGACAGCAGAGTCACAAACACTGAAGGATTTTTGAAGGTTGATAGAAATGAAATAGACGTTATACAGGTATAGCTTCAGAAGAGGGCAACAGATCTGCTGAGATCCCTTCAGTTCCTATTTGCCTATGACAGCAATACAAATCTCTTTTCCTTCAATGCCATCAACTCCTTGGCAAAGTGAGTTCTTGTTCCTTGTATTTACATGGCTTATATTAATTTCTAAGGAACAGCTTTCAGCAGTTCCTTCAAGGAAATTATAAATTAAGACACCCATCTTTTCCCTTGCTATCTCTCCTCCTTTACTTTACTCATCAAATCTAATATTAAACATCCACTTCCCTCTTCCAACTTTTGTACAATTTATTCCTTAGTATCTTGCATCTCAGTTAAATTCTCCTCACTGTAACTACCCAAATGACTGTGTATGTATATATTTGTCTTTCATAATACAAGCCTTGCTCTAGGAAGGACATTCTGATGTTACTAAATGCTCAGTGGGAAAGAAGAAACACAAGCTGAACGACAGATATTGTAAAGGTTAAAAAAAAACAGACATAAGGCTGAAAGTTGTAAATGAGAAAGAGCACACGGCATGCTTCTTTCACCAGTGGTCAAGTTCTCTCACCAGCTTGCAGAAGAGCAGAGCAGACTATCTAAACCATCTTCAGCACTGAAGAGTTTATTCAGGGTTAGATGCAAGATAAAGTTAATAGAATCTGAGCATTTCAGGTTGGCCAATTCTGTTCTAATTTTTCATCAAGATGCTACTCTGCTATCTGTCCTCTAGCCAACTGCAGCCTACCTACACCTGTGGAAGAAAGGGTATTCACAGTGGATTTACCGTGAAAGAATAATTGAACAAAGTTTGCAACTAGAGCTCACCCAACTTCCTTTTGGTCCCCTTCTCCATGATCTAAGACATTGCCTCTAAAGCATATTCTTTTCTTAATCATTCTTTTTTTGAATCTTGTCAAAATTTGCTATACTTAAGAAACAAAAATGGCAGGTATTACATCTTAGAGGTGCAAAAAAAGGCAGCATGGCATCCAGGTCAAAAAGAATACTTCTTGCTTAGATTTTTGCCACAACAGCACTCTATAAGCAACTTAGTACGATATAGATAATTAATGAGGGACTAGTCATAACTCCATAGCTAAAATTCATGTCATCTTTTTTTTATTTAATACAGAAACCCCATCATTGCTTTCACACAAATACATCGTTATTTTCCACAAACTTACAGTATATGGAGAACAGAACAAGTAAATAGTATAAAAACTGTTCTTCCCCTATTATGCATGGGGAATTAAGGTGGAAAATTAACACTGGCCTTTTTACACAAAAGTAGTGCATTTCCCTGCCATGAAAAAAAGTTTGAAACACATGGCAGACAACATGCCAAGAATAGCACGTTAATTCTCTAGTCTCCAGCAACGTGGCAAATAGTCCCTCCTTGAATAATTGCACTTTAGTAAGACATTTTGCCTACATTAGTGCATGTGTGAGTGCTTTCTGTTTTGGAATTATAGAGTATTTTCAAAAACAGGTCACTGGAAACTGAGAATATTGCAGAAATTATTTGCTGGTCTCTGGAGAAGGTAGAGTCTGCAGTACTCTTATTCTATTAACAAGCCAATTTATGAAGTAGCATATGCCAAAGATACTTTAAACTAGATATGTGGGTAGGGGCTGCAATTACAGGTAAGAGATGGGAGCAGTTCTGAAATATTTACCACGCAAACAGCAGCAGCGCTATTATGCAGCAGAACTGCTATTTATGGAAGTGTTGTAACCAGGCAATATATTCACAATAGACAATCAACATTTTAAAGGTGTCGAGTTTATGCCAAGATTTGTCACAATAAATGAAAGCTATAGAAAACACTAATTAAAACCATATGTTTTCTTCTTCAGGTTTATCCTCAGCTGCCCTCATCCTATGACTGACTTTAGTATGAAGAAACAAAATTAACTTTCTTATTTTCATTAATATTCATGAAATATGTCAAGACCAAAATTCTAAAATATGTTTTCTAGTCACAGAATATTCATTTTAGCAAAGACTAACTTTATTATGATATCTTGCACATCTGCAGAAATGCTACTTTTACAAATGAAAACAGTTTACAGTCTACATACACTTCACCACTGTTGTCTTTGCTGATACTGAGGATATGGTAACTCAAACACATGCAACTGATTGCCATAACTGAATGAGCTACTGTCTATCAGTTCAGCTGTGGTAACTGACTATACAATTATTCTTAGCCTCTCTCAATTCTGAGATAAATGTGTCACTTTTAATCAACACTGACAGAAAGCTCTTTATTAGCACCTTTTATTTATAAATATAAAGATCAAAGAGCTCTTTTTCCCCCACAGCTTGCAGAGTTCTTCTGACCCATCAGTGAAATTCAGTTAATGGGATGCAGCAATTATATCATTCTGCATGAGCGACATCAGAGAAAAAACAGGGGAAAAATGAAACTGCTTCAAGACAGCAAGTGAACTGCAATTTCTCCAACTGCAACCACGCAAGGAAATTAAGTAGGTACTCATCCTCAAATCTAGCACTCTTATTTTAAAACATGGCACAAGAAATCAGGAATCTCAGTTAAAAAATGGCATCTTAAGAGTGACTTAATGAAAAGATCTATCCTAGAGAATCGATTCAGCTCTCAAAGTGAAGGAAACCTCCAGTGGCTAGATTTGCAGCAAAGTACAGAGGGATGCTCCACTTACTCCTCCTGTTATCCTGATCAAATTCAAGTGAGATCAAGTGAACTGTAGACTGTAGATAACCTGTTCAGTTGCTGTAAATTCTCAAAATTTCCATCTCCAGCTGGTCGCAGTATTTTATAAGTAAGTCTACCATACATCTGGATTTCTGAGTGGAAAACCAAGAGTTCAGCCACTTGTGATTTCCGAATCTCATGAAGATCAACCAGATGAAGTCTAAACAAGGCTAAGGTCATCTGCAAATACTGGATAAAAGCATGATGCATACTGTACACATGCTGCAAGCTATTCTACATGTGTACTTTGAATTGTTTAGATTTAGAGAATACATGCAGATGAAAATTTCAGCAACAGATATAAATCATCTACTCTATGTGCATGTGTACAGCTTGTGTACTTTACAAACAAGATCTTTAAAATCCCAGTTGGACTACACCATAGGTACACATACTTCTTTTGCAGCAACCTTTGCTAAAGTTACTCCACTATTTTAAATGTTTTCTTGTACTGGGGAATCCAAAACTGAACACAGCACTCCAAATGAAGCCTCAAAAATGTTAGACAGGATGGTAATCTCTTTCCTTGATTTGCCTACTTCATTCTTACTAATGCAGTCCAGTGTTCAGTTAGCTTTTACTGTTGCAAGGGTGCACTGCTGACTCCCATTCAACTGTTTTTTCTCCAGTAGGACCCTGGCCTTCTTTTCTCCAAAGCCATTTCACAGAATAGTTGAGGTTGGAAGGGACCTCTAGAGGTCATCTGGTCCAAGACCCCTGTTCAGGCAGTGTCACCTAAAGCCAGCTGCCCGGGACCATGTCCAGATGACTTTTGAATATCTCCAAGAATGGGAGACTCCATGACTTCCCTGGGCAACCTATGACAGTTCTTGGTCATGCTCACAGTGCAAAAGTGTTTCCTGATGTTCAGAGGGAACCTCCTGTGTTTCAGTTTGTGCCCATTGCCTCTTGCCTTGTCACTGGGCAGCACTGAAAAGACCCTGGCTCCATTTTCTTTGCAACCTCCCTCTGGGTATTTATATACATTGATAAGATCCTCCTGAACCTTCTCTTCTCCAGGTTGAACAGTGCCAGCTCTCTCAGCCTTTCCTCATATAGGAGAGATGCTCCAGTCCATTAATTAGCTTCATGGCCCTTCACTGGATGCTCTCCAGTTGATTCCTCTCCAGTTGATTCCCAGCCTGCATAAGGTTATTAGGTCCCAGAAAGGATTAAAGAAAAGAGATTGGATATAGAGTATTTTGTTAATGTGCTCAGAATGACTGAAAAATCAAAATTTTGTAACTTTAGGCTTACTGATATCAACTATTTCACTACTTTGGGGCACTGGTACTAACTTTTTGACCTGCTATTGCTGATAAGAAACTTTTAAGTTTATCACCAAATTCAATACAGGAAGAGTTAATAGCTTTTTCTTTCTTTCAGTGAGTTTACTTTGGGCATATGGCAACAATTTGTGATTAATCAAATTCCCTCTGTCATGGAAGCCACTTTCTCCTGTTGCTTGGTAGATCTTTAACAGGGCAGCAAAATGTTTTTTATTAAAAAGTAAGAAAATCCTATAAAACAGATGCAACAGCTAAAAACATTTAGACATTATTTTGAAGGTGTCAAAATGTTCAGTTGACAAGTTTGTCTTTATCCTATTAACTAATAAATCCTAATCTCCTTAATTAGCCATCCCTGTGCCGTACTTCTTAGTAAAAAGCTTCTGTCCAATAAAAGTTTTAGGATTCCATATTCCTACTGCCTAAAGTATCGGGGGAAAAAATAGGTGCATTTGTTTTCTTTTCAGATAATATTAACATCATATAATAAACATGTTATGTGTATTGTTCCCATTACAAACTCCAAACTAAATAATAGAGTACATTTTAGAACCACTCATGTTAAGAAGTTTGTCATATAGTCCTAAGTCATCTCATAACTCAAGATACTGTTATAATATTTAGCTCTTACTTAATCCTACCATTCACTTTAAGTTGCCTAGTTAATCTCAAGATAAAATTAATTTTCATTGGATAGGAGTTCTGCAAAAATATTTAGCTACCCGGTTGCCTCCTTTTGTTTGCCCTCTTATAACCCCAGTTGCATGTATGAGTTTAATGGTGTAGGATTGCTCTTAATTTCCTCCTTCTCCGTTTTCCCCCCAGGAGGCATCTGTTCTAAAAGCAGCCACTATATCTAACATGTGGGTATCCAAATAGCCTTTACTATTTACTATGATTGCTTTTCTTAACTCAAGACGCAAAGCATGGAAACATACATCTGTTCTTGAGAATTATTCAGATCTACAACGTGCACCTTTGCTTTGCTTTTTACACAGCTCTAAAAAATTAACTACATACCAAAATCAGAATTGCATAATAATACCAATTAAGTTTTGGTTAAGCAGAGATTCAACATTTTTGAGATCTACAAAACAACAACCTGTAAGATACGTATAATTTTAAGAACAAAGTTTCAATTAATTTTATATGATTACTATAGATACCATTATTATTTATACTGTACCTGAGCTCCATAAATATATTTATCCAGCATTTTGCCTCCTATCGTTTGCCCCCCTACATCCCACACTTGAAGAGTAACGTTCAAATTTCCTGAAAAAGAAAATGATACAGATATTGTGTAACCTGAAAAATTTACATACAAATAAAATTAAAGATATATTATCATAGCAGGCAATTCAGCCCTAGCATATCAACAGCAATAGCTTTTTATAAATATACAATAAATACTAAATTTCAACACGAAGATAACTATCTTTTGGAAAAAAGTCACCTGTATCCAGGTAAGTCATTAAGATGCAATAAAACTATAGCTAAATATCAACATATTTAATATTAACAGAAAAGAATTGGAATTGCATAAAGTAAAACATTTCTGACTAGAAATTATATAACATACTTCACTGAAGAAACATGTAAAACTTCACAAAGTTCTATAGACCAGTACTTGGAATTGAAAGGCAATACAATTAATGCCAACTTAACCACATTATTTCATACTCTGTGTCCTCTCCCCCTCCCCCCAAATTTTCTTTACAAATCTAGAAGCAAGGAAAAATCTGCACAGTAACAGTATTTTGGTAGTGATGCTCTTAGTACTACACAGTTAAAGAATTATATAATGGACAGATTAAAAAATGGAAATACTGACAGATATCTAAGTTGAGGATGTAAACCATGATTATTTGCTCCACCCACCACTCCAAAGCAAGCAACTAAATTGGACATGATTTACTTCATTTAATCTTTGAAAAATCTACACCAAGAATAGTTTTTCCTTTCTACTCTAAACAGTCTCTAAGCTACGTTGAAACCATTAACAGGTTTTCAAAAACAAAGTAACAAAAAAATCAGTGTAAATACAGAATATTTAATATCCTAAAAGTCATACACATTCCACAAGCCAACAAGTCAGAAACCCACAGACTAAACATATACACACAGCAATGTATGTCACCACATGCATACACATACTAAAGTATAATTTGGCTCATTTCGCATGGTGAGAACTCTTGAAAACTGTACGGATTACCTGGAAGCACCAAACTCTAATACAGTAAGGTCTGATGAAAATTTTTCTATAATCTACATACAACTCACATGACTTACATGTTAATAACAATTCTACATACTCACAAATAATCATAACTGCCTATTAATTTTATTCCTAGATTTAAAAAGAAAATTGCAACAAATTCCACATCACAACAATTGAGTCTTGAGTGAAAAAGAACACAATATTTTGGGCTGCTAAGGAAGATATACTCTTGATTCACCTATTTTATGTTATTAACAACTTATTTTACATAATGTGATCTATTCAGCCATCAATTTATAACCAACACACTCACATTAATTAAGCAAGTGAGTGTGCTCCACGGAGATATATCCCAGCGCTCACTCAATATAAACAGCAAATTAGAACTATATAGCTTAATATATGTTACTTTTGGTAGTAAATATACCACATTATATTTTTATGATGCATCTTGCTTTCATCTGGTTGAAAGTGCAGATTTCCTAAACAGCTACTTTGGTCTCAAATATATAAAGATGAACGTGAGACAATCTATTCACAATGCTTTCAAGCTACACTGAGTTTTATCTAATACAAAGATAAAGAATTTCTACATGGAGCTTAGTAAACACACCATAAACACTCCAGTACAATAAAGGCAACCTTTCATAGAATAAAAAGCTTATTTGTTTTGACAGTGCATATACTATGTATTAATTAATTCTTTCTAAAGCTTAGAACATAAGTGACTGCAAAAAATGCAGGAAAGTCTTCCATAAAGCATGTGACATGGATAAACTGGTCCATCCAGAGTCTGAAATGTCTATGCATCCTCAGTGCATAAACAAACTAAACATGCTCAAAAGCTCACCATGCTGCAGTATACCACCTCTAACTTGATTGTATGTATTCTACTGGAAATTTACCATGTCATTATGTCAGCTATTTGGAAAAAAAAGTTTTATAAATATTATCACTTTCAAACTCAACAGTATTCAAATGCCTAAATTTGTGTTCAAATGTTTTAAGAAGTTTCTAACTTCATTTTTCCACCTAAGAGTAGTAATCATGCACAGCATACTGGGCTCAGTATCTGGATAACTGTATGAAATTATCTGAGAAATTTTAATGCAGGAAGTTAGTTAAATTAGTCTAACAGTGACTGTTCAACTTAAAAATCTACTATTATGATTTATTTACTTTCCTTCACTAACAACAGAAAAAAGAAACTGAGGAAAAAAGATTGGGATGTTCATTTAACGTGAACTGGTTCTTAATTAAGACCTCACTAACTACTGAAATCCATGCTGATCATCTCCAGTGCAAATGCTTCATCTTCCCCTTCTTCCAGTTAGGTCCTGTAATATTTGCTTTGCGCTCAAACCGATTTTGGGGGAGAAAGAAGGATGTTAGGATTATTCAGACAGAAGGAAAAACTGGACAATTTGCCTAGCAAATATTTAATTACCAACTATGATAGTAGAACATTAAGTTTTCTGCGGAGTTTGAAATCTATTTTTTCATAGATTTAAGAGGAACATACAAACTGGAGAATGACAACAAAACAAAAACCATGCATAATAAGACAGTTCTTAGAAACAAGGTTAACGTACCAATAAAAATAATATGTAATACACTGATAAGAAAAAAAGAAAAAAACTAGCACTTCTTTCTCTGTAGAAAATGCACACAACTGCGAAGTTAAAATAACTGAGGCAACACAGTGCAGGTACCTAGGCTGTTTCTGGTATGAACTGAAGCCACTAGGTTGATTCCAGTAGTGATCCTGCAGAAGTACACTTGATGCATTGGTTAACCTTACTTAAAGTGCTGCACAGACAGGATGAAACTAAAAACATGAGTCTGCCCACCTTTTGCACTGACGACTTAGAAAAATGCTTTTAACAGAAGAATCCTGTTTACTGTACTGCAGCCACAACCTTCCTAAAAGTATTCGACTATGGCTCTTAAGAATCTCTATCAGCAGACCCTCTGACTAACAGATACACTATTTAAGCAGTAAAATCTACGCTGTGGTTGCATCCAGACTATACAAGATACTGCATCAATAAATATACTGAAATTGATTTGCATTTGAAAAAAATATTTTGACCAAACTGCATAAAGAGAATTTGTCAACAGCTGAACACAAAAAGTCATATTGTTCGAAATTAATGAAAGGATTTCCTATTTATATTAAACCATATTGTTTTACCATGTAAAATATTTACTTTTTTCACTGCAAAACTGCATCAGTTACTAAAACAACTGGACACAAACATAGCTTGTATTTTTAAAAAAGCCAAAAAACAGAAAAACAGGACTTTATTTTACAAGCTAAAATGCATTTATAATGTGGCATAATGTAAACTTCTGTGCAATTCTAGAAATCAGCAATTTTAACTTCTGAAATATCTGCTTACATTTAAAGAAGAAAAAATAATCAAATACTGAACCATAGTTATTCATCAGTTCTAGTAAATAAGAGAAATCAAGGCTTTCTTCCCTACTGGTACACACATTATAATTTCTGTGCAGCAGTATGAATTAACATTCCAAGTAAACATAGCAGCTCTGCAAACCCAGAACTAATCAAGAAATTAGAAAAATCCACTTCCTTAAGTAATGCTTCCCATTCCAGTATTTAGAAGTTTTACCTCCCTCCCTCTTCCCTTCCTTCTCTCTCACTCCCCACCACCAGTTCAGCTTACCTATAAACCACAGAACTCCATATGTACATAAACACATATATTGGCATAGGCAAAACCATAGTGACAATCTACAGAAAAATGCTTCTTCCTGAATATGAATACATTCAATGAACATTACTATTTTGTTAATGATAAATGAGGAAAATAAATGTACAGACTTTGCTGCTGTTTTGGTGCTACTTTCATCCACACTCTGATTTTATTATAAAATAAACTAGAAGAAAGTAAAACATGAATGAATCAATAGTTGATAATTTTCTATTTTCTACTCAACATATTTAGAATCCCAGTAATGTACTAATAGCTTCTGTATGCTGTAACAGCAGGAAAAAAACTTGCAAAATACAAGTTCTCAGCATGCACACTGCATGATTTGTGTACACATTCCACTTGCAAGTACTGCTGTTAAGTATTATGCACAGTGGTATTTTGAGAGGCATGAGCAGGACAATAAAAAAATTATTCTGTTGATTTTATGGAGAAATAAGCACTGAAATTTGCTACTCTATCACTCACCAGATACTAAAAAAGTAAAGCAAAATGGCCAAACCAAAATAGTGAATGCAGGAATAGTCTGAAAAGTTTATTCTCCTTCACTTAAGAAAATATATAAACATAATCAAGAAATTATTGGTAATATAATTTTAACAAAATAAGTTCAAGAACTGTATATATTTTGTTATAACTCCAGGTTATAGCTAAAATGCTTCATTTCTGGGTTTGCTTCCCTCCCTGCTCTCCACAAAGAAAAAAGAATTTGCCTCAACTTTATCATATCTCACTACAACTTTTAATAATTACACATAATTTTTCTAACTTCTCCCAATTTTTGAAGCCAGAAGAAAAAGCATTTAATGAAATACTTTCATACTTAGAAACTGAGCAACCACAAATCAATGAAAAGACTTATTTCAAACCCTCAATTGTTTGGAGACAAATTTCTACCAGCAACTATTCTTTTTTAATTATTTCTTTGCATTTTCCATGCAGTGTGCTGCAACTGGCATCTAAATAGTTTCTTTGCCGTCGTGAAGTGAAACATCTTGAATGCTCAAACTGTATTTTTATGAGTGCCAAGGGACCCTAAATTTTAGTGGTCTATTAAATGCCAGCAATTTCATGCTGCCTTGCATAAAACAGCATTCACATATTAGAGCACTGCGATTCCATAGCTGCATTATGCTTCTCTCGCACAACTCAAATACAAGTTGTGTATTTCATTTAAAAAAATTTATATATTTCTTTCAAAACACATGTACTTTCTCAATGAATATATTTAAAGTTCTATTTCATTGTTGTATGTTACATTATCCACATGGACAGCGAGTACACTCAAGTAGAGATAATTAAAATTGTGAATATAGATAGCATTCCTTTTAGTGCTTTACTTAAAGATGTAAGTTGCAAATGCATAACCCTTTGTCACCTGGCAAGAACGTACTAACAAAATTTTCTCTAAATAACCTAATTTGCCATAAAAAGCACTGTACTAAGCTTATTTAGCATACATTACTTTGAGGAAACCGTTTCTGTAAATCTTACTGCTGCCCAACCTTTCAGTGTTAGTTTTTATTCTCTTACCTGGCAATATTATCCTTTTCAAGAAGAAGTCCAGTCCTATGGTTTGTTTGTACTGTTTTCCAAATGTTTCTTGGGCAAAACGTGTGGCTAAGGATGTCTAAAAGAGAACAATATCAAATTAAGTTGTCATTTTAAACAGCAATAAGCTTGGTGTTAAACCAGAAGTCTGAAATACAGTTAAGCACTTTTTAAATCAACACACACTGACAGTGTTCATGAATTTGGACTGAGAAGCATTCCAGCCAACTTCAACATAATAAGAGGAGGTGGCAAAGGCTACTAATTTATGCAAAAAAAAGCAAGGCGCATACTTCCTTTGTATTTCAAAGATACTGATATTCATATTACAAAATATTATACAGATTTGAATGAGGCATCATTAGTATGCTCAAATAGACATAAAACTAAGTAATACTATCCATATCTGAAGAGCTTATTATTTTTAAAAAGCACGGATTTCCAAAGCAAGGGTCTTTCCCTGGTACAGAACACCATGATCCCAGGCCAACTTTCTGGGAAGGAACAGAGATCTGCATAGTGCAGAGTCCCACAGGGACTCCAAGTTGTGGCAGGATTCCTGCCACTGTACATCAAAGTTTCAGGATCAGGGATTACATGAAGTCTAAGATAAGAAGAGTACTTTCTTGTACACAGAAAAAACTAAACCCATGTTAAGAATGCACATTTGCAGAATTATTTCTTTAAGCAGAACTCTGGCAAATTATTTCTTCAATTTATATTTTGTGGATTTATAAAAGTAGACCAATACACTATTGACCTAATAATCAGCTCTTACTAGATACTGCTAAAAGGATACTCAACTAACCTACATAAAGTAATGAAGCAAGGCATTTATATTCTTTCACTAGCAATTTAAGTTCTCCATGCAAGGTAAAAAAAAAAAAGAGAAAAAGCTCCACAATCTAAGGTTTGGTTTTTTAAAAAAAAAAGAAAAAAAGGAAAGGAGAAAAGAGAAGTGCAATTATAAAGAATACAAGAGTTTGTGTTGTGGAAAAAAGTAAATACCATATTAAAAATTAATGTCACAGATAAATTACATCCTACATCAAATTGGTGGTATACACTTACAAATCTCTTGTTGAAACGACATCTGAAAATATGATAAAGTAATTGCAGGAAAAAATTCTAAATATGCATTTACATACATAGGGGAAGAAAAGCCTAACAGCCTCACAAAACCCTTACACTGTCTGAGAAAATTCAAAACGGGCAAGAAGGAATTTTTGTTGCCAGCTTTCTGTTCATCAAGACCAAAAGAGGTGAGTCACATCAACTGTTATTAGAAATTGCTGTTGGAGCGCATTTAGTTAAAAATGCAATAGCAAAATAGTGCCAACAGCTCTGAAAAATGAATAGACAATTCTATTAATGGAACAGTTATAACAAAGATCTAGATTATGCTAATAATGTCAAATGTACATAGGAAGAAATGGTAACTTACTCTTTTTTTGCATGAAAACATGATCACCAGAGCTCCAGCATTAAAGCTCTAGTATAAATATAAAAACATTTATTCAACTATTAAATTACCTGTGAAGTAAATAACACAAGATTTACTGTTTTCTTATTGCTATATCACATTTATACTCCTACCACTGTCTCCTATACATATATAATAAATGATATTTTGATATCAGAAGATATGTTTAGGAAGTAACCCCAAAAAATCAATTAAAGACTATGGCAACATTTTCATTTACTTCACTGAGCTCAAGCCCCGAGAGGATTAAAAATAAATAGATAAATGGTGAAAAAAAGCAAGTAAACTAGAAATAGCATGGGTATGCTCATATATTTATATCACTGCGGAAAGGGTGAAGACCACAGAAAATGAATCGTGAAAATATTCTTCTGCCTACAGCTATGTGACAGTAATACTAACATATGCACATCAAATTCAATACATATTTAGACTGTAGTACCAAAAGAGTCAGTAAAACTGATTCTTCTAATCACAATAGTTAGCATGTCAAGATTACAAAGACATTATCTTTAATCTGTCATGACCTTAAAGATGTAGATGAGAATAAGAACACTGCAGGAATACACCATACAGTCTTCTCCTTTAAATTTTTCTTTTCAGAAAAGTAAACAGTACCCAGAGTACAGATTAAAATATCATCTGACTATATCATAGTATCTATATTCTCCAACACACTAATTTAGATCCCCATTAAATAAGCAACCACTCCCTTCTTGTTTTAAGGGCTCAGTAAATATTAGCTTTATCACTCTGTGACACTCAATATTCCCTGAGGGCTTCCAGGGGTGTTAGTAAAAATAAACAACATACATTCAATTAAAAGCCAACCAATAAGAGCAGCAAGTAATCAACAGCATGGCAAAGTTCTCTTAAACAGTTTTCCTCTACTGTGCTCTTGAATGCAAAGGAATTTATAGCAGAAAATCATTGACTAACCCCATTTTAATTTTTTTTTTCTAATAACTGTTAAAGCTCAAGGAAGGTGTTGGATTACCAGACTAGAGTCCTCTATTTATTCACAGAACAAGCATTTATCCACAAAATACTAAGAGCAACAGTTCAAACTTCTCCACAACAGTAACCAAAGAAGTTATGTCAATGAATATTCAAATACCTCTACAATGCAATTACTCCCGTCAATCCTAAAACTGTACTCTGCCATGCTTGCCATAAAAGAGTCTATATGGCAGTTTTGCCTGTAAGGGTATGTTGAGTACCATCTATGTAAAAAATAACCAAAGTTAAATAATGGCTCAGTAGAACTGTAACTGTAAAAATAAATAAGTGATCAGTGACTATTTTTTAAAAAAAGATTACGCTCCATTCATAAAATTTCAGCCCTTAATGTAGAGATCAGAGAATAGCATGGTATCAAGAAGGCCTTGTTCCTTCACGTCTCTACTAAGACAACCAGGCCACCAACTTTCATAGCAGACTTTCTATTAGACCCAGTCTGGTAGGTTCACGCATTTATCTTAAATACTTCAAAGCAAATGTTTATATGCTGTTCTGAATAGCAATACACTATTGAAGGCTGGTGTTACGAACTCCCTCCTTTGAGACAAAAAAAAAGTCTTTTGGTTCTAACATACAGCAATCAAGAGAGCAGTAAAGAATAATACATAAAATTACAGTATTCTAAGTGCAAAATACAACGGGATATTTCAGCATTTTTTTTGGAAACAAAGATGCAATCAAACCTCACAGGTGAGGCAAGACAATTTCTTGCTTCTACTCTTCAATGTCAACAATTCACAGTATAAGTTGTGGACAAGCTGTTCCTAAACACCTACATACTGAGTAAACAGGAAAAAAAAAGCAAACAATATTTATGAAAGAAATTGAAAAGTCAATAAATTGAAATAAATTTAAAGTCAAACAGAACAAGCAACGATAGCCAGCTCTAACTGATACTGACTACTCACCAGGACAACACAGAAATTAGTAGAGAAAACCCTGACAATGACAATTTTATGAGTAAAATCCAATAGAAGAAATCTTTCAGAAAACAATGCCAAAGTGTAGTATCATAGTTGTAAGAAAGAAAAACTAAAACCAAATTTCAATGGGATGAAAGCACATAGTTCTGAAGCCATGGATTTCCATTCACATACCAACTTTACCAGCCAACTGAGATCCACTTTCCAAAAAGCAACATGTATCTATCCCCTCCCTCACTTCCTTCTAGAACACCAATGCCTTTCTCTAAGCGCAGCAATATTTACCCCTCAGTCACGTCCTACCCCTACTGGCAAGAATTTTAAGACAGACAAAATGAAAAGGAACATTAGGCTAAATAACAAGATGCTTTAACTGGTATAAAAACACGTAACTGTCCAACACAAAGAATTTCTCATTATGCCTTTGTACCCCCACTCCCAACTACTGATGAAACTTTGTTCACTAAAAAAGAGAAATTTATCAGGATTTTTTTACATTAGACACGGATCTATGAGGCTAGGCCAATCTGCAGAGGACACTTGCCGCAATTTTCCATTTGCAAGACTGTACAGTGACAATGTTTCTGTCAACATTGATGAAGTTTTTTGCACCCACATCTAACAACAAGATCCAGAATTGGCACAATGCTTAAAAATCTGGCATCCTAAAAAATCCTAAGGCAAGCAGAACACCACTCCATACTCCAGCCTACATTTTAGCTCCTGCAGATTCCCACACCAGGTTGAGCATTCGCTCTTTCATTTTCATCATCCATTGTTAAGACGAGGAAAAGGTAGGATGTTTCTGCTACCATACTTTAATCCCAGCTGCAACAGATGGCAAAAGGACAGAACCTCTGCTTCTTTGCTCCTCCCACACACCTATTTTTCAGGACCTCCCTTCCTATGAATAGCTCCAAGATTTGCCTCCAAAGGCCCAAAACCATTTTCACCAGTAGCAAATCCGAGTAGTTCCAGCTCAAATCAGCATCATTATATACTTCAGTATTAAGCCAATCTGTCCATAGCAAGAGTAGAAATACCTGGATCATTTTTTCAATCCATACTAGTACTGCTAGTTTATTTTAATGGAAAATCATTTTGGCTCAGGAAGAGTAGGTTGATTTAAAACCTAGATGCATAAAGCTGCCATGTGTATCCTGTAATCAAAATCAAAGAGCCAACTGCTATTAATAATTGCTGTTTATTTTCATCTTACATTGTCCCTGCTGCTTTCTTTTCAGATTGTTTTCCTAGTTTGTCTAGTCCATTAGAATCATTCTCTATTATCTTCTAACTAACCAACCTCGCCTTCCTCAATTTTTCTTTTCAACAGTTTACCATTTCCTTACCATCTCTATTTTACCCTAATACTTTTTCAGATCCTACTCCATCTCACTCCTCTCATTCCTTCTTCCTTTTTCACTCTTCTCTCCTTAGAGCTTGCTCCAGCAGTGCTTATTCCTACCCTTAAAAATCTAAGTATTCAATTATCCATTCAACCACCACAAAACAAATGAATAGAAGCACAACATCCCTCCCTTGCCTCATGGATAGAGCAACTCCTAGCTAGTGGAAACAAACATTAGCCTAAGCTTGAACTGACACTGGTTTGTTTTTAAACTGCTACCAACCCTTCCATAGAACCTTAATCACATTGCTTCTAAACAATGAGTGAGGAAGAAGAAAGCAAGTTTACACCTTCAGCTAGCTGACTCACAAACACAATTTTTTTTCAGTGGAGAACTGACAACTAGACAGCCCCAGATGGAGGAAATAAAATGTTG